>CM018052.1:7399505-7977005 GCA_008638375.1 Nyssa sinensis
TTCAAAAGGTGGAAGGCCTTTATTACATGTCTTTTGATAGTGGGTTCAGACCCCTTACTTCTGTGCCCTCCTCCAACAAGACCTGGAAGAAATGGTACTTCTTTATTAAAGGAAGATGGGAATTCAAGAATTTCGAGGGTCAACCTTTCACATTCCCTCGAACCATTGGGCCAAGGGGTGAGGTTTAACTTTTCCGTGGCTGCGTTGACTCTGTTTTGTTTGCCAATTTGTTGAACTGATCAATTTCTGTGTTTGCTTTGCAGTTAAGAGTGCGTGGAAGAGACCAAATTTCTCTCCCGTAATTCAGAAACAGTATAAGAAGCTTTTGAAGCCCAGCATTAGGGATCATTCTTCCATTGTCAACCCTGATAGATTAATGGCTGCCAGGGGTAGTGTCGAGGAGATAGCTGATAATGTGATGGCTCAGTGGGAGTCCGGGCCATCACCGCCTGCGGTGGGGGAGGCTTCTTCTCCAGTGGTCCCTCCAGTTCCGAAGAAGCGGAGGCTGATTTCGTCCTCTCCCGGGCCTGCTGAGAGGGAGGAAGAGGCTCCCGTCCCTATTACGGTGGTTCCTCCAATCCCGTCTCGTCGAGCAGGTAAGGAGGCATCATCATCGGTGGCTCCTGACGTTGCTGGTCAGGGAGCCAAGAAGATTCTGAGTGAGTTCTGGGCCAAAGGCTCAGTTAAAATTAAGCCTCAGGCGTCTGGGAAGCTGCTTGCTGACTTGACCGCTCTTCAGGTTAAGGTGAGCTCGTTAGAACCATATTTTCCTTACCTTTAAGCGTTTCTACTGGTGTTTGAGTCATTTTCCTTGTGTTATGCAGACCTTGCATACCCTTTCTGCTTTGGTGGAGGTTTCTTCATCTGTAGAGGAGCTCGACCAACTTAGGGCCAATCTGGACGAACTGGGGCTCCAGTTGGGTACTGCTCGGTCGGAGGCTCACGATTCTGCGGAGAAGTTGAAGGAGTGTCAGAACTCCTTGATAGTGATGGAATCGGAGAGGAACCTTGCCGTTGAGCGGGCGAGGAGGTTGCAGGTGGAGATGACCGGCTTGCGGTACCAGCACAGTAGGCAGCTCGATGCAGCCGTGGAGCAGGCATTAGTGGACAATGAGGAAGAGATGAGGTCGAAGCTGGGAGGAATGGCCCATCGTTTGATTACGTTTGGGTTTAATAACTTCCGCTCTCGGCTTCTTGCCAAGTTTCCTGACCTAGACGTTTCCTCCATTGTGCCGCCTGGGTCTGAACCTCCAGAGGTCAATCAGGACGAAGTGGCTGATGTCCTCCCGGCCGATCCCACGGAAGTGGTTGTACCGACTGAGGTGGTCGATACTGTACCTGCTGAACCTTCTCTTGTCGTTGATCCTGTTCCTGCTGATCAGGCTTAGGATCCATATTTTGTTATTTTTCAATGTACTTGAGACATACATTTGTTTAATGGAACAGTCTTTTGGTTAATACTCGCCTCTTTGGTTATATTGTTCTGTAGCATTCGTGCATATCTTTCAGTTATATAGCTCTGTAGTGCCTCAACGTGTAGTTGATGGTAATAGTTGTTGCAAGTTACCCTGCTCTGGAGTTTAGTGTACACCAGATCAGATTTTCTTCTGCAGGGAGCTGTGTTCCGAACTTCTTTACTTGCCTTAGGCCAGTAATTGGAGACTGCTGTTTTGAAGTATTTCAAAGCTAACTGTTCTGAATTCGGGGACAATAATAAGTGGATATCTTTGCGGTTGTAGTTTGGTTGATCAGATCTTCTGTCTCCAGATCTGTTTAGAAATCAAGAAACGTCATAGTTGATGGACCTCTGCTGTACATGTGGTCCTGTAAGTGTCAATGACATGGAGAAACCGTCACGTCACATGTATGGAAAAGATTAAAAGCCTGTGTATTACGTGTATGGTCCTGCCTTTTGTCTCTCCCGAGAAGGTGGTTTAATACTCCATTTATTGCACCTCCGCCGTTTGGGATTTCGAAGCTAGCACTTCGCTTAATCGTTGTGACGGTTCAACTGGGTGGCCTTTGGTCTTCCAGCGTCTATATATAAGGAAACGAGGGCATATGGTTGTGCTCAACCCTTTTGCTCCCCGAATTGTTTGTAAGAGAGGTTTTTATATGCTGCCGGAGTTCTTCCACTCGTCCGGAGATGATGGATGATTCCTTGCCTGAGTTAGGAATAATTAAACTGTGGCCAAAAGTTAACCCTCCCCTATTTTCAGTCTCCAAGGAAGGATTAAATGAGGCACAAGTCTTCTTGTTTCCTCTGATATCTAGTCGAGATTTCTCCGACTGGTGGTGGCCCCTCCTCGATTCAACCGAGGCCTGGAGCGTTGGTGATGAAGACGAAGGTGAGTTGCCTTCTCTTCCTCACGCCCTGTCAGAGACCCTTGCTCCAAGTGGCTGGGGTGAAACAGACGGTGTGAAGAAGAAGATTGAAGGTGGGTTGCCTCCTCCCGCTTATAACTCGGCAGTGACAACTGCTTTGAGGGAGATGAATGGGGGCCGCCTCCTCCCCTTTGTGACTTGGCAGGAACCCTTGCTCCAATTGGCTGGGGCGTTATGCCGATTACAAAGGTGGAGAATGAAAAGTCTCCTGAGGCTCAGAGCCCTCATCATCCGTTGGTCATGGGACCAGTGATAGTGATGATGAAATGGCCTGGGCACTACGTGATGCAGACTGGGGTTCAGGGTTCCTTCCTTTCAAATGGAGCCGATGAAGGCAGTTTTGAAGGTTTTAGATCTTGTGCCCCTTTATCATCCCAGGAGAAGAGCCATTATGTTGCCAAGCGTAGCTTCTGTAATAGCTTCTGTAATAGCTTCTGTAGTAGCTTCTGTAATAGCTTCTGTAATAGCTTCTGTAGTAGCTTCTGTAATAGCTTCTGTAGTAGTGTCTTGGTACTGATGTAAATCTTTTTGAGTTATTAATAAAGTTGAATTTCTTCTTCTCAGATCTGATATTTTCTGTGAATGTACTCTTTTGAAACTTAAGCATCTTCTAATGCGTTGCCGATTGTTCTGAAAATAAATCAAAAACTTAGAAAAATGCCAGAATCGAAGTACTTCACCTTTGGTTGAAACCATGGTGCTGGTTTGTTTGACAGATAAGTCAAATAATGTAAGTGTCAGATCCGAGGTATTTCGTTCTAGTAAACTTTAGTTGACAGGTGCTCGGAACTTCTGCCTTTGAATAGACTGGATTACAGAACCCGCTAGTTGAAGATGGTCCAGGCTCTGAAGGCCTGTGCATAATAGATGGACCAAGTCATAAGACTTGTGTATTAATAGATGGACCAGGCTCTGGAGGCCTGTGCATTAATAGATGGACCAGGCTCTGGAGGCCTGTGCATTAATAGACGGACCAAGTCATAAGACTTGTGCATTAATAGATGGACCAGGCTCTGGAGGCCTGTGCATTAATAGACGGACCAAGTCATAAGACTTGTGCATTAATAGATGGACTAGGCTCTGGAGGCCTGTGCATTAATAGATGGACCAAGTCATAAGACTTGTGCATTAATAGATGGACCAGGCTCTGGAGGCCTGTGCATTAATAGATGGACCAGGCTCTGGAGGCCTGTGCATTAATAGATGGACCAAGTCATAAGATTTGTGCATTAATAGATGGACCAGGCTCTGGAGGCCTGTGCATTAATAGACGGACCAAGTCATAAGACTTGTGCATTAATAGATGGACTAGGCTCTGGAGGCCTGTGCATTAATAGATGGACCAAGTCATAAGACTTGTGCATTAATAGATGGACCAGGCTCTGGAGGCCTGTGCATTAATAGATGGACCATTTTAAGGAAGTAAAAGGAAAAAAATCTTCATTGATAATACTTCCGCAAGTGTTCTACGTTCCATGGCCTAGGAATAGGTTTCCCAGTCGTGTCTTCGAGCCAGTAAGTGGTAGGTCGAATGACCTTCGTTACTTTGTAGGGGCCTTCCCAATTTGGTGACAACTTTCCCATGGTGGGATCCTTGGTGTTCTGAAAGACTCTTCTTAAGACGAAGTCTCCAACTTGAAAGCTGACTGTCTTGAGTCCTATCCTGGATTTATTGACCATTCTTTGTTGGTAGGCTTCCATCCTGATGCTGGCCTGATCCCTTCTTTCTTCGAGCAAATCCAAGTTCTCCATCAGCTGCTGATCATTGGATTCTTGCTCAAAGGCCTCAGTCCTCAGAGTTGGCATACCGATTTCAACCGGAATTACTGCTTCTATCCCATAGGCTAATGAGAAGGGTGTTTCAGAGGTGGGAGTTCTTCTGGTTGTACGGTAGGCCCAAAGGACTCCTGGGAGCTCTTCTGCCCACTTCCCTTTGGCTTGTTCCAACCTTTTCTTTAACCCATCAAGGATTGTTCGGTTGGTGACCTCTGCCTGCCCATTTGCTTGTGGATGGCCTGGAGAGGCAAAGTGCTGCCTGATGTTGAGATTTTCGCAGAATGCCTTGAAGCCTTTACCAGTAAATTGTGTCCCATTATCTGAGATAATTACACGTGGTATGCCAAACCTGCAGACAATGTTCTTCCAGGTGAAGCTTTCGACTTCCTTTTCTGTAATATGCGTTAAAGGCTCGGCTTCGGCCCATTTAGAGAAGTAGTCGATAGCCACCAAAAGGTACTTCCTGTTTGGAGGTGCTCGTGGTAACGGGCCCACAATGTCCATTCCCCATTGAGCAAAGGGCCAAGGACTAGGAATCGGGATGAGCTCGTGCTGAGGTTGGTGTTGGTACGAGGCGAATCTCTGACATTTGTCACACTTCCGAACATATTCTTTAGCCTGCTTCAGCATGCCGGGCCAGTAGTAGCCCTGTGATAGAGCTCGGTGGGCTATAGTTCTGCCCCCATTGTGATTCCCGCAAATTCCCTCGTGAATTTCAGCCAAAACATATTGTGACTCGTCTGGAGCCAAACACTTTAACAGAGGTTGAGAGTATGACCTTCTGTAAAGTTTGTCGTTCAGGATCAGGTACCGGGCCGCTCTGATTCGGATTCTCCTGGCTTTGTTTTTATCCTCTGGGAGGAGCCCGGATCTCAGATATTGGAGGATTGGGGTCATCCAGCTCTGGGTCTGTTCATCAATTTGAGCAACTGATGCTTCCTCAATGCTGGATCCTGGTTGAAAAGAGATTTTAATGGTGGAATCTGCTTCAGACTTGAGGCGGGAGGCCATGTTAGCCAGAGCATCTGCTCTGCAGTTCTGACTTCTCTCAATCTTCTAAATAGTGAAAGTTTGGAAGGAATGCTTTAAACGGTTTACCAGTTCGGAGTACCGAAGCATCCTGTCATCCTTAATGGCAAACTCTCCCAAAACTTGGCTTACTACCAGTTGGGAGTCAGAGAAGACATCGAGGTTCTGAGCCTCGCATTCCAGGGCAAGCTTCATCCCTAAGATTAGGGCCTCGTATTCAGCTTCATTATTAGAAGCCCTAAATCCCAGGCTGACTGCTTTTTCCGATGTAAGTCCATCAGGGGACTGTAGTACCAGTCCTACCCCTGATCCTTGATCGGTTGACGAACCATCAATATACAGCAGCCAGGTTCCTGTAGTTTCGGCGATTTGTGCTTCGTTCTGCAGTGCCGGGGTGAACTCGGCTACAAAGTCAGCTAAGGCTTGCCCTTTAATGGAGTTTCGGGGTACATATGCTATGTCAAACTCCCCTAGCTCCACAGACCACTTGACCAATCTTCCCGATACCTCGAGTTTCCTCAGTATTGACTTTAAAGGATAGGCAGTTGGAATCTCAATTGGATGGGCCTGGAAGTAAGGTCGAAGCTTCCGGGCTGATATGACCAAGGCATAGGCCAGCTTCTCTACTTCTGGGTATCTTTTCTCCGTGTCAAGGAGTGCCCTACTAACGTAGAATATAGGCCTCTGTACTCCTTTGTCCTGTCTGATTAGTGCGGAACTGACCGCGTTCTCAGAGACTGCTAGATACAGGAGCAGCTTTTCCCCTTGTATAGGTTTTGACAGGAGCTCTGGAGAGGCCAGGTACTCCTTTAGTTCTTGGAAGGAATGCTCGCATTCTTCTGTCCATTGCAAAGCCTTGCTGCCCTTTAGGGCTCTAAAGAAAGGTAGGCAACGATCGGTGGACTTGGATATAAATCTGCTTAATGCGGCGACTCTGCCGTTCAGTGCCTGAATCTCCTTTCTGGTCTTTGGTGACTTCAGTCCAATCAGGGCTTGGATCTGAGTGGGATCTGCTTCGATACCTCTTTGAGAGACGATGTACCCCAAGAATTTTCCCTTCGTAACTCCGAAGGTACATTTCGAGGGGTTGAGCTTCATCTTGTGTTGTCTGAGGATATCGAAGGTCTGGGCTAAGTGTTGGAGATGGCTGCCTTTCTGGAGGCTCTTTACCAGCATGTCGTCGATATATACCTCCATGGTGCTGCCAAGCAGTAGGCTGAACATCTTGTTCACCAACCGTTGGTAAGTGGCTCCAGCATTCTTCAAACCGAAAGGCATCACTCTGTAGCAGTAGAGTCCTCTTTCGGTTATGAAGGTAGTCTTTTCCTGATCTGGAGGGTACATCTGGATCTGGTTGTATCCAGAGTAGGCGTCCATGAAACTCATAAGCTCATGCCCTGCAGTGGCGTCAACTAGTTGATCTATTCTCGGCAGTGGAAAGCTGTCCTTGGGGCATGCTTTGTTGAGGTCTGTATAGTCGACACAGACTCTCCACTTGCCGTTCTTCTTCTTGACGAGCACAGTGTTGGCTAGCCACTCGGGATAGAAAACTTCCCGTATCATCCTGGCGTCTAGCAGCCTCTGGACTTCTTCGTCTATAACCCGATGCCGTTCGGGAGCGGTCGGTCTTCTCTTCTGCCTGACTGGGGGGTGATCTGGATCTACCATCAGTTTATGAGTTATTAGATTAGGATCTATCCCCTCCATGTCCCTGGTTTCCCAAGCAAAGATAGAGAGGTTGTTCTTCAGAAACCTGACTATCTTTTCCTGCTCGGCCGGCGTGAGGTCTGGGCCGATGTACAAATAACGCCCCTCTGCTTCTGAACTGACCAGTACCTTGATGGGCTCGCCAACAGGCTTGGCTCGGCTATCACGTCCCCTTGGGCTCAGGGGCTCTTCAACGCCGGATGGGCAATCTTCCACCTCAGGAGTGTGAGTGAAAACCGGATCTGCACAGTCCCGAGTGTACTGTAATTGCTATTTTGGAGCTGTCTCCTTGAGGGCAATAGCGTGACATTCTCGTGAGGTTGGCTGACATCCTCGGACCGAGTGCACGCTCTGATTGTGGACGTACTTCAGACACTGATGAAGGGTCGAAGTGACCGCCCCTATCTGGTGTAACCAGGGTCTCCCGATGATGACGTTGTATGGAGACTTCATGTTCAACACCATGTATTCAGAGATGGCGGTTTTCTGCCCTTCACCTTCCCCAATAGTGGTAGGAAGGTCAACTCTCCCCAGGGGGGTGCTGAGGTTGCCATCAAAAGCTGCCATTACGGCAGTGGTGGGCTTGATGCTGTCCTTGTCTATGCCCATCCACTTAAGCGGTTCGTAGAATAGAATGTTGACTGAGCTGCCAGTGTCGACTAGGACTCTTCTAGTTTCGAAGTTGGCGATTCTGAGGGTGATAACAAGGGCATCACTGTGAGGGCAATGTACCCCTGCTAGATCTTGCTTGGTAAACTGGATCTCTGGCCCTGGCTTGAGCCTCTTTTCGACGTTGGAGATCTGCGAGATGTTTGGGGCGGTTCTGGCCTCCCGAGCATATCTTTTTCTTGCCCTGTTGGACATTCCTGTAACAGGGGAGTCAGCATGGAGGACGTAGATAACATGGTTGTTCTGCCTTTGAGGCTCGTTTCGTCCTTCCCGCTGCTCTTGCCTGTGTTCGGGCCTCTGATCTGGCCGCTGCTGAGGCTTGTCTTCTTGGGGGTTCTGCCTTCCGTCTTGTTTGACGAACTCCCGAAGACGTCCCTTCTTTATGAGCTGTTCTATCTCGTATCGGAGGGTCCTGCAGGTGTTAGTAGTATGCCCATGATCTTTATGGAAATTGCAATACTTACTTTGGTCCCGCAGGCTGGGATCTCCTTTGATCGGCTCTGGCCACCTCAGGTTCTCCCGATCTCGGATCTGCCGGAGTACCTGGTTCGGAGTAGTGTTCAAAGGCGTGAAGTTGGTGAACTCCCTTGGTGCGGAGTTGTACACAGCTCTGTGAGCTGTTTTCTTCTCTGGGCTTCTGACCCTCTTTTTGTTGGAGTCTTTTCTGTGATCCTCCTTCTTATGGTCCTCCCGCTTCGGATTATCCCTCTGGGTCTGATCCTTGCCCTTTTGGGCTGAGCGGTTGGCTTCTTCCAGGTTGATGTATTTTTTGGCCCGATCCATCAATGCTGCCATATCGGCCGGGGGGCTCTTTGTCAAGGAATCTCTGAAGCCGCCTTGGGCAAGCCCGGCAGTAAGGGCCGCAACAAGGAATTTCGGGCTGCAATCCGTGATCTCAGTAAGCTCGGTGTTGAAGCGGGCAATGTAGGCCCGGAGGGATTCCTCCCTGGTCTGCTTAACATTCAGCAGGAATTCTGGCCCCCTTCTGAGCCTCCTGCTGGTCATAAATCTATCCAAGAACTGTCTACCGAGCTCGTAAAAGCTGGGAATTGAGTTCGGAGGGAGGTTGTGAAACCACTTCAGAGCTGTTCCCTTCAAGCTGGTGATGAACGTTCGGCACATGAAAGCATCTGAAGCTCCGTGAAGGGCCATCGTATGCTGATAATGAGATAGGTGATCCCCTGGATCTCCAGATCCGTCATAAAGAGTGAATTTGGGCACCACGAACTTTCTAGGCCTCTCTTCGGACATGATGGCGTGGGTGAACGGTGTGGCTAGTCTTCCGAGCAGCCTGGCCAGTTCGTCTTGCTCTGGAGGGTTCTGAGGTCCTCTTAAGCCGATTGTCCGGTCCATAGACTCGGCAATCTCCTCTACCCTTCGCGGGTCTCTGAGTCTGACATCTTGTGAACCCTGCCTGACAGCCTCGGCTTCAGGGTAGTAGGGTGGAGTGCGCCCTTCGGATGGAGGAGGAATCCGAACCGGTGGGACTGGCGCTGCATGATAAGGTTCCTGTGGTGCCGGGGGTGCTCCCGAAACCCTAGGAGTTGGGGCTCGAGTAGTGCTCCGGTAATGCACGTCGGGGACAAAAGCGGATGTTCCCCAGCCAGGAACTGTTGATGGCTGTGGATCCCGGCCAGCGTGAGCAACGCCTGAAGGGTGCTCAGGCGAGTTAGTGGGGGCTTGCCCACGAAATTCTTCATTCCCTGTGGCAACTGGGGGTTGCGTTCCTGCAACGAAGTTGACCGGCGGGCTAGGAGAAGCCGCCGCTTGGTTCTGCGTGAGCGTTGCCAGCGTTCTAGTAATGGCTAGCAACTGCTCCTGTACCAGTTCATTGTGTCGTTTTATTGCTTCGATCTCTTGTCGCATAGGGTTGGCCACTGGTCCCCTTGTGCGCGGAGCAGGCGGCTGACGCTGAGCGTTTTGCGAATTCTGAGTATTCTGTCGGGGTCGGAGATTTGGTGCCATGGTTTTCCCGGTGGGGAAAAAGATGAGTTTACGAATAAAGCACGTAGAGATTAGTCGTTTCCCACAGACGGCGCCAAACTGATGCTGCACTTTTTGACTCGCAACACGTGAGGGCTCTGTGACCTGTAGAACACTCAGAAAGATGATCAGAGGACCACCGGATTGGCTCCGGCGGTAGCCGCTCCGATGCTTAAGTAAGTAAGGGAATTGAAAGACTGTATTGAAAGTCAAAGAATGAGCATAAGAATCCAAAGCGTACCTCTAGGGTTTAATATATAAGCCGTGGTTCTTCTAATTCTGATTAGGTTTTGCCGCCACGAATATCGGGATTTGATCATCAGAGATTTGCAGTTACCTTGTGGAGCATTGAATCGTAGATGGAGATAACCATAGATAGTAGTTTCCGTGTTGAAGGCTATTTCCTTATTCCCCGCTTAACGGCTGTTAAGGAAACCATATATGCAGTGTCGAATAAATACTGTCCAGAACAGGAGGTCTGGACGATGTACATGAGAATATCCTGAATGCTTCATCTGTACTGTATGACCGAGTTCATCGGTTCTGAATGATATATAAATAAGAATGCTCCGAAGGCTTATGGCTGCTCTGTATGATAGATATATATGAGAATACCCCAAAAGCTTATAGCTGTTCTGTATGACCGACATATATGAGCTCTGTAGGATCGAGATTTGTTAATCTGGTAGGCATACGTGTCTCAAACTGATTGGTGTGTCTGTTTATGGTATATCAAATTCAATCAAAAGAACAAGCATTGGTTTAAGTCAACATCTACCATCGAAATTTTACAAATAATCATTCATGCAAGTATATATCAATTCACACTTTGAATATTCACCGTTAGAACTATTTTCCTATCTCTCCTTAGTCGTAGTTAATTAGAAAACAAGCGATCTAATTAACCTAACTACTAAATAACCTAAGACAAGCGCTAAAGGTTTAATCTAGTAGCAGCCTTAAAAATTAGAAAGATCGATGAAGCTAAACAACACAAGCAAAAGCGGTTGCATTTAATTTAGTCGAGTGTTCTTTCTAAGATCTAGTAATTTCTAATGCAGCAAATCATTAAATCGTAGTTGCTTCACAAATTAGAGGTATCAATTCACACTTTGAATATTCACCGTTAGAACTATTTTCCTATCTCTCCTTAGTCGTAGTTAATTAGAAAACAAGCGATCTAATTAACCTAACTACTAAACAACCTAAGACAAGCGCTAAAGGTTTAATCTAGTAGTAGCCTTAAAAATTAGAAAGGTCGATGAAGCTAAACAACACAAGCAAAAGCGGTTGCATTTAATTTAGTCGAGCGTTCTTTCTAAGATCTAGTAATTTCTAATGCAGCAAATCATTAAATCATAGTTGCTTCACAAATTAGAGGGGTCAAACAATTACGGATTTGATATCTAATCTAGCAGTAGATTGCAACGAATAATAAACTAGTCGGCCTCCTAGAAATTAAATAAGACAATCATGAAAATAAGCACAGAAGAACATCCAATACTCAAAGCATAAATTGAACAATAAAAAAAAAAAAATAGATTTCATAGTTTTATTGATTCCGAGGCTTCCATTTCCTTCGACCAATTATAAAAGTTTAGCCACGCAAGGCCATAAAAACTTGAAGGAGAAATTAGAGAAGAGGGTGAGAGAGGTGTGCGTCTGTGATGGTTGATGATTCCCCTCCCTCTTTTACACGTTAATTCAGTGTTGGAAGCCTACTAGAACTTTTAAAGATATTCTAAATATTATCCTAAAATAAAAATATTCAAATCTAACTATAAAAAAGGGAAAATATTAAAAATAAAATAAAGTCCTAATATAACTATGAAAGTGGTGTTTTCACCTAGAATTTTCATGCACGAGATTTGAAATTTCCAAAAATAAATCGCGTGGACCCACGCATTAGAATTTCGCATAGCGAAAAACGCTCCAAAACATCCGCAATGTTGGTGCAGCGACTTTAGGCCTGATTTCGACCTTGATTCAGCCCCCATCTCTCAAAACTCAAAATATTCAAGTTGTAGAACTGTTTCTTGGCTTTCCATATCATCTTGAGTTATGTCCAGATCACGAAGCAATGTCGAAACTGTCTAAAATCGCCCAATTAGCTTTATTTTGCACTTAGCACCTTCATTTGCATCTTAAATCAAAATATAAGAATAATGAGTACATGTAGGCTCCAAATAAGTATAAAAGACTAAACATTAAGGGAGAAAAATATGACATTTTGCATTCTCAGTGTCACGACCCGGAATCCGGCCTCTGCGGATCCCTAATCGTGACCGCCACCCTTCGGCTTGTGGGTGGTCGGGCTAGGCTCAAATAAGAAACGGTGCCAGACGGCTGTGCAATAGGGCCAGAACTGGCAAATTGCAGAAGCGTGAAAAACTTTTTCTTTTTGCACGTCGGCTCGGTACCGTCGCTTCTTCTTCTTCTTCGGAGCAGTAAACAAATAATATACATTCAGAGCATACTAAAAATTTAAATTTATACATATTACATATCCGTTGCCTCTCGGGCTTAAGTACATATTTGTCCAAAATTTACTACATCAAAATTTGACCAACTACGGGTCCTAATACTTCCAAAATTCCTAATCAAAATGGAGTTGCCAATCTCCTATCCCCAAATTAGGAAAGGCTCCCATCCATCATCATCACCTGAAAAGTGTTAGGGAATGGGGTGAGCTTTAAAAAGCCCAGTGAGTAATTCCAGTACTTAGTCATGGGTTTCAACTGGTAGTGGGTTAGTTTAAGAGAGACTTCATATAACATACACTACCAATTGTACATATACTTCAGATACAAAAAATAGAATTCTTCAAAAAGATAGCATGAAGCATACGAGGCATTCAAGCTAGGCACGTACTTCAATGATTATAGAATACAAGAATCTTCAAATCATGCAGCATGATGCATTTTTAAAGCATTCAATAAAGCATTTAATATGCAACAGAATTTATAAACATGTGCAGAGTGGCCATTTGAGGACCAAGGAAAAAATTTGAAATCCTTTCCATGAAAATAGAAGGATGTGAATTTCTTCTTCTTCAAAACTTCAAAGGGTTATATAAAAACCCGTTTCAGATAATGGGGGTTTAAAACCTGCTACCATTTCTGAAAACCTTTTCATCTTTTCACTTTTTAACTCAAGGATCCGTTTCGAACCAGACCCTAATTTTACTTCTGAGAGATCTCATGCCTGGGGGATAAACATTCTACCAAGCATCTGCAAAATTGCGAACCCGACGGGAGATCAATAGTTTTTGATGCTTATGCATCATTATCTTGCAAAAACATAGCTTCTTCACGAAATGCTTTTTATGAGCATTTAAAACATGGCTTCTTCAAGAAATGCTTTTTATGAGCATTTAAAAACATGACTTCTTCAAATTTATGCTTTTCATGAGCGGTTGAAATATGACATTTCAAATAGTTGCTTTTTCGTGAGTACAAAAATATGGCTTCAATAAAAAGGGTGAATTTTCATAAGTATTTAAAACATGGATAGTTTAACAGAGTTTTTAAATACTTGGAGGACTATACTTGAAACATTTAACACATGAGCTTCAGGAATTTGAATCACGATGAACAAGGATTTATTAAAGCATAGATGGAATAAAAACATTTATTTCAAGAGACATTTAATAAAATTGACATTTACATAGACATGCAGAAGGTAAACGTATCATTTGTCAGAAATAACAAGAAGTAAATTTGCATGCCATGGTAGAATTTATAAATAAAATGATAGGACAATTGAAATATAAAGCATATAGTTAAGAGAATGTAAATTTAGAAGTATTGGAGATATTTTCATAAAACACTTCAGAATATTTGTACTTCAATTTCTTCAGAATCCATGGAAATTAAAAACCTCCACTTCAAAGTACAGGATTACTCACCTTGTTCTCCTAGGTCAGCACTACTGGTGGGCTTTCCCTTTCCCTTTGAAATTCTTAAAAATCAAATTCATCAAGACTTCAATTAATTCCTCATTTACTTCAAATCATCTCTAATTGATACTCTTCATTTAATCTTAGACCTGACGTATCCTAATTTCTTAGAATTGGTCTTACCTGTCTACTAGTGGTGATTTAATAAATTTTTATTTTTCACGCGACTTATTTCTTAGTACCTATTTTGGTATTTTGGACCTCACCTTTGGATTCGGAACGTCGAAGAAAGTCAATTTAAACATTCTCGACTTTTTATTTGGCTTTGGGTACATCAGGGGTATTTTGGTCATTTTACGTTTCACATTTTTTGGTACTTCGTTTCTAGTACGGACTCCACCGTTGAGTCCAGAGTGCCCAACATAATTAAAATGGACTATCTTTTATTTTTATTTGGCCCTACGTATTATTAGAGGCAAAACAGTCATTTATCATTTGCGTATCTTTACTTTTTGAGACTTAATTTCCCAAATCGGACTCCACCGTTGAGTCCAGAATGCCCAAAATAGTAAAAATACACTATTTATTTATTTAATTTGGACTTCGTTTGAGTCATTTAGTGTCCAAGGGTAAAATAAAAATTTTACCCAATTAATAAAATAATTAAATAAATTATTTTATTAATTATTTATTTTTCCAGGGGCTCATTTAAATTTTTCTTTTAAAAATATGGGCCAGAATAGAATTATTCAAAATAGTTGGGGATTCAAATGAAATTTTGAAATTTCTTGGGGGCCAAAATACAATTCTTTAAAATATTTAAAATAAACCAAAGGGTTTATTTTATTTATAAGTGAACCGGTCTAGGATTTCACTGGACCAACCGGTTTGGCTGGTTCAATGTGTAATGCTAACGTCATGATGATGTCAGTCCTAAATTTTAAAATTTAAAATCTTCTTAATCAAACGACGTAGTTTCACTTAAACCCATTTATGCGACAGGTCAGGTCCCGACCCAAACCCAGATCCGACCTGGGACCTACCCACGCATTGTTCATCTTCTTCCTCTCTCCGCCTCCCATGTTGCCCTAATTCCCGTTTTATTTCTCCTTCAATTTCGTGATGTTTTGGGATGCTTTACTCTATGTTCTTGGTTGATTCAAGTTCTTGGGTGTCCTAACAACACCTTGGCTTCCATTTGAGAGCTCGATTTGAGCTCACAATCGCGTTTCTCTTCTCCAGAACCGTACCTGCAACTCTTTAGTAAACCTTCATTTCATCACCATTTCTAGTGGGGTTTGGCTCAACATGATCCTCATGACATGGGGGTTTAATCCCCATTCCAAAAATCAGGTTTTATCGTGTTTTCGTGACGTTGGGTTTTAGAACCCAAACCTGCAACTCGTGATTTCATGGTCGATTCTAGGTCCTTGGGGTTGCGGATTAGTGTTTTTGAAACACTAGTGAGGTCTAGTCCAAGTTTCAATAGGAAAAACTTGGTTTAGTGTAAGTGTTTTCAGACCTGTCTCGACCAAGGTGCATCAATGGCGACTAGGTGTATGGCTTAGTGTTCTAGGTTGTTTTGAGGTCCACTTCTCATGCCTTAACCCAGATTTCACACTTTATATATCATGCATGCAATTAATAGGGCCTAACAATGCCAAAAATGGTACCAATAGTTCAACAAAATCAAACAGTTTGGGCACAGCAGTCTCTCTCTCTATTCCACTATTCTACTTCTGCTTCTACTTTCTCCTTTTGCCTTCTTCTTCCTTTGCACACCTCTAAGTAGTGGCACACACATGCATGCACACAAGCATGCACACACACACACACACACACACTCCCGCAAGGTGTTTCTCTCTCACTCTCTCTCTAACTCACTCTCTCTCTAGAGTTCAGAACTGCACTTTTCACTTTCTGGTTTCTCACTTCAAATGCCCACACGACACACTAATATATCATATATATTTTTTATCTATTTGGATTTAATATGATTTTTTGGTTGTATGCAAAATGATTGGTAGAGGTGGGATCAAGTGTGCTAAAGTAGGGGTGATGATAGGTTAGAGTGCATAGGCTGACGTAGTGGTGAGGTGTTGCATGCATGGCCATTGGTCAATTTGGGAGGTGGCCTTGACTGAATTGGGCTTATATACAATTTGTTGTATATTTAGGCATAAAGTTGTTGGCAACCCACTCAGTAACTTTTTAGGTGCTTAAAGTCTTGCCCATTTGGTCAAGGGTTCAAATCCCCTTGGCCTCACTTTGAGCATTTTTCCTATTTGGGGCTTATGTCATGTTTGGCTGTCGCAGAATTCCATTTTAGCTATTTCCTCCCTATTTTATTTTCTGTTGCTCTTTTTTTTTACACGGTTTCTTTTGGTCATCTCCTATTTAGGGTAGCTTCAATGTCCAAGGTCTAGTGTCGGTTATTATTTTCCTGTGATTTCCGTAGTTAGCTAATTCGAGCTCCATTGGTGCCAAAATAGGACTTAATAGCTAAAATACTACATTAGATTCCAAAAGAACTTCATTACATTAATTAATCGGGGATTAAGTTTGGGGTGTTACACTCATCAGTTAGCACCTTGCTTAACTTAGGCTAGTGCTTTTTTGTTGCTTCACTTTTCGAGCAATGTGAGATCTTAGTACCTTAAAGGTGTCTTTCACCTTTAACTACATTGGCTTATGAAACAAGGACGTGGGGCCTTATTCCTAGAGAGCATGTTCGTTTTCAACGGGCACTCGAGTTATTTTGTAGAACTTAGTTGAAAATATATCAGAGTTGGTACTAAACCCCTATTTGGAAAGCTTTGAAAAGGTAGAACAAAAAAGGGGATGGAAAAAGAAGTTTGCACAAGTTGGAAACCTCATTTTTTATTGGTAGGAAGGGACAAGGACGATGGGAGAAACATGTGCTAGACATGTGTAGGGGTTTAGAGGGTGGGGAGTTTCAGCAGGAAAACCTAAGGGATGTAAGGGGGTAGTCTTGCTATGTAATATAATCGACAAATACATGCTGATGGGGAGGATAATCCAAGTAGGGTTGGGTTTTGGGTTGTGAACTACCGACCTTGGGCAAGTTCGATTGACATAAGCTTGAGTATTTGGGCCAGGCAAGGAAGTAGTACGGAATGGGTGTTGGGCTTTGATCGAAAGGGGTAAGTACGATTATGAATTGGGCCAATCAATTAAAGAAGCAAGAGGCCCAATGTCTTGGGCCTAATCTAAAAACTAAAGAATAGGGGGAGGTATGGCCCAACTAATAGGACATGATTTTGGGGAATTGCTGGGAAGTATAGTGTCACATCCCGAAACCCACCCTCTGCGGATTAGGGGATGCGAGCACACTTAAAAGGAATCGAACTTAATTTCACACCAGATCGGAGGAATTGTACCTCATAACCAGATTAAATAAGCAACAGAAACAACTACACAAATGCAAATTCATCTAGCAAGCTTCTAGACAGGCTAAATCAATGTTACCTAGAATGTGGATTGTTGTGGTACTAGAACAGGAACGAAAACGTAGATTGTCACGCCTCGAATTTCCACGAATTCGGGGGGTGAACGAAAGAAAATAAGAAAATTAAATGAAAGACAATTAAATGGATCCAACTTAACATACGTTCATTCTCTTTCATATAAACACATAAAGTACATTCGATAAACATATAATTCATGTCATTTGGGCTTAAGCCTTTACATCACAAAATATGCCCCAAGGGCCAAATGTGATCTCAAGTCCTTTTTTTCGTTAAGACCTCAACGAATCTCATGTAGCAGGGGTGTCATTTGTAATATGATATCCCACGAATGGGTTAGCTCAACTGCTAGTATAATATAATGTTAATGCAAGGAACAAAATTAAGGCATGGCATGTATAATGTACATTTATATCTACATGTCATTCAATGTCATCAATGCAGTACATGAACAATATGCGTGACGCACCCATGCAAACTCCATGTTACACCCATGTCTCACTTTACAGTCCTTCACCGCTAGCATAAGTACCACCTGTATGTATCACTTTACGGTCCGTCACCGCTTGCATGAGTACCAATGGCTAATTTTGGGTTTTTCACCACAGGATCTACACCCTCATAATGCACAGCACCAAGTGCTCAACTCACACCATGTCTCAAGGAATCACACTATGCCAATATGCTTTGACTCCACCATGCCATAATGCAATCTCATCGAAGCCTTTCATCCATACATGAAGCATATTTTAAATGATAACATTTAAATCACAAAATTCCTTCCTCATGTGTATATGCCATACATATTCCATTTAAACACATGTTCAAGTTACACATTTTCAATCTGAGTAATCCTCAAGGAATATCAATCACACACTGTGCCAACACATGGAATATACATGTAATCATGATCCACATTTATCACTCAACCAAACTTCCAAGAAACACGTAAGCACATAAACATTCGAATAAGTATACGAATCATGAAATCAATATGAAAATCAATTCTAAACTTAATCCTATTCCTTACTTAGCAAAATATCATACCTGGAAGGACTTGTCTCAACCCTATGGAATTGTTCCACTACGTAGCCAAACCAATTGGTGATAATGCAGTCTTCTTACTGTATCTATCTAGAAGGTCAACCCGCATTCTCCTTTCCCTTTAGTGTTCCTAAGATTCGCAAAGTATGCCTCAGTCTATCGTCATATGAATTTATGCTATTCATCAAATTTTATGTCTCTTTACTATTGGTATCTCTTTTACGTAAATAGATTCTACCATTGAATCTGGAACGTCGAACAAAGTCGATTTAGGTTTTCGCGGAATTCAATTTGGACTTCTGTACTAAAAAGGGTAAAACAGTCATTTTGCACTTTTACAGATTCTTATTTCTCGGGACCTCTTTTCGTAAATCGGACTCCACGATTGAGTCTAAAATGCTCGAAATAATAAAACTTCACTATTCTTTTATTGTAATCGGAGTTTGTTGGACTACTTTTTGACTTAGGGGCATTTTGGTAATTTTTCCTTTAATTAATTATCTAATTAAATATTATTTTATTCACTTGGGTCAATTCACAATTAACCATGAATTCTGGACACAATTTCTCTTTACTATTTATTTTTATTTCTTACATTCTATTTTATGAATAGAACTATTTTATAAACTGTAAATTATAAATTTTTTCCCAATAAACGTAATAGTAATTTAAAACTGGTGCTCAATGAAATGGAGAAATGGATAAGAAAATCATATCATTAGAACAACAACTTGGATTCAAGACAAATTTATTTGCTCCACCAGCTCTTCCACACATCTGCCCCAATCAGGTGGCTTTGAAATCAAATCCTCCAATTTCCCTTTAAGCCCATCTCTATTAATTCTATCCTTATCAAACAGGCCACTAGCTCTCCCTCAAATCAAAAGATATGTCTCCTACAGGATCCCTTCCTTATAATCAATTTCCTTCACTCTCATAGAGTTTTCACCAAATGAAGATGCCACTAGCCTGGTAGTCACCCCCTTAGTTGCCAAACACAACTCCCAATTAGACCCACGGTCTTCACCTTTACCTTCATTTCCCACTGTAAATGGGACCCCTTCGACCCATGCAGTATTTTCTCCCAAGCTCCCATTGGGCATGTACACAGCAACTCAATCAGGTCCTCCAACATCCAGTTTGGCGCCTGCTACTACTGCCATCCTCTTCCTCAAATTCAAGTTGTTCACAACTGCTGCAACAAGTCTTGCAACAACAACTCTTGCTACTCTATTTTCTTTCTCCCTTTTTCTCATTTTTCCTTTGTTGCACCATCACAAACAAACACATATAAATATATATATATATATATATATATATATACACTTACATTACTGCACTGATTTCTTTCTCTCAAATTTTCCTTAAGTCTGCCCTAGATTTTCTCACGATTTGCCAACAACTTCTGCTGCTTTTAGGGCATGCAACTGCTGCTCCATTGTTTTTCCTTCTTTCTTTCGGTCGGCTGCTTTTTCTCCCCTCTCTCTCTCTCTCTTTTCTTTTTTCTTTGTTCCTGTTACATGTTTCCTGCACTGCGCCTCACACACGTAAGATATATACACATATTACCTTATGCACTGCCCTGTACAACACATATACAAATATATATATATATATTTTCCTGCTGCACTCAATATATATATATATATATACAATTTTTCCTGCACGTTTCTACACTTCTATCTCCATTTTCTTTTCTTTTCCTCCTCACCTGCTACTACTGCGGCGCTGTTTTTTCTCCCCTGCACGCTACTTGTACACACTTACATATGCACTCCTATTCACCCACTGCACCGCCCCTACTTTCTGTCACTTTCTTCTTTTTTTCTTTTCTTTTCTCTTCCTATACGCTATCTCTCTACTCTGTGCCTACCTGCACCGCCTTCTATCTATTTCACTTTCTCAATTTCTCTCTCAGCAATTCGGCTACAATCCTCAAGCCCACCTTTATTGACTTTTCTTTTGATCTTTTCTTTCTTGTTTTCTTTTCATTTCTTTTTCCTGCTTTCCTTGTCTCACTTGAGACATTATATATATATATATATATATATATATATATATATATATTATATAACATATAAGACACACACTCACAACCATTTCTGTCGACACCACTTTTTCCTTTTTTTTTATTTTTCTTCCTTTTTTTTTCTATTCTTTTTCTTTTTCACTTCTTTGTATGCTTATGTATATACATATATAATAAAATTGCATTATATATATATATATATACATTTATACTAAATACATATATTTTTATAATACATATATTTATATACACTTTTCTACACATACGTGTATACTCTCATTTTATTTATTTTTTATTTTTTATTTTTTTTATTTTTTTATTATTTTTTTATTTTTAGTTTACTTTTTTTTCAGGTATTTACATCCTTCCCCCCTTAAAAAAATTTCGTCCCGAAATTTAAAAATATATCTCTTCAACAAAATCTAGAAAGATCAACACCAAATGCATTGTTACATGGAGACGTGCAGCCTTACCTATGGATCATTCACCTCTCCCTCCGCGAGGCGATGTGGAATGCATTACCCTCTCCCATTACTCTTTCCCCCCAAAGGAACCTCGTCCACTTGGGCGGGCGTACAGCGGTGTGCAAACATCTCCACACTCCCTGCTAGGGTCTGGTTCTGATCCCATCTGTAACGGCCCACTCCCCATAGCACAACGCATAATGAAATCCTCAAACATGTTGGCTTATCAATGCCAATTTTTCAAATCCATCCAAGTATCATGACCCACCTCAATAATGTAACATAATAACAATAATAAAGAAAATTAACCTCAAATCAAACATCTGATGACCATCTAACTAACCTTAAATCAAACATGCAATTATCTAGTAATCCATCATAATGTCATCAATATATCATCTGTACTTCAATGTAATTTAATAATCTAATATCCTCCAAGTACTATAATCATTCACAGGACATTAACAACATAATCTTAAAGTAAAGCCATCATCATCCACCTTAATTTATATATAACCGAGACTAAGTGTCATGCATTAATAAAGATTAGCCTATTCATCTCAAGCATACATATATTTTCTGAACATTCGAATGTAGGACTATGTAGTCTATGTATCCCAATCGTGAAATCTAAAACAATATGTCAAGGTTCAAGGAAAAACTAAACATTAGAGAAGGTAAAAAAAAAAAATTATCTCAATTTCCTCTAAGGTTATTTTAATTCATCATCGTTCTAGTCAATATATCAAATAAAGCTTCATAACAACTAAAATTCTTAGTGAAACTCTTCACCAATTTTAATTATGAATATATATCAATCCTTACACACATGTATCAAAACACACATACATATAAACGTATTTAAACATTCTCTTATATGTGCATTTATAACAATCAGCCTATATAAAAATCATAGTCGTAGTGCCATAATGGGTACTAAACTAGCATGCATCTATGGAATCAACAAACAACATCCAATATCTAACATATAGCCTACCACATTAGCACCCAAGTATGAAATCCATCCCAAGAATAGACATATACATAAATAAGCATACAACCTGCTATGTAGCTAACTAGATATACATCCAACCCTATCAATATCCAGGCTTATAGCCTATCTCACTGATAACAACCACATAGTCTACTTCTTAATTTAACTCAGTCTACTGCATAGATATAAGCATCTAGTCTCAGCTCATCAATAACCAAGCACACCACACATTGTACAAATTTCACACACTAAAGCAACAAGCACTCACCTAATTATGTAATCCAAGCCAGCCCAATTAAGTCGAGGTCTAACCTCTCCTATCTCATAACAAAGTCAATCCTAGAAGGATCCACGGACATCCCACTACCTAATACAACATGGCCTAGAAACTGTACCTCATGGAGTCAAAACTCACACCTCGAGGACTTAGCAAATAAACGATGCCCCCTCAAAGTCTGTAATATAGTCCTCAAGTGAAAAGTATACTCCTCCTCGGAAGGTGAATAAATTAGAATACTATCTACCAAGACCAACACAAGCTGATCCAAATAAGGGCTAAAGATGCGATGCATCAAGTCCATAAATGTCGTCGAGCATTCGTCATCGAATGGCATAACCATAACTCATAATGTCCGCAACGAGTGCAGAAAGCCATTTTTGCCACATCTTCCTCCCATGCTCCCAACTAGTGGTATCTCGATCAAAGATCGATCTTCGAGAAACATCTCGAACCCCTAAATTGGTCAAACAAGTCATCTACCCTTGATAACGGTTACTCACTGTAGAGATCTGAAAAAATGAGGGAAAATTTTTCATTTTTCCGGTAGGATATTTGGCATACACAGTTTTGTCGGTCAAGCCCGGTTTTGCTAGTAAAGCATCTAAATGCGTCAGTTCACCATTTGACATGTTTACAGGCATATTTGGAGTGTGTCATAGAAGAGAAATATGCTTAGAATATTATTAGGTAGCTACTGTTCAAATTTTAGCTAAAACGGAAACCGTTTCAAAATTGGACAAAAAGGGCATTCGGGTGGCCCTGGTGGAACGGGCCTAAAAAGACCTCAAATGAAAATATTTTATTCTAAGAGTTTTCATTTAAAATAATTTTATGAACATTGGTTAAAACAAAATTTTTAATTGAAGCGTTTAGGAATGGGTTGTAGAGTAACGAGGTTTCGGGCTCATTAAGGGCAAAATGGTCATTTGCCCTTAGCCCCTTTGTCCACCACTATAAATACAGCCCCCCTAGACCATTTTTATCATAAATTGGGTCTGCAATTACAGAATTCACGTTCTTATAGAGAGAGAGTGAGAAAAGCCCTAGAAATTCAAGAATTCAAGCTGTCGAAACACGTAGTTCGAGCGGGATTTTGGCCGAACTTTCTTCTGGAAAGTTGTTCATCTCCACGAGTAATATATCCTCAATCAATAGTTTGGCTATCCAGAAAATACAGCTTCTACAGTTTGTGAAAAACTGATTTTAGGTATGGTTTCTTGCTAAGCTAGGAATAGATTTAGTTTTTCTTGCCTTGCTACATGTTTATTGAGCTGTATAGATGTTTAATTAATGCTAGGAAGCCACCTAGGTGGTGTTTAATTGAAATACCTAGAGTTGGAAATTTAGGGCTTTATGTATTCTTTGATTTATTTGATGTTTTGTTGCTATAAAGATAACTTATCTTGTCTTTGTATTTGATTGCTATATTTGGTATGTATTTATGTGATATTTACTTGACATCTTGGAGGGGAATTGGTTGTGTAATGTATTAGTCTTGCATGGAATGTTAGTGACTTTGTGAAATTCTTGTTGGTTGGTGAAATTGTGATATTGTGGCTTGAGAAATGTGTTAAGGTGTATGGTTATGACATATCTTATGTGAAGCAATTTATGGGAATTTAAAGTTATGAATTATGTGGGGTTTAAATGCATGACTTGAAAAAGGACACACCATGTGTTTGATGAAATGTGTAATATCCCGACCCGGGATACGACACGTATACCGGGGTAAGTCGGTTGAACTGTGTAACTTGAACGGAAAGAAATGTATATCACGGTATTTCATGGAAATGAATGACTGGAAATGGAAAATGATTGAAATGTATAACAGGTGCTGGGTAACACCCGAGCACCCCGGGACATAACACCCGAGCACCCCGGGATATTGCATCGTAAAGCGTGCTGCACGTATTTCCATGCATGCCCAAAGTTTAAGTATATACGCGTATAGATACGTATAAATATGTATAATTATGAATTATACATATAACATAATATATATATATATGTATATATATATATAGATATATATCTATGTGTATATTATATAAAAAATAAAAGAAAGTGGGCAAGTGGGCAAAACAACATCAGCAAGTGCATGTGAGGTGTGTGTGTGTAAAGTGTGTGTAATATATATATATGTATAGGGTGATATATATATATATTATATACATAAGTGCATCTTGTCTCCCATCCATTAATGCAAAAGTTGCATTAGTGGAGGGAGCACAAGCCAAAGGGGGCCATAGGAAGGTGCTGGCCGAGCTAATAAAGAAAGAAAGTAGAGAGAGAGAGAGAGAGAGAGAGAAAGTAGAGAGAGAGAGAAATGGAAAGTTTATATAATGCATATCTCTCACTCTCGGGAGAAGGAAATCAGAAAAGGAAAAGAGAGTTTTGGAGTAAGAAGGAAGGGGAACAAATCTGGAGGAGAGGCGCGAGGAAGAGGGGCTCAACACCAAGAGAAAACCGAAAGCAAGGTGAGCTAATGTTTCTGTTTCAAGGTTTTGTAGCATGATTTGATTCATTTTGATTATAGGGTCTAGATTGGCATGAAATATAGGTTATAATGCAAAAAGAATCATGAAAAACGGTTGAGAAACCATAGAGAAATTGGGAGTTGCAGGTTCGGGAGGAAAATCGGGTCTCACGGATTTTATGTTTAAAACTTGTTCTAAAGTTTATAAAAATGGTCCTTATACGTGCAGAAAACTGTTAGGAATAATTAGAGGCCAAAACAGTGAACAAAACGTTACGAAATAGAAAATCGATCTTGGCCGGAGATTCGGTCGGAAATGTTCAACCCCTATTTCATGAAGGATTGAAGGGTTACATTGAAAAATAAGGTTAGAAATATAATCTACATGGAAAATAGAAAAGATTGACATTCAAAACGGCTTAGAAAATGATTGAAAATAAGTCACCGTCGCCGGAGAAGGTGGCTGTGCACTGCCAGAACCCTACCGGAGCAGTGGGGAAGAAGACCGGAAAAGCGTGGGGGCTATCGGGTCAAAACTGGGACGGATCCGGGTTTGGATCGGGTCGGTACCCGATCGGATATAAATGGGTAAGTGATGCCGTGTCGTTTTGGGTTTGTAATTAAAGGGGTTTTAGGGCCGTTTGGTTACACGGTTAAGGCCCAATTGATTTAATTCAATACGTGTTTTAAATAGCCCACACGCGATTAACACCATTGTCCACTGTTTGGCGAGAAATTAATAAGAAAAATAAAAAGGGGCCGTAGCCCCTGGGGATCGAAACGGAGACCTAGAAGGGTGGGCTAAGCCCAAACTACTCGGACACAGGCACGCCTGTGCTCTGAATGGAATTGAATATATATATATAATGTAATGAATTAAATACAAAAAAATTAAAAGGTGCAACCGCACCTGGTGGGAATCGAACTTGGAATGTATGGGGAGAGAGATGGCACGCTGGCCAGCGTGCCATCCTATTCAACCTATTCATATTATGCATAAAATAATATATATATTATACCTAATTAAGTAATTAATTTAATTAAATGAAATTAATTAAATTAAATACTTCGAAATGGCCCGTTGTCCAAATAAGACAAGTTATATATGTATTCCTACTATCTCGTACCTCCTGAGTCCATCGGTGAGGTCCTCAACACGAGATGAGGTCCTGAAAAATTTGAGACCCTCGAATATGTCAAAAATGACCAAATTGCCCTTTCCCCTAAAAAGGTCAAACGAAGTCCAATCAAGGAAAATGAATAGTCAAAACTTATTATCTCGGACATTTTGAGTCCAATAGTAGGGTCTGTTTTACGAGATGAGACCCCGAAGAATAAAATACTGTAAAAGTGCAAAATGACCATTTTACCCTTTTTAGTACAAAAGTCCAAATGGAATTCCGCGAAAGCCTAAACTGACTTTCTTCGGTGTTCCGGACTCAATGGTAAAGTCTAAAATAGTATTTGAAATACTTATGAAGGAAAGGCAAAATTTGATGAATAGAATCTATTCTAAAATGTATTCACTGATATATAGGAAACTCAAAAGGCAAGGGTATACTCACGGATTTCTGAGGAAGAATCACGATAGAGGTAAGTGAATTCCCTTTCTCTTCCATATGGTGTTTCCAAGCCAAGTTTATTCTCTTTACTGCCAAACTTGTACTCTTGAAAGTACCTCACGTTATTGCTATCCACAATGCGATATTGTTCTATCTTGTGGACATTGATTGACTGCTATGTCGTTGTTGTCATGTGAACCATGCCTTGAAAGTCTTACTGCTATGTCTTTATTGCTTGCTATGTCCTTATTGTGAACCATGCCTTGAAAGGCTTACTGCTATGTCTTTACTGAATATATGATATTCCATTTTATACTTCTATGGAATAATGAATAATCATGATATGTTATGAATACGGGATTTGTGCTCAGTCACAATATCCATCCGATGCTTTCTGTATTAACTGGAGACCTAAGGGTCAAGTACATAAATGGACAGGTGGCAGGAATGAATTCCTCGAAGGCTCTCCACCGGCAATTAACTAGCATAAACATTGGCATTTTCATTGCATTCCCATTGGCATTTCATTTACAAATACATAAATGGACAGGTGGCAGGAATGAATTCCTCGAAGGCTCTCCACCGGCAATTAACTGGCATAAACATGGGCATTTCATTTACATTTACATTGGCATTTTACCTAAGAACAGAGTAAATGCATCTCCTAAAAATTGGTGTGATTTCGTTATTGAATAACCCTATTTCCTTATGACTTATCTTAACTTAAAAGACACTCTTCATTGAATTGATTATGATCGGTTTATTGTGGCAGTACTTCTTGTTGTTGTATTGTTGTTGATGGTGTATCCATTACTCCTAATTGTACATTGTGAATTATTATTCATTGGCCTTCATGGCAACTGTTCTCAGTGGCTATTACAGCATCTCCTTTCTTATGATTGGCTATCATAATCTTATTCATGGATTTGTATCTTATCGATACCAGTGTTGGAGATCTGGTTTACTTACTGGGCTTTGTAGCTCACCCCCCCCCCCATTTACCCCCATTTCAGGTGATGACGCTGCGAGACCCCAGTAGGAGTCTGAGAGCGTAAGGGGACATTTTGGAGTAATGTATCAGTCTATGTTAGTTCTCCCATGTATTCACCACCCTCGGGTGCTGGTTACGTTTGGTTCTTATTTTGTTTATGTAGAACCATATTATGTATTGTAAAGACTTCCGCTAACATTGTGTATTGAAAGACTTCCGCTGATGTACTATTATTGATAAGGCTTCCACTGTTATTACTTTGAGGTTTTAGTACTTTGCATATTAGTACTATGATACAGGAATGGAAAAGAAAAAGTAGGGACGCCCTTCGGGTCGGCCCCGTGACACGAGATCTGCATAGGGTGGGTTTCGGGTCGTGACAAAATGACTCACTGAACTTGCATAATGGAATCATGGCATTTGGCATAGTGTGATTCCTTGGAAGCATAGTGTGAGTTGAGAATTTGGTGTTGTGCATACTTGGTTACTCATGTCCTTCGGGGAAGGTCCGTAAAATGAGACATACTTGGTTACTCATGTCCTTCGGGAAAGGTCCGTAATATGAGACATACTTGGTTACTCATGTCCTTCGGGGAAGGTCCGTAAAATGAGACATACTTGGTTACTCATGTCCTTCGGGGAAGGTCCGTAAAATGAGACATACTTGCTTACTCATGTCCTTCGGGGAAGGTCCGTAAAATGAGGCATACTTGGTTACTCATGTCCTTCGGGGAAGGTCCGTAAAATGAGGCATGGACATGGCATAGAGTTGACATGGCATGGAGTTGACATGGGTGTGGCATAGAGTTTGCATGTGTGAGTCATGCATAGTGTGTTTGCATTGCATTAAATAACGGGGAGAAAAATTATATCTTGAAATTGTACACTTGCACATGCCACGTCTTAAATTTGTTGCTAATATTAGTGAGTTATCATACCAGCAGTTGAGCTGACCCATTCGTGGGCAATACATTTCAGATGAGGCACCAGCTGCTTGAGACTTCCTTGAGTGTTGAAGAAAAAGGAAGGAAATGGATTTTGTAGAAGATTTGACCTTTGGGGGCATGTTTTGAATGTATGGGCATAAGCCCACTTTGTTGTATTTTATATTTAAACTTATGTAAATTGTAAACCTTAGGCCTTGGGCCATTTTAAAAAAATGTATGAGTTGAAACTCAATGAATGCATGATGTTTGATTTAAATGTATACTAGAGGTTACTTGATATTCGGGAGTTAAATCTGCATTAAATAGAAGTGTTAGAAAATAGTGGATGCATATTTAAGAGTTGATGGATTTTGATGCAATTATACCCATATATGTTGTGATTATTAGGTGATGAAAATACTTGGAAAAAACCAAAGGAGACTATGTCGAATTTTTGGTAGAATCAAAGTGGGAAATAGGTGTGTAAATGACTTTTTAAAATGAGTGGAAAAAATGCGTAAAATGGGGGCTTAGAAGCTAGGGAATTTGGGCTAAAAGTGGGAAGAAAAGAGGGTTTAAAATGTCACATCCCGCACCCCACCCTACGCGGATGCTGAAGATGTGATGCCAATTAGCCGCCTTGCCAGTCTCCAACCGACAATGCGACCAACCAAAGGCAATCTTCTAAACCTTACAATGAATTACATTCCAAATGTAGGGTCAGAACAGCGGAAATTAAAACCTTTTTATCTCGGGAATGCGACTCAACTATATACCTCATAAGCATGTACCACAGAGCAAGTCTATAACCAAACAACTAATAACTCTAATCCACAGAGCACATCCATAACAGATATATAACACAAAGCATATCGAATTCCTCCAGAGTACCATTATCATGAGCCATGTCCCTACACATTTATTACATATGAATAAAGTCAACTATATCATCACGCTCACCTGAATAGCCAGAGTCAATGCATTATAATCCAAGTCTCCACAAATCCATGCTAACAGATCCTTACTCGGGTTGCCTCTAAGTCTACTAGAGTCACTTCACCGTGCCTTCTAATCGACTAGAGATAAGTCTTGAAAAAATGTTAAATAATGGAATGAGCTTAAACAAGCTCAATGAGTAACATAGGTTCCTGCCATGGGTTTTAAAACCAGTTCATATATACATGTATGCTCCAAATGCAGCTCATGTAGAACAAATGCAGCTCAAATAGATCAGATCAGAACAGAACAGAACAAATTAGATCAAACTGAATAGAACAGAACGGACAGAACAGATCAGAACAGAACAAAATAGAACTGAACTGAACAGAATACCAATCAATCAAAGGCATAGCATCAAATGCCTGAACCTTCCCTAGCTGCCCATAAGCGGATGACTCGTGGGCCCTCTACCCTCTGGGGTCAGTATTAGAGCGGAACAAAACAGAATTGAGCGGGACAGAAACAGAACAGAATGCCAATCATACAGATAAGTCTTTCCCAGCTGCCCATAAGTGGACGACTCGTGGGGCCTCTACCCTCTGGGTCAGACTCTGGCATAAAACCCCTCAATCTTGTAGTGGGCCCAGAGTAAGACTCAACATATCAAACTGAATCAAATCAGACTCCAAAGCACGGGTGACAGAAAAACAGACCCGAACAGAATCAATAGGATATATCAGAAGGCAAGATAGAACAGAATCATGCCACAAGTAATGTAATACAATAAGTATGCATGAAAGCATATGCATTAAAATAATACAATGTATAAAAGGGTTTAGCATATAAAGTAGTACAGTATACGGATTTAGATAGTACAGAAAATATACACCAAGTCAGGAGTCCGAGTTACTCACCTGAATATATGTTTATCTCCCTTCACAAATGGTCTAATAATTTCCAGTTGAGGTTAATCTTCAGTCCATGGTTCGGCAGTTGAAGAAAACACACTGGCAGGTTAATCGAGTCGGCCAACCATTTTAAATCCAGTTTCATCAGCTTCTTCAACCTTTTTTCCCCCAAGCAGATGATGATCCTGATAGATTCTATCTCTTTGTCATCCCATCCATCAGATATTGAAGAACTTTCCCTTCCTCCTATATGATTACTGTGCAGAGTCTTCCCAATTAGTAGCTCCAATTTTTACAAGCAAGGTTAAACCCATAGCCTTCAACAATTACATCACCACACAATATGAATAGATATATATATATATCCCTACAACAAATCCCAACAGAGGAATAATTGCCTCCAACACTGTTCCACTCCCTGCCGTTGGAGCACTGCTTCTACTGCTCTTACTCTCTCTTAATCCATGGGATTCCTTAGATAGGCCACACAACCAAGAGAAGCTTTAACAATCATATTCCATTCCACATCTGCTTTTGAACTCGGTAGCCACAGTAATTTCCCTAACCATTAGCCGGGAAATGAGGTCCAAAAGTTCTCCTTTAGTGTTTGATTTATGTATTTCCCTAAGAGTCTCCGTATTCAACAAAGCCTCAAAATCATTCATGTCATCCTCTTTAGTCTCGGCTTTAAAAGAGTTGCATTCGAGCCATCAAATGGCACATTCAACCCCTGATATTCCTCCAAATGCTGCACACCAATCAGAGTAGAACCTAATCAATAATACACATATATGGCATTTTCTGATTCTCCTCCTGTTCAGGTTCCACCTAAACGTTGTTATCCTCCTTTGCCGACCATCGCCAAAATGTATTCAAAATCACATTATAATCAACCACGGTTCAGTTCCTTCTTCTTGTTTACACCGCTACATACACACGTACATATACATACAAACCTACGGCATCACTACATTGCTGCGCGCTGCTTCAATTTTAGCCGCTTACCGCAACTCCCCTAATTTCTCTCGTCTGCCGTTCATGGACTTCATCATCTTCAATCTCTATCAATCCAACCCACAATCCAACGCCAACATGCCGCTGCAATTTCTTCTAATTATTCACAGCAATCACAATACCTGAATGTATTCCCAAGGTCAACTTCTTGGATCAAAATTAGTGACACGAATTCTTAACCCAATTTGGTTTCTACTGTTCTGAAGTGATTTCCAAACGAATAATCAAATAGGGGAATTGAAATCCCAGGAGAACCATTACCGTGAATCTCCCCTGCTCCAACGCTACACCAATACACACATATTTCTACATACATCCCCCTAAAAATCTGCAGGAACCAGCCCATTCAAATCAATCAACCACTGTGTTTCCGTCTCTCCTCCATCTCCACAAAATCGCAACATCAATCCCAGCATCAACAACTCCAAATCTCGCCCCCGACATTACTAACCCACCAAAGCACCATTGCACCGCTACACAACCCAACAATATATATATATATACATATATTTCCACCGCGGCACCGTCATCGCCCCCAATCGCAACTCCAGTAGCAGCCATACGCAATTCCGAGCCACAAACTGTAACATCCACACTTTCTCTCAAATGCGTGGTTCCCTCTGCCATCAATGGTTGCTGTCAATCTTGTTACTTGGGTTGAACCAATGTCCAGCAGTGAGAACAGGCAATGAAGACGAGACAACCCTTGTTGAGCCATAAAGCCGTATCCAAAAATCAACTGTAGTTGAGGGACCTTCTCTTATTCGAACTCTGTAGCTTTTCTCTTTCGCAACAATAGCTAAAATCCCCCATCTTCCAGTAACGAAATTCTAAATCTAAATCCCCAATCTTTCTCACTTCCGTCCCCACTGCTGTTGCACCGTTATACTCTGCTACACCGCTACTGCTGTCTCGCTCCCTATTAAGAATCTCCCCCAATTTTCCTACGGACAGGGACGTATATAGAGCTGCACTACCTGGAATTTTCCTGCTCTAGAAGTTTCCTGATTTCTCTCTACACTTCCGTCTTGGAAGCACCTTGCTAGAAGCTTCCTCTTTTCTTTATTTCTTTTCTAGCTTCTTCCAGATTTCTCAAAATATATATATATATATATATATCTCATATTGCCGCCCCTTTTGTCACGTGCTTCCAGTAGCTTCTTTGAAGCTTAAGTGTATAATATATTTTTATATATTATCTATTATAGTCTACCGCCTTTGGGTCTTCACTAATTTATTTTATTTGCATAATTATTTCGCGGTATCAACTTAACAATTTTATTCATATTGGCCCCGTATCGTCCATTTGGCATCAATTGACCGAGTCGTCTATTTCCCAGCCTATATTCGTTTTTATCCATGTTAATTCCATAATTAATTTTCATATGAGTTCCATATTGTAAATTTTGGCATTAACTTAATTTATTTGGCCCAGTTAACTAGCTTATCTATTTTTCGAGCATATTCCATTTTATTTTTAAGGCATTAAATCCCGTTATGGCTTACTATATTTTTTTTTTTTTGAGCTATTTCGAATTATTAATGTCACAGAAGCTAAATTTTTATTAGGTTAGAATATAATCTGGATCATGTCGAATTTTAGGGATATTACATAAAAGACTTGGAAAAAATTCAAAAATGGGAAAAGTAGGTTGCAGCCATGAACAGTAAATTTTCAGAAATCAGAAAATCAGCTCTCTGTTGGAACAGTAAAACAACCAGAAAACAGCCCAGTAGCCGCAGCTTGTCGCGCCCCCCAACGCGCGCGCGCGGGTGCGCCGCGCCTTGCGCGTCCCCCGCGCCCTGCGCGCGCCTGTGCCCGTGCGCCCTGCGCGTACGTGGCCTGCCCCCCTGCGCGCCTGCTGCTGCCCATGCGCGCGCCCACTGCTGCCTTGCATGCTGCCACCTGCTGTCCAACCCATGGGCAGCCATTGTTTTGGCCATGTTGTAACCTATCTTCCAAGGGCATTTTGAGGCCATTAAACCATAATTTTGACCCAAAATTTTGAGTTCATTTTAGACCATTTTAGGCCATTATACCAAGCCAAGTTGGGGTAATTTATGGGACACTTTTTAGGCATAAATCATGGCCATGTTTGGCCATTTATTTGGACCACTTCTTGGACTATACCTTAGGGTATTTTGAGCCCTTTTTGGGCGACCATTACAGGGCACTTTGAGAAAGGTTTTGAGAACATTTTGAGAACCGTTTTTAAATATGATTTAAAGTATTTGGGCATTAATTGAGAGGAATACTTGAGCTATGTTGAGGAACGATTTGAGTTATATTGAATGCCGAATCTTTACTTAAATTGTTGGGAGAAACTTGAGGAATAATGATGGAGATTTAATTTAAATTTAATTCATTGTCATTTATTTCTTCCTTTTCTTCTGTTCAGTCACTCATCGGGTTCATGGGAATCCGGGGTGTGACACTCACTCTTGATAACAACCCGATTCAGCCTCCTATAATCTATACACAAACGTAATGTCCCATCTTTCTTCTTTGCGAACAATGCTGAAGCATCTCACAACGAAGTGCTAGGACAGGTAAAACCCTTACACTGTAAATCAGTCAACTGCTCCTTCAGTTCCCTCAACTCAGCTGCAGCTCTACGGTAAGGTGGAATGGAAATAGGCACAATGCCTGCAATAAGCTCTTTCATGAACTCTATGTCTCGTCTCGATGGTAGACTAATCAAGTCATTCGGAAAGACATCTGGAAACTCATCCCATTACTGGCGGTAACAAACTCTGTAGCCATGGTCCCATCTTCTATCAGACTAGCCAACATGCAACTATGACCTCCCCAACTCCTAGAGTCATACTAGGGTGGAACTAAGAAATCCCCTTGATCCCCCGTGAAATAAAAGCTATCTCCCTCAGAAATATACATAGTCACTCTCCCCCTATAGTAGCCTATACTCGTCCAAAATGTAAATAACCAATCTATCCTAATATAATACCAAACTAGACGTGCCAAGTAGAATGAAGTCAAAATAAAGGACGCTGTCAACTATCTCTATTGAGCAATCTCTATGGATCCTCGTTAGTATCTCACTACCCTAATTGGTGAACCATACGATGGTGGAACAAGGCAATCATCACCAACCCCCCAATAAAAAAAAATCTCCCTAGTGCAATATTTATTATCTTGACCCAGACAACACAATCATCTATAACTTCATCCAAACTAATTAGACCCATTCATAACCTTTACCCACGTATTTCCAAATGACAAGTGAAAACCAACATTTACTTATAAGTCGTATAACAATCCACGCTCTCAAGTTCTAGTGCCTCAACCACAATATCTTCATTCCAAGTACATTCACATAATTTCATCTTAAACACAAGATTCATATTCAAGGAATTCGTATCATCCAACTCTTAACCCGATATACAATTTCCTTCAAAACAACAATTTATACTTACCTTTTATTCAATCATAATTCTGGAATTAATCTTGTAAACTAAGCTAGAACTAGGTTCATAATTTACACCTCAGTTTGACCCAATTCATTTAACTAATTATTTTCACAAAGTCTATATTCATAAGTTCATTAAATCAACCTATTATTCTTATCACATCTAGTATCGATCATCTTATAGAGTTAGGTAAGACAATAGCATTCATCACTAGGTTACCTCCCCAATCCACCACAATATAACTAACTCCACTTCAATAAAGAAATCATCACAACCCCTAACTTTCAGATTCGTCTTCGCATTACAATTCAATATTCATCCTAAGCACAAAATCAAAATTTAATTACATCATAATCTGGATTAATCCACAACAATATTCTTTTCAAACTATTCATGTTTATACAATTTTTCCTTTAGACCAAAGACCATCAATCATTGCTTGAGAATCTAACACATCTTATAGACATACTTGCTTGATCAACACTTATATAACTCACGTCAACCATCCCCTTCCGTTGGTTACACTAAACAATTAACACTGAGTTCTAACACATCCTTTCGCAAGGAAGGAATTCATTTAAACAATACAATATACGCATCCTCAAGTCATGCTAGTGTTCAACTAGCCTACCAATACTCAACCTTAAGTGAATGATATCCAAAAATAATACATCTTTCCATAAAAGAGTTTAACACAAGAATATCTCTAAAATCCTAAGTACAAATACTCTGAGTATCCACCGTCCAGTCTATACACAAGAATTTCCACAAATCTAAATTATTATTTTCTTGCATTTTAAGGTCTCGTGTGTCTTTTTATTTATGGTTTTTTACCTCATTAGTATTTGTTCATTTAAGGTTTTATAATTCTTTCATTATTTCTTACTTTTATAGCTAGGTAATAACTCTTCATGGATCACAACTCCTTTTGTTACTGGCTGATGGGGTGCCATCCATCAACTGTAACGCAAGACTTAAGACCAATCCAGTCTGTATAAATCTCATAGTCATAGTACTATAATTTATGAATATGAGGTACTAACCTAGCATACACATATATAAATATGAGAACACAACCGGCCAGGTAGAAAACTAGGTCCACAGTCTATCTCATAAATAACTAGGCATACCGCCTACCGTATAGATAACCAAGTGCATAAACTATATCACAAATAACTAGGCATATGGCCCATCCCATAAAATATGCAGTCTATCACATGGACATGAGTTTCTAATCTTAGTCAACCATTATATCAAACAATCACATACTCTTAGTCAATCGGGAAATCAAGTATAGTGCATACTCGTGCACACCAATGCAACACGTGCACATAAAACATACCACCCAAACTAGTCCAAATAACTTAAAGTCTAAACTTCTCCCACTGTCCCTATGTATTCGAACCTATGCTTTAATACCACATTGTCACACCCCAAATTTCCATGAATCCGGGGGGTGAACAAAAGAAAATCAAAAAAGTAAATGAAAGACAATTAAATGGATCCAACTTAACATACGTTCATTTTCCTTCATATAAACACATAAAGTACATTCGATAAACATATAATTCATGTCATTTGGGCTTAAGCCCTTACATCACAAAATATGCCCCAAGGGCCAAATGTGATCCCAAGTCATTTCTTTCGTTAAGACCTCATCGAATCTCATGTAGCAGAGGCGTCATCTGTAATATGATATCCCACGAATGGGCCAGCTCAACTGTTGGTATAATATAATGCTAATGCAAGGAACAAAATTAAGCCGTGGCATGTGCAAGTGTACATTTATATCTACATGTCATTCAATGTCATCAATGCAGTACATGAACAATATGCATGACGCACCCATGCAAACTCCATGTCACACCCATGTCTTATTTTACGGTCCTTCCCTGCTGGCATGAGTACCAATGGCCAATTTTGGGTTTTTTACCATAGGATCAACACCCTCACAATGCACAGCACCAAGTGCTCAACTTACACCATGTCTCAAGGAATCACACTATGCTAATATCCTTTGACTCCACCATGCCACAATGCAATCTCATCGAAGCCTTTCATCCATACATGAAGCATGCTTTAAACGATAACATTTAAATCACAAAATTCCTTCCTCATGTGTATATGCCATACATATTCCATTTAAACACATGTTCAAGTTACACATTTTCAATCTGAGCAATCCTCAAGGAATATCAATCACACACCGTGCTAACACATGGAATATACATGTAATCATAATCCATATTTATCACTCAACCAAACTTCCAAGAAACACGTAAGCACATAAATATTCAAATAAGTATACGAATCATGAAATCGATATGAAAATCAATTCTAAACTTAATCTTATTCCTTACTTAGCAAAATATTATACCTGGAAGGGCTTGTCTCAACCCTAGGGAATTATGTCCGCTACGCAGTCAAACTAATCGGTGATAATGCAGTCCTCTTACTGTATCTGTCTAGAAGGTCAACCCGCATTCTCCTTTCCCTTTGGTGTTCCTAAGATTCGCAAAGTATGCCTCAGTCTATCGTCATATGAATTTATGTTATTCATCAAATTTTATGTCTCTTTACTATTGCTCTCTATTTTACTTAAATAGATTCTACCATTGAATCTGGAATGTCAAACAAAGTCGATTTAGGTTTTCGCAGAATTTAATTCGGACTTCTGTACTAAAAAGGGTAAAACAATCATTTTGCACTTTTACAGGTTCTTATTTCTTGAGACCTCTTTTCGCAAATTGGACTCCACGGTTGAGTCCAAAATGCTCGAAATAATAAAAATTCACTATTCTTTTATTTTAATCGGAGTCCGTTGGACTACTTTTTGACTTAGAGGCATTTTGATAATTTTTTCTTTAATTAATTATCTAATTAGATATTATTTTATTATCTTGGGTCAATTCACAATTAACCATGAATTTTGGACACAATTTCTCTTTACTATCTACTTTTATTTCTTACATTCTATTTTATGAATAGAACTATTTTATAAACTGCAAATTATAAATTTTTTTCCCAATAAACATAACAGTAATTTAAAACTGGTGCTCAATGAAATGGAGAAAGGGACAAGAAAATCATACCATTAGAACAACAACTTGGATTCAAGACAAATCTATTTTCTCCGCTAGCTCTTCCACACATCTGCCCCAATCAGGTGGCTTCGAAATCAAATCCTCTAATTTCCCTTTAAGCCCATCTCTATTAATTCTATCCTTATCAAACAAGCCACCAGTTGCTCCCTCAAATCAAAAGATATGTCTCCTACAGGATCCCTTCCTTGTGATCAATTTCTTTCACTCTCATAGAGTTCTCACCAAATCAGGATGCCACTAGCCTGGCAGTCACCCCCTTAGTTTCCAAACACCTCCATGCAAAACACAACTCCCAATCAGACCCACGGTCTTCACCTCTACCTTCATCTCCCACTGTAAATAGGACCCCCTCGGCCCATGCAATATTTTCTGCCAAGCTCCCATTAGGCATGTAAACAGCAACTCAATCAGGTCCACCAACATCCGGTTTGCCGCCTACTGCTACTCCCATCCCCTTCCTCAAATTCAAGCTGTTCACAACTGCTGCAACAAGTCTTGCAACAGCAACTCCTACTGTTCCATTTTCTTTCTCCCTTTTTCTCATTTTTCCTTCGTTGCACCGTCACAAACAAACACATATAAATATATATATATATATATATATATATATATATATATATATATATACACACACTTACATTATTGCACTAATTTATTTCTCTCAAATTTTCCTTAAGTCTGCCCCAGATTTTCCCACGATTTGCCAGCAACTTCTGCTATTTTTGAGGCCTACAGTTGCTGCTCCATTTTTTTTCCTTCTCTCTCTTGGTTGGCTACTCTTTCTCCCTTCTCTCTCTCTCTCTCTCTCTCTCTCTCTCTCTCTCTCTTTCTCTCTCTCTCTCTCTCTCTCTCTCTCTCTCTCTCTTTTCCTGTTACACGCTTCCTATACTAAGCCTCACACACGTAATATATATACACAGATTGCCTCATGCACCACCCTGTACAACACACATACAAAAATGTATATATATATATATATATATTTTCTTGCTGCACTCAATATATATATATATACAATTTTTTCTGGACGTTTCTACACTTCTATCTCTTTTTTCTTTTCTTTTCCTCCTCACTTGCTACTACTGCTACGCTGTTTTTTCTCCCCTATACACACTTACATATGCACACCTATTCACCCACTGCACCGCCCCTACTTCCTTTCACTTTCTTCTTTTTTCTTTTTCTCTTTTTCTTTTCTTTTCTCTTCCTGTATGCCATCTCTCTGCTCTACGCCTACCTGCACCGCCTTCTATCTAATTCACTTTCTCAATTTCTCTCTCAGCAATTCGGCTGCAATCCTCAAGCCCACCTTTATTGACTTTTCTTTTGATCTTTTCTTTCTTGTTTTCTTTTCATTTCTTTTTCTTACTTTCCTTGTCTCACTTGAGACATATATATATATATATATATTATAACATATAAGACACACACTCACAACCATTTTTGCCGATACCCACTTTTTCCTTTTTTTTATTTTCTATTCTTTTTCTTTTTCACTTCTTTGCATGCTTATGTATATATATATATACTAAAATTGCATTATATATATATATACATTTATACTAAATAGATATATTTTTATAGTACATGATGCTGCACTTTTCGACTCGCAATAAGTATGGGCTCCGTGACCTGTAGAACACTCAGAAAGACAATCAGAGGACCACCGGATTAGCTCCGGCGGTAGCCGCTCCGATGCTTATGTAAGTAAAAGGAATTGAAAGACTGTATTGAAAGCCAAAAGAATGAGCATAAAAATAAAGCGTACCTTTAGGGTTTAATTTATAGGTCGTGGTCTTCCTAAGTTGATTAGGATTCGATGCCATGAATATAGGGATTTGATCATCGGAGATTGCGGTTACCTTATGGAGTATTGTGTCGTAGATGGAGATAATCATAGATAGTAGTTTCCGTGTTGAATGCTGCTTCTTTATTCTCTGCTTGGCAGTTATTAAGGAAGCCATAAGGTCGGAACCATATGAGATGTTGAATGAATATTGCCCAGAGCATAAGGTCTGGAAGATATGCGCATGAAAATGCCTTGGAGGCTCCGCCTGCACTGTATGACCGAGTTTGTCAGTTTTGTAGGATATATATATATATATATATATATATATATATATATGAGGATGCCCTGAAGGCTTATGGCTGCTCTGTATGATCGAGAATATCAGCTCTGTAAGCACACGTGTCTCATGGTGACTGGTGTGTCTGTTTGTGGTATACCAGCTACTCCCCCCCCCCCCCCCGAGCCCTAGTTAGAAGCTAGGGCTTAACTAGGGTTATGGGCTTTGTGAAGAGCCATATGTTTCGTTTCTCCATTTCTCGAGACGTTAGTTTAATGAGTCATTTATTGCGCAGCCGATACTTGAGAAGCCATCATTATCTTCAACCGTTGTGTCGGCTCATCTTGGGAGGCTCATATTTCGAATGAGTATATAAAGAGAGGGAAAGGTCTTGTATACCTTTCTTATGCACTTGCGTCTACAATACCTGAGGCTGCCACCGCCATTTGACATATTTTGAAGTATATCTGGTGTTCATAGTCTTTTCTTGATCTCAGGTTTGATTTTAGTCCCCTTTTACATTCCTTTTCATTTGCTTCGTTTCTTTCTTTTGTTCGCCATATCTGGTCTTGAGTCACCCTCTGGTTCAGGCAGTCCTTCTGGGACTGTTCCTCAACTTCAGTTAGTAAATGTTCCTTTCGTAGATGCTGATGAGAATAGAATAATAGACTCCCCCTCTAGTCTGGGGGTTAGGATTGTCGATATATTTGATGAGCCCCCGAATAGGGCTGGTGAGACCTCTGGTCGATCCGGTTACAGAGAGGAGGGTGAGAGTGCAATCACCGAAAAAATGTTGAGGGAGTTATGGGAGAAATTCAAACTTCCCTCCAATGTTACTTTTAGGGTCCCTGCCTCTCGGGATCGCCCAAGCGATGTTAGAGAGGGGGAAATCTGCGCCTATCTGGCCTGGTTTGAAATGGGATTGACACTCCCCCTTCCTGATATTGTAAAACAATTCTTCTGTTGGTTCGACCTTTGCCCTACAGACCTAAACCTTAACAGTTGGAGACATTTGTTGAGCTTCATTGTGTTGGGGCATATGAATAATGTCAAGGTGTCCCTTGACCTGATCCGTAGTAATATGGATCTAAAACTTCAGAAGGCGGAAGGCCTTTATTACATGTCTTTTGATAGTGGGTTCAGACCCTTTACTTCCGTGCCCTCTTCCAACAAGACCTGGAAGAAGTGGTATTTCTTCATAAAAGGAGGATGGGAGTTCAAGGACTTCGAAGGCTGACCTTCAGCATTCCCTCGAACCTTTGGGCGAAAGGGTGAGGCCCAATTTTCCCGTGGCTGAGTTGACTTCTTTTTGTACACCAATTACTGAACCGATCAATTTCTGTGTTTCTTGTGTAGTTAAGAGCGTGTGGAGAAGACTGGAATTCTCCTCTGCGATTCAGAAGCAATACAAGAAGCTCTTAAAGCCCAGCATTCGAAGCCATTCCTCCATTGTTAATCCTGACAAACTGATGGCTGCCAGAGGAAGCATTGAGGAGCTTGCAAAGAACATGATGGCATAGTGGCAGACTGAGCCATCTTCATCTGTGGCAGCGGGGGAGGCTTCTTCCCCAGTGGACCCTCCTATCTAGGCGAAGAGGAGGAGGATACTCTCGATCTCTCCTGATCCTGTTGAGGTGAAGAGAGAGGCTCCTGCCCCCATTTCTATGGTCCCCCCAATCCCGTCCACGCAAGTGGGCAAGGGGGTGTCATCCTCGGTGGCCCCTGATGCTGTAGGGGCCAAAAAGATTCTGGAGGACTTTTGGGCCAAGGGCTCAACCAAAATTAGGCCCCAGAAGCCAGAGAAGCTTCTTGCTGACCTGGCTTCTCTTCAAGTCAAGGTAAGTTCTTCGGGTCTTTATCTCCCTTCCCCTTTTTCTGAATGCTTTGGTTGGTACTAAACTATGTGCTTCGTACGCTGTAGGCCCTGCACACCCTTTTTGCCTTGACGGAGGTCTCTCCTCCTTCAGAGGAGGTTGATGATCTTAAGATTGAGGTGGACGAACTTAGGCTTAAGCTTGGCACTGCCCAGTCGAAGGCCTACGATTCTGCAGAGAAGCTGAAGGAGCTTCAGAATTATCTAATTGTGATGGAGTTGGAGAAGGACCTTGCCATTCAGTGGGAGAAGAGGCTGAAGAGGGAGTTGTACAGCCTGCGGTATGAATTCAACCAGAAGCTTGATGATGCGGTGGAGCAGGCTAAGGTGGACAATGAGATAGAGATGAAGATGGAATTGGAAGGAATGGCCACCACCTTGATTCTGTTCGGCTTCAACAACTTCCGTGATAGGTTCCTTGCCAAATTTCTCGACTTTGACATATCCTCGATTGTGCCTCCAGGGGTTACCCCTCCTGAGGTTGCAGTTCCGAACGAGGTGGTCGAGGTTGTCCCTGCCGCTCCTACCGAAGTTGTCGTCCCAAGTGAGACGATTGATGCTGCTTCTGCCGATTCCCTCCCAGTCGTTGAGCCTGCCGACCAGGCTTGACATATGATTAGCTTAGGTTTTTTGTTTTTTTTTTTTTTTTTTTTTTTTTTTTAAAAAAAAAAAAAAAAAAAAAAAAAAAAAAAAAAAAAAACTTCAGTGTAACAGACTTCTTTAATGGAACAGCTCTCTTTTATCAAATGTCTTCTCTTATGCTTGGTTGACCCATGTAGCATTCCTTTGAATTTGTTATTGATGTGAGAAATTGATGTAAGTAAGGCTATTCTGGATCCCTCCAGATCAGCTTCCAAGGAGTGGCAGTTATCTTCCGAACTGTAGTTGTGATAAGATAACGATTGTAGCATAGTTCTGATTGCTCCTTCCTCTCTGGATGAGGTAAGAGAGCAACTTACATAGGATATATAAGGGTCTGACGATGATCTTGTGTCATATATATATTGAGAGTGAATTTCTGAAGAATTCTGAGGCAGTTCGTTCTGAACCCAAATCCTGTAGTAAAAACGGTGTCTTGTGTCTGTTACTCTGATGATGGAGACTCCTGCCTCCTAAATCGTTCAGACCTGGATGGAGATATATCCGAACTGAAAGCTTTACGTGGTTTGTCAAGGATCAACGGAATAACAAAGACAATGAGGTCTGTATATTAGACCGGAGGCCTTTGTATCTGGGTAGATCCGACTTTGTTTGCTTTGATCAGTCCCGTATGCTTGGGGAAGCCTTGTGTCTTGTCGCCTAAGTATCCGAAAGGACGATTCTATACGTCATCCATTTATAAAGTTGTCTTTTGGGTTTTCGAGAACAACCCTTTATTGCGACGGTTCGTCTGGGCGACTTTTGGGCTTCGAGGGTCTATATATATGAAGGAGGAGCATAAGGTTACCCCCTATCTCTTTTACTTGTATCCCCATATTGTTCCCCTATTAGAGAGAATTTGAATGCCTTTTAGAGGCTTACCGTTTGCCCAAAGATGATTGACGATTTTCAGTCCGAGTTGGGAATGATTAAACTGTGGCCGAGAGTTAACCTTCCCTTCGATTTAGTCGTCGAGGAAGGATTAGAGGAAGCTAAGATCTTCTTGTCCATCTTAGCATCCGGTCGAGATTTCTCCGATGGGAGGTGGACCCTCATTGATTCAACCGAGGCTTAGAGCATCAGTGATGAAGACGAAGGTGGGATGCCTCCTTCCTTCTGTGTCTTGGCAGAGACCCTTGCTCCAATCGGCTGGGGTGTGACAACTGCTCTAAGGGAGATGAATGGAGGTCCCTTGAGACCCAGAGCCCTCATCCTCTATTGGTCTTGAGATCAATGATAGTGATGATGAAATGGCATGGGTGCTCCTTGCTGTAGATTGGGGTTCAGGATTCCTTCCTTTCAAATGGAGCCGGCGGCGGCGGTAATGGAAGTTTGGATCCTGGATCCCTTTCTCATTCGAAGAAGAAAGCCATGATGTCGTATAATGTTTGCCTTTTGTTGTAGCTTTTTGTGTACTTGTTCTGTTTCCAGTCTTATTGTACTGATGTAAATCTTCTGAATCATCAATAAGATTGAGTTCCTTCTCCTCAGATCTGATGTTCTTTGTATTTGAATGTGCTCTTTTTGGAGTTTAAAACACCTTCTTGCGCATTTCTGATACATGACTGTTCTAAGAATAGATCAAAGAAACTTTGTAGAAGTTCTGAATCAAGGTACTTCGCACCTACTTGGCACTATAGTACTTGTTGTTTGCTGATAGATAAGCCAAATAATCTCAATGTCAGATCTGAGGTGTTCCGATCTAAAAAAATTTAGTTTGTAGATGTTCTGATCTTCTGTCTTTGGATGGACTGGACCGTAGAAAAGATGGACCAAACACGAAGACTTGTATATTAAGGACCAGGCTCTGGAGGCCTATGCATTATAGATGGACCAAGTACGAAGACTTGTACATCATGGACCAGGCTTTGGAGGCCTGTGCATTATAGATGGACCAAGTACGAAGACTTGTACAATATAGACCAGGCTCTAGAGGCCTGTGCATTATAGATGGACCAAGTACAAAGACTTGTACATTATGGACCAGGCTCTAGAGGCCTGTGCATTATAGATGGACCAAGTACGAAGACTTATACATTAAGGACCAGGCTCTAGAGGCCTGTGCATTATAGATGGACCAAGTACGAAGACTTGTACATTAAGGACCAGGCTCTGGAGGCCCGTGCATTATAAATGGACCAAGTACGAAGACTTGTACATTATGGACCAGGCTCTAGAGGCCTGTGCATTTAGAGATGGACCAAGTGCAAAGACTTGTACATTATGGACCAGGCTCTAGAGGCCTGTGCATTTATAGATGAACATTCCATGGAAGTAGGTGGTAGGCCGAACAACCTTTGTTACTTTGTAGGGGCCTTCCTAGTTTGGTGACAATTTTCCCATAGTGGGATCCTTGGTGTTCTGAAAGACTCTTCTTAAGACGAGGTCTCCGACTTGAAAGTTGACCATTTTGAGTCCTACCTTGGATCTGTCGACCATTCTCTGTTGATAGGCCTCCATCCTAATACTGGCTTGATCCCTTCTTTCTTCAAGCAAATCCAAGTTTTCCATCAGCTGCTGATCATTGGACTCTAGCTCAAAGGCTTCAGTCCTCAGGGTTGGCATACCGATCTCAACCGGGATTACTGCTTCTGTACCATAGGCCAATGAGAAGGGAGTTTCAGATGTGGGCGTTCTTCTGGTTGTTCTGTAGGACCAAAGAACTCCAGGGAATTCTTCTGCCCACTTTCCTTTGGCTTGTTCCAACCTTTTCTTTAACCCATCAAGGATTGTTCGGTTGGTGACCTCTGCTTGCCCATTTGCTTGTGGATGGCCCAGAGAGGCAAAGTGTTGCTTAATATTGAGATTTTTACAGAATTTCTTGAAGCCTTTACCAGTGAATTGTGTCCCGTTGTCGGAGATAATCACACGTGGTATGCCGAACCTGCACACAATGTTCTTCCAGGTGAAGCTCTCGATTTGCTTTTCTGTGATATGTGTTAGAGGTTCAGCTTCGGCCTATTTTGAGAAGCAGTCAATGGCTACCAAGAGATACTTCCTGTTTGGTGGAGCCCTTGGTAATGGACCCACGATGTCCATTCCCCATTGAGCAAAGGGCTAAGGACTAGGAATCGGGATAAGCTCGTGATGAGGCTGATGTTGATATGGGGCAAATCTTTGGCATTTGTTACATTTCTGAACATACTCCTTAGCCTGCATAAGCATGCTAGGCCAGTAATAGCCCTGAGACAGAGCTCGGTGAGCTATAGTTCTGCCCCCATTGTGATTCCCGCAAATTCCCTCGTGTATTTCAGCCAAAACATATTGTGATTCTTCTGGAGTTAAGAATTTTAACAGAGGTTGAGAATATGACCTTCTGTAAAGCTTGTTGTTCAGGATTAGGTACCAAGCCGCTCTGATTCCGATTCTCCTGGCTTTGTTTTTATCTTCTGGGAGGAGTCCGGATTGCAGGTACTGGAGGATTAGAGTCATCCAGTTCTGGGGCTGTTCAACAATTTGAGCAACTTGGGCTTCCTCTATACTAGGTCCTGGCTGGTAGGAGATTTTTACTATCGAGTTTGCTTCAGACTTTAAGCGGGACGCCATGTTAGCCAAAGCATCTACTCTGCAGTTCTGGCTTCTTTCAATTTTCTGGATAGTAAATGTCTGGAAGGAATGCCTCAGGAGGTTCACCAGTTCGAAGTACCAGAGCATCCTATCATCTTTAATGGCAAATTCTCCCAAGACTTGGCTTACCACAAGTTGGGAGTCTGAGAAGACTTTGAGGTTCTGAGCCTCACATTCCAAGGCAAGCTTCATGCCTAAGATTAAAGTTTCATATTCTGCTTCATTGTTAGAAGCTTTGAATCCCAAGCTGACTGCTTTTTCTGTCGTGAGCCCATCAAGGGACTGTAGTACCAGGCCTACTCCCGAACCTTGATGTATAGCAGCCAGGTTCCCAAGGTTTCGATGAGTTGTGCCTTATCTTGAAGTGCCGGGGTAAATTCGGCAACAAAATCAGCCAAAGCCTGCCCTTTGATGGAGTTTCGGGGTACATATGATATGTCAAATTCCCCTAGCTCCACAGACCACTTAACCAATCTTCCCGATACCTCAGGTTTCCTCAGTATTGACTTCAGAGGATAGACAGTTGGGATCTCGATTGGATGGGCTTGGAAATAAGGCCGAAGCTTCCGAGCTGATATGACCAAGGCATAGGCCAGCTTTTCTACTTCTGGATATCTTTTTTCCGTGTCAAGTAGTGCCCTACTGACGTAGAATATAAGCCTCTGTACTCCCCTGTCCTGTCTGATCAATGCGGAGCTGACCGCATTTTCAGAAACTCTAAGGTACAAGAGTAGCTTTTCTCCTTGTACTGGTTTTGACAGGAGCTCTGGAAAGGCTAGATACTCCTTTAGTTCTTGAAAGGATTTCTCGCATTCTTCCGTCCACTACAAAGCTTTGCTGCCTTCCAGAGCTTTGAAGAAAGGTAGGCAACGATCAGTGGATTTAGAGATAAATCTGCTCAGTGCCACAATTCTGCCATTCAGTGCCTAAATTTCCTTCTTGGTTCTTGGTGACTTTAGTCCAATCAGAGCTTAGATCTGAGTGGGGTCTGCTTCGATACCCCTCTAAAAGACAATGTATCCCAAGAATTTTTCCTTCGTAACCCCGAAGGTACATTTCGAGGGGTTGAGCTTCATCCTTTGTTGTCTAAGGATATCGAAGGTCTGGGCTAAGTGCTGAAGGTGACTACCTTTCTGCAGACTCTTCACCAGCATGTCGTCGATGTCTACCTCCATGGTACTGCCGAGCAGTGGGCTGAACATCTTGTTCACCAACTGCTGATAAGTGCCTCCAGGGTTCTTCAAACCGAAAGGCATTACTCTGTAGCAGTAGAGCCCTTGTTTGGTTATGAAAGCTATCTTCTCTTGGTCTGGAGGGTATATCTGGATCTGGTTGTACCTAGAGTAGGCATCCATGAAGCTCATAAGCTCATGCCCCGCAGTGGCGTCAACCAGTTGGTCTATCCTTGGCAGTGGAAAGCTGTCCTTGGGGCATGCCTTGTTGAGGTCTGTATAATCAACGCAGACTCTCCACTTGCTGTTTTTCTTCTTGACAAGCACGGTGTTGGCTAGCCACTCAGGATAAAACACTTCTCATATCATCCTAGCTTCAAGCAGCCTCTGGACTTCTTCATTTATAATCCGATGCCGTTCAGGAGCAATCGGTCTTCTCTTTTGTCTGACTGGTGGATGATCTGGATCGACCATCAACTTGTGAGTTATGAGGCTAGGGTCTATACCCTCCATGTCCCTGGTTTCCCAAGCAAATATAGAGAGGTTGTTTTTCAGAAACCTGACTATATTTTCCTGCTCAGTGTGCGTCAGATCTGGGCCGATATACAAATAATGCCCCTCTGGTTCTGAACTGACCAATACTTTGATGGGCTCACCAACAGGTTTGGCTCTGCTGTCGCGTCCCTTTGGACTCAGGGGTTCTTCAATGCTGGATGGGCAAACTTTCACCTCGAGAGTGTGGGTGAGAACTAGATCTGCATAGTCCCGAGTGTACTGTAATTGCTATTTAGGAGCCTTCTCCTTAAGGGCAATAGCATGGCACTCCCAAGAGGTTGGTTGACACCCTCTGACAGAGTGAACGTTCTGGTTGTGGACGTACTTCAGACACTGATAGAGGGTCGAGGTGACTGCCCTTATCTGGTGCAACCAGGGTCTCCCGATTATGACGTTGTAGGGAGATTTCATGTTCAACACCATGTACTCCGAGATGGTGGTCTTCTGCCCTTCACCCTCTCCTACAGTGGTAGGAAGGTCGAGTCTCCCCAATGGGGTGCTGAGATTGCCATCAAAAGCTGCCATCACGGCAGTAGTGGGCTTGACGTTGTCATGATCCATCCCCATCTGTTTAAGTGGCTCATGGAACAGTATGTTGACGGAGCTGCCAGTATCGACCAGGACTCTCCTGATCTCGAAGTTGGCAATTTTGAGAGTGATAACAAGGGCATCACTGTGAGGGCAGTGTACTCCTGCTAGATCTTGTTCAGTGAATTGGATCTCCGGTGCTGGCTTGAGCCTCTTTTCTACGTTGGAGATCTATAATACGTTCGGGGCAGCTCTGGCCTCCCGAGCATATCTCTTTCTTGCCCTGTTGGACATTCTTGTGATAGGGGAGTCAGCATAGAGGACGTAGATGACATGGTTGTTCTGCCTCTGAGGCTCGTTTCGTCCTTCCCTCTGCTCCTGCCTCTGCTCGGGCCTCTGGTCTGGCCGTTGTTGAGGCTTGTCTTCTTGGGGGTTCTGCCTTCCGTCTAGCTTGACGAACTCTCGAAGACGTCCCTTCTTTATAAGCTGCTCTATCACATATCGGAGGGTCCTGCATGTGTTAGTTGTATGCCCATGATCTTTATGGAAATTACAATACTTACTTTGGTCCCGAAGACTGGGATCTCCTTTGATTGGTTCCGGCCACCTCAGGTTTTCCCGATCTCGAATCTGCCGGAGTACCTAGTTCGGTGTAGTGTTCAAAGGACTGAAGTTAGTGAACTCCCTTGGTCCGGAGTTGTACACAGCTCTGGGTATTGTTCTATTCTCTGGGCTCCTGGCCCTCTTTTTATTGGAGTCTCTTTTGTGGTCCTCCTTCTTGTGATCCTCCCTCTTTGGATTATCCCTCTGGGTCTAGTCTTTGCCTTTCTGGGATGTGCGGTTGGCTTCTTTCAGGTTGATGTACTTTCTGGCCCGATCCATTAATGCCGCCATGTCGGCTGGGGGGCTCTTTGTTAAGGAGTCTCTAAAACCACCTTGGGCAAGCCCAGCAGTTAAGGCTGTTACAAGAAACGTTGGGCTACAGTCAATGATCTCCGTGAGTTCGGCATTGAAGCGCGCAATGTAGGCTCTGAGGGACTCCTCCTTAGTCTGCTTGATATTTAACAAGAACTCTGGTCCCCTTCTAAGCCTTCTGCTGGTCATGAACCTGTCCAAGAACTGTCTACCGAGCTCATAGAAGCTGGTAATTGAGTTCGGAGGGAGGTTGTGGAACCACTTCAAAGCAGTTCCCTTCAAGCTGGTGATGAAAGTTCAGCACATAAAAGCATCAGAGGCTCCGTGGAGGGCCATAGTATGCTGGTAGTGCGAGAGATGATCTCCTGGATCCCCAGACCCGTCGTACAGGGTGAACTTTGGCACCATGAACTTTCTGGGCCTTTCTTTTGACATAATGGCGTGAGTGAATGGGGTGGCCAGTCTTCCGAGCAGTCTGGCCAACTCGTCTTGCTCTAGAGGGTTCTGAGGTCCTCTCAAGGTGATTGTTTGGTCCATAGACTCGGCAATTTCCTCTACCCTCCGCGGGTCTCTGAGTCTGACATCATGCGAACCCTGCCTGATAGCCTCGGCTTCAAGGTAATAGGGTTGAGTACGCCCTTCGGACGGAGGAGGGTTCCGAACCGGAGGGATTGGTGCTGCATGGGGATGAGGCTCCTGCGGTGCCGGATGTGCTCCCAAGGCCCTTGGAGTTGGGGCTCGAGTAGTGCTCCTGTAATGGACGTCAGGAACGAAGGCTGATGTTCCCCAGCTTGGAGCTACTGACGGTTGTGGATCCCTGCCAACGCGGGCAACACCCTAGGGATGCCCGGGCTGGTTATTTGGAGCCTGCTCATGAAGTTCTTCATTCTCCGTGGCAACAGGAGGTTGAGTTCCCGCAGCAATGTTGACCGGTGGGTTAGGAGGGTTCATCCCTTGATTCTGTGTGAGCCTTGCCAGCGTTCTAGTGATGGCAAGCAACTGTTCCTGCACCAGTTCATTGTGTCGTTTGATCGATTCGATCTCTTGTCGCATGGGATTAACTGCTGGTCCCCTTGTACTAGGAGCAGGCAGCTGACGTTGAGAGTTTTACGAATTCTGAGCATTCTGTCACGGTTGGAGATTTGGTGCCATGGTTTTCCGGTGAGGAAAGAGATGAGTTTATGAATAGAGCACTTGGAGATTAGTCGTTCCCATAGACGGCGCTAAACTGATGCTGCACTTTTCGACTCGCAATAAGTATGGGCACTTTTCGACTGGCATTAAGTATGGGCTCCGTGACCTGTGAAACACTCAGAAAGACGATCAGAGGACCACCGGATTGGCTCCGGCGGTAGCCGCTCCGATGCTTAAGTAAGTAAAAGGAATTGAAAGACTGTATTGAAAGCCAAAAGAATGAGCATAAAAATAAAGCGTACCTTTAGGGTTTAATTTATAAGTCGTGGCCTTCCTAAGTTGATTAGGATTCGATGCCATGAATATAGGGATTTGATCATCGGAGATTGCGGTTACCTTATGGAGTATTGTGTCGTAGATGGAGATAATCATAGATAGTAGTTTCCATGTTGAATGTTGCTTCCTTATTCTCTGCTTGGCAGTTATTAAAGAAGCCATAAGGTCGGAACCATATAAGATGTTGAATGAATATTGCCCAGAGCATAAGGTCTGGAAGATATGCGCATGAGAATGCCTTGGGGGCTCCGCCTGCACTGTATGACCGAGTTTGTCGGTTTTGTAGGATATAAATATGAGGATGCCCTGAAGGCTTATGGCTGCTCTGTATGATCGAGAATATCAGCTCTGTAAGCACACGTGTCTCACGGTGACTGGTGTGTCTGTTTGTGGTATACCAATACATATATTTATATACACTTTTCTACACATACGTGTAAACTCTCATTTTATTTTATTTTTATCTTTTTTTAATTTTTTTTCAGGTCTCTACATAGATCGTCACTTGTTATTGAACATGGTACGTTAGGGGCAGGCTTTTTCGGATTGCTTTGTTGGAATGAAAAACGTTTGTTTGGAATATAATATGTTTTTTGATTGTATTTGTAATAATATTCGTATTTATATATGTAAATTAGAAAAATTTCAACGAATCTAAGCTATTATAAAATAAAATTCTAATGATGTGTGTATTTATTTTCTTGTGTGTTGTATATTTTTTTTTGGACTTTTGATATATTAGATTACAATGCTAAATCTTGCGTTTCAAATTGCTAATGATCCATGTTTTGGATCGTGCGATCCCAATTCCCAATTCGCTAACGAGGGAACGAATTGTAGTAACTATGAGCTAAATTTATTATTATTACTTTTGTTTGTATATGTACACATGTATTACATTACTTGCAACTAAGTTCAAGTCTTGTTACAACATTAATTCTTACATATCACTATCACAACACCTATGGGTCCCATACCCCACATTCACCTCTGTACATCACACTTCACTCTAGCTGTGGGTCCCATACCCCACGTTTGTTTCACTTGAAATTGTCATGGATAAATCCATGTGAGTTTCGTGAAAAGCTCGTGAATAATTTTGGTACCTTGTCATGGGTTTTCAACCGATAGCATTTTGAAACATACAAAAATTCATGATAAATATTCACTATCGCTTGTACACATTTTCAAGCGGTAGGGTAAGGTAGGTACCCTCGCGGTCATTGGGTTTCATTTGGTAGCTTTATTAGCTCTATAGGACTTATTTGAAATTAGTCCAATTTGTCCGTTCGTATATTTCAGAGTCCAATCTCCCAAATTGGGCTCCGTCATTAGGTCTAGAATGCCTAAAAATATTGAAAATGTTTCTTTTTGCATTATTACACTACTTTTAAGCCTAGGGGCAAAAGAGTAATTTTACCCAATTATTAGGGGCATTAAAATAATTTTTAATTAATTTTCTGAGCCTGTTCGTAATTTCCCCGAAGTTATGTGGTTGAATTTTAATTATTGAATTAATTCCAATTTGGCAAAAACACATTGGTTTAATGTTTAAAGTGATGAATTGGTTCAATTACATAGGAACCGATCGGTCTGGACAAAACTAAAGCAATCCAGCCCAAAATTATGCAAGATCGACTGACTGGCCTAGTCCAGTTTGCCACATCATTAACTTAAACCCATAAAACGACACTGTTTGTCAACAAATAATTCGAAATACTTTGACTATTTTAGAATAGGTCTAATCACAACTTCCAATATGGAATTCAAAGGGATCACAAACAAAAATGAGCAGTAACTTATGGCTAGATCCGTTTTCACGTAGGTTAACCCGAACCTACTTACGAAGTCCACCCAACCCATTCCTGTCACTGTTCATTATCATCTCTATGTTAAACAATTTCATAGTAAACCCTAAAAAATTTCCACGTCATTTTAGACCTTGTTTCGAGCCTGTTCCCATTCCATTCATCTTCTGGAAGTCTGAACTAGATTTTGGTGTTGATTTTATGCCTTGAATCACACTGGGGTGCTCAATCTCGAGCTCCTATGGCCGACCTACAATTTGCTTCGTTCAGGCCCGTTTCTCAACCACTTTGTGTGAGGTTTGCTCCATTATGGTCCTTGTTCAAAGGGTTTTCATCCCTATTTATAAAAGGTCATTTAGGATTCGATATTGAACTAGCCACCTACAACTTTGAGTTTTAAGCTCATTTTTGGGCCCTTTACCTTCTTCTTTTTTTGTTGCGTTATGATCCTAGAGATGTCTAGTTTAAGTTCCAGTGCATGAAACCAAGTTTTATGCAAATTTGATTTCTAGGTCTTAGATGAGCTTCAATAATTGCAGCTCTTGATTCTTAGTGTTTCTAGGAGTTTTGTTAGCTTAAACATGAACGAAACAATGGCAGAAATCTAGTGAAAATAAGGCAAGAGGGTTCTAAACTCGTTTGCCTGAGAGGATGACTCACTCTCTCTCTCACTCTTTGATAAATATTCTCTCTCCACCATCTCCTTCTCTCTTTTCCTGGTCTAGAACTCTGTTGTTCTTCTCATTCTGACGGTTTATGCCAGTCCATGCTTGAGAGATGCTCCATGTTGTTCTCCCTTTCTTCTTCCTTCTTTCTCTCTTCATTATTTCTGTCTCGGTTTGTACACAAAACACTTGCACACACACACAGAGTTTAGGATTTATAAATATGGAATAGTGCTGCAAGTTTTGCTATTGGTTGTACTTTTGGCCCTTTAAAGTGAAGACACCTTTCTTTGACCATGCCTTGTGTTGGCACATCAATTTTCCATGCACTTTTCATATTTATATGCTATAACATTTATACATTTAGGTGACCACTATAATGATAAGGAGTTAGTAGCCCAATGATAAAACTTTGGGTAAAGCTCTTATGTTTAAAGTTCAAACCTTGGTAACTACTTGTGGCCTCTTTTTCACTCTTTTTATTTGTTCACAGTCTTCTAATTTGTTTTTAAGTTCAGTAAACTCCATTTTTATTCTCATGTATTAGTTTACTGGCCAATACAATTTTGATTTTGTCATCTTATGATAACTTTTATCATTTAATCATTTTTTAAGAAGTACGTTTTCCTAATCATTAACATGATTATACACTAATGCTATCAACATATTTAGGTTGACACTAATTACTAAGTAATTAGATCATGGTGTTACAGATAGGGATATTGGTATGGTGGTTATTAGATCGGTCAAACGGGGCATTTCCCATGGCACACCCTAGGGCAGAAATTGTAGATTTCATTTTACGAAGTCCAATGCACATTGTAAAACTACTACATGGTTTCAAAAAGTGTAATACTATCCTTACCTTAACATTTTACTAAAAACATTTACCTGCTGACGTGGCTGCTCTTGGTGCTAGTGAATTTAGCCTCCTAGTGCTAGTGAATTCAGCCTCTTGGTGCTAGTCATGTCAGGTGAGTCCAAGAGGCTTAATTGACTAGCACCCGCATATACCAAGAGGCTTAATTGACTAGCACTCGCATATACCAAGAGGCTTAATTGACTAGCACCCGAAAACAGCCACGTTAGCAAGTAAGAAAATTTGGTAAAATTTTATGGTAAGGATAGCATTACTCTTTGAGAAAGAGTAAATGCAAGTGGATCATTGAGTGAAGTGATGACCCAGTCGAGACCCAAACACAATAGCAAGAGCTGAACTTAGAAGGGGTCCTAGCAACAGATGATAGGGCAATTTAAAAAATAGGCTTGATAGACTTTGGTCTACTATATAAAACTACATAAACTAGCATAGAAAGGGTTGGGTCAGGAACTGATAGAGGTTCATCTGTGCCTTAGGAAACTAGAAATTTCAGAGATGGTCGGAGAATGCAGGGAAATGAGGCTGGTTGTCTTTCGTAACTAGAAATTTTTACAGAGGAGTTAGTGGTTTTGTTTGGGGTGAAGGTGGCAGAGGAGAGGGAGGATGTTATTAAGTGAAAACTGAGGCCAAAACAAAATATCCGGTGTCTGGTCATATTTTAAGGTTCTCCAACTGGATACGAAGAATCATTCCTGTGGAAAGGAATTTGCAAGGTAAATGTTCCTTCTAAAGTGTCATTTTTTGTTTGGACAGTAGTGTGGTAAAAAATTTTTACAATAGACAATCTCGAAAAAATGGGAAAGATGTTAACAAATTGGTGTTGTATGTGCAAGCGCATAGAAAAGACAACTAATCATTGTTAACAAAAAACGGGAAAGATGTTAACAAATTTGTTGTTTCATTGTTAAGTAGCTTGGGAGGTGTGGTCTATGCTTTTTGTGATTTTTGGTGTATGGCTGTATGTTGGACCATGCCTAGGTCGGTGAGGGAGCTAATGATGTGTTGGGGGTTTGCAGGTCCATCTAAAAGGGTTAAGTCAGTTTGGAAATCTGTCCCTCTTTGTTTGATGTGGTGTCTATGGTGGGACCATGGGAGTGGAATCCCAAGACTTTTGAAGATGTAGCGATTTTTCTTTTCTTTTTTTTTTTTCCCTTCCCATATGAAAAGGAAAATGTTAGATACTTCTACTTTTTGGTGGCATGCAAGTACCCCATTTTCTTGTCATTTTTCATTGATTATTTTGGAGGATATATATTATTTAGGTTAGCGGTGGATCCACATGGGGGCTTTTTTTTTTGGAGGGGGGGCGCAATGGCCTTCCAATTTTTTTTCATAGTTCTACCAATGTTTCCCTTAAATTCTAATTTTTGTATTTTTGCCTCCACAAGTTTATGGTCTAGATCCCCCACTGGTATAGGTGGTGGGAATTATGTTTTTTTTTTTTTCTTGGACCTTTGGCTTATAAATGTGTTGCGCCCTTCTGGCACCTTTTATAATAGATACTTGTATTACTTATCAAAAAGGAAAAAAGAAACTGTGCGTAAGAATGCTGTAGTGATTACAAATTAGTATTGAGAGCAAAAATGTTAATATAACTAATGGAACAAACATAATTACAATGTATGTTGAGGAAAAAAAAGAACAATGTAATATATTGTTATGGTATAAACATAATTATATAATAGATCAAGGGAAAAAATGAAAAACTCATATGGAAATGACGACCATAACCTTTATTTCTATATAAGTAATGATTTGGATGATCTCCTTTTCTGATACTAAAACTAATGTAGCTTAGCTTGTGGGTTGTGGCTTTAATTTCTGATTTTTGTTTTTTGATCAGTAAAGTATAGATAAAGCAAAGATACTAAGTTGATGCACCCATGTACATCCAAAAAATACCCAATATTCTCAAAGAGTTAAAATTAGAAAAGAAATTATCTATAGACAAGGCAGAGCCTCCTGAGATCCATAAATCGAGGGTGCTAAATACAAAAACCATTACATTTCATATGGGAGCCTCTACAAGTTTACATCTTCAGACTTTGTGATTTTTCTCCATCCAAATAATCCACTTTAAGCACAAAGGAGTTGTTCGCCGTGCCACTTTCGTTCGCCTGCTCACCATGTTACCTCTCCTTGCAACTCCATAATTGGCCAAAGCATTACCCAATTAACTTCAAAGAGGTTGATAAGTAGGGACCACACCATCCATGTGACTAGACAATGAAATAAAAGATGATTGACTGAATCTTCGTCCGTCTTGCACATATAATCCCAATTAACTATCATTTGTAGTTGTTTTTGTAAGTTGTCCGTGGTCAAAATCCTCTCCAAAGCCACTGTCCATCGAAAACAAACCGACTTTGGGGTAACCTTTGATTTCAAAATGCATTTCTATTTCCCTAGGAAAGTCCATCCTCCGTTTTCCTAAACTCACTCTTTTTAGACCCCCACCCACTACAGCCTATCCTTTTCTTCCTTGGGCATACGCTGTCTATAAGGCACACCATAGAACTCCATCGCCCCTTGATTCACATGCCCTCCCAATATGATACAGAATTGTGTAATTTAATTCCTAGAATTGGTGTAACCTAAGTAAACCAAGGATACGATTTCGGAAAAGAGGTCTATGGCAGGCTACTCTTCAAGGCATTATAGTTTTCTGGTAGATACATTACCAAGGATGTTCAACACTCATCGAAACAGAAATCATATTCCTAGTGTTTGTTATTATATCTCTATTGTAGTAGGATAACCAATAGTATAGCTAAAAAATAGATGCCACGCCAGAATCTCTATTAAAATTTAGCCTTCTTTTATAGAATAATGAAGAGGAAAATGGATTAAGTGAGATTACGAGCCAGTTATCTTCTTATTGGGTGGATGTATGGTTTTGAATCACCAAAAAAAATAAATAAATAAATTGGACAAAATAAAATTGGATTGCAAAAACAATGTTTCTTTTTAATTTGTTGTCTTTTGAGAATAGACAAAGATTGGCTGGAAAGACCCTTCTCAAGGGAAGAGGTGGAGGCAACTTTAAGAAGTTGCAATGAGGATAAAGCCCCTAGTCCAGATGCAATGTCATTGGAATTTTTTCAGCACTATTGGTCTATTATAAGAGATGATGTTATGGATGTGTTCAAGGAATTTTAAGTGATGGGGGAGTTTGTGCATTCTATGAATGCTACCTTCATTGTGTTGATTCCAAAAAAGGGTGGTGCTACAGATTTGAAGGATTTTTGCACCAGCAACTTGGTAAGGGGGATTTATAAGCTTCCTACAAAGACTTTAGCTTTAAGGCTAAGGAAGGTGATGGGAGGTATCAAATTTTTTTTCGGTGCTTGGGAAAGAAATGGGAGGTATCATTTCAGAAGCTCAAAATGCTTTTGTTGGTGGGAGAAAAATACTGGATGTTGTTCTTATAGCCAATGAATGCCTTGATGTAAGGTTAAGGAGTAGTAGAAAGGGATTGATTTGCAAACTTGATATTGAAAAGGCATACAACCATGTAAATTGGGTTTTCTTACTCAACATGATGGAGGGGATTGGATTTGGGCCTACATGGAGATGGATCAAGGAATGTATTTATACGGTGAAGTTCTCAATAATTATTAATTGATTGTCTGAAGGAAGTTTTAGGCAGCTCCAAAGGGTTGAGACAGGGAGATTTTTCATCTCCTTATTTGTTTATCATGATGATGGATGCCTTAAGCGAGTTAAGGTAGAGAGTCGTGGCTAGAGGGATGTTGAGAGAGGGTTTGGTGTTGGCGAGTGTAGGGGATCTCCTATTGTTATCTCCCACCTTCTATATGTAGATTAGAGTGTAATATTTTTTGATGTGGAACCAACACAATTGGGATTTCTGAGATGTATTTTGGTTCGTTTCCAGGCTATTTCGGGGTTAAAAATTATATTTTCCAAGAGTGAGTAGGTGGGTGTTAGAGAGGTGGATGATATTGACATTCTTGCTTTCATTTTGGGTTGTCAGACTGGGACTGTTTCGATGACTTATCTGGGACGTCCCTTAGGAGCCTCTAGTGTTTGGGATGCAATGATTTAGATGGTCGAGAGGAGGCTTGCTAGATGGAAGAAGCAATACCTCTCAAAAGGAGGTCATCTAGCACTTGTGGAGAGTTCCTCTCTAGCCTCCCAACCTACTTTATGCCCTTACTTCCCATTCCGGTGTCAATGGCACAAAGATTAGAGAAGATGCAAATCATTTTTTTTATTGGGGGGTGTGGGATATAAGTTCGAGTATTACCTAGTGGATTGGGAAAGGTGTGTTGTCTATTGAAGGACATGGGTTTTGGATTCCACAAACTTAGAGAATTTAATGTGGCTCTTCTAGGAAAATGGTTGTGGAAGTATGGCACAAAAAGAGAGTCTTTGGAGAAGGGTGGTAAAGTGGAAACATGGGGTGGAATGAGATTGGTGTGCTAGAGAGGTGAGATGTTTGTAGGGGGTTAGCGTTTGGAAAAGCATCAGAAAAGTGTGGGACAAATTCTCCAAGCACATTAGGTGGAGAATAGGGATAGAGGTAGGATGAAATTCTAGCTTCATCAATGGTGTGGCCGAAGCCCTCTCTAGGTTGCCTTCCCGCAACTTTACAGGATTGTAATAGATAGAAATGCGATGATTGCAGATTATTACAAGATGTCAGGCAGTGCTTCTACGTGGGATGTCATTTTTAGTAGGACTTTACATGATTGGGAGGTTGACAAAGTCATGGACTTTTATCAATTCCTCTATGGGCAACCTTTTCCTAGCTTGGAGGGAGACACATTGGTTTGGATGCACGGAGGAGGGGAATTTTCAATCAAGTCCTATTATGTCCAGTTATTGGGGATTATGGAGCATCAATTTCCATGGAAGGCTATATGGTGAGCCAAAGCCCTTTGAAGGCATCCTTTTTTGCATTGACAGCTGTGTGGGGAAAGATTCTCACAACAAAAATTTGCAAATGAGAGGTCATATTTTGGTGAATAGGTGCCCCATATGTAAATGTTAAGAGGAGTTGGTAAATCACTTACTCATCCATTGTTCACTCTCTTAGACAGTTTGAATTCCTGTCCTTGGGTTGTTTGGTGTTTCTTGGGTGATGCTGAGGTCCACTATCAATGTGCTTGATGCCCGGAGAGGGAGGGCCCTTAATAAGAGGATGAGGAGAGCATGGCACATGACCCCTATTTGCATTTAGTGGAGCATATGGAAGGAAAGGAATAACAGGGTTTTTTTATGGGGGGTGGAATCCCCTTTATGGACTGTAAAAGCAAAAGTGTTGAGCACCCTTATTTTTGCTGTCAAGCGGTTAACCAGGTCTATAGATAGCTATATTTATTTTTTGCACTCTGTATGTGTAGATCCTTAGGAGTGTTGTATATATTTTTTGTTTTTGGGTGCACCTTCTTGGTGCTTCTTTGTATTGGGTTCACCCACAGTGGGCTGTTTTTAATAATTTTTTTTATAATTTTTTTTTTTGTGTTTCCAGTCTATTAATATTGAATGTTGTTCTCATGTTAGTCTCCAAAAGACTTCATTGAGTATAGTGCCTTGATTAATAATACATATATTTTTTCAGTGTGATGAATTAGTCGACAACTTTTTTCACTATTATTTGTTGCATTGTGATTCAAATGTTATACATGTGTTATGCATCTATTACTTTTTTGTTCATCTGGTGCTTAATTATTCTTCTTTCTTGCTACCTTGATGGCTACTACGAACGAGTAGATGTTTTATTTCTGTCTTCTGAATCATTTTTCTTTGTGGTTTTGTAGGCACGGCAGGTCCATCTAGATAAAAACCCAAATGATCCTCTTGCAGCACAAAATTTTCAGGCAGGACTTTGTTTTAAATATTATTATGAATTTCATAATGCTGTTCATTAAGTTTTTTTTTTTTCCTTTTCCTTTTTCCCATACACATTGTGGTTTGCTTGGGTTTACTCTATGAAAGCTGCTATCATTTCATGACAGTTGCACAGATGAAAGAGATACAGAAGCAACAGGAACAAAATGATAGACTTTAGGCTTCTGTCATAGAAAAAGTTTCTTCTTCGAAAATTGTTGACGTAGGACAATTTTAAGAATCTTCAAATAAAGCTGTCTGAATAGGATTTATGGTGGAATGTGATTATGGAAAAGTTTGTTGGTTCAGGTTTAAAAGGTAGAAATAAGGTTTATGGGTTTTGTGGATGTAAAGGGGGCTGAAATTGACGAGGCTTTCATATTGTTGGGTTGCAGGAATTTCAGAGAAAACACTGCTAGAGTTTCTAAACATAGCCTATTTTATTGGTTTTGTGTTAAATTAAGGCAAAAAAAAAAGGGGGAGGGGGGGACAAGGTTGGTTGTGGGTTGGTGGACAGAGTTTGAGGAAAGAAAAGGAAGTTTGGGGTTGATTTAGTCTCTCCACTTGTAGGGGGTAAGGTTACGTATATTTAACCCTCTTCAGACCCTATAATGACGAGAACCTTGTGCAGTAGGCTATCTTCTTTAATTTTCTATTTATTTTGATTGTCAAGGTTAAAAAGTCTATTTTAATTTTATTTTTAAGTAATAAGAAATTTTACAATCAGAATGCACAAAGGGGTGCACCCAATTACAGCCAAAATTATACCACCATACTCTTATTTTATTTGAAAAGAGAAAACTCTCTATGTATAAGGTTGAGCATCCTGATATCTGAAGATAAAAGGTGCTCAATACCATGGCTTAACTTTCAAATTGGTTACTCCAAACCTTCAAATAATCTTGAATTCCTTTCTTTCGAGATAATCCACCATATGCACAGATATTCAAAGGAATGATTGGACTGATCAAAGAATAATTTTTAAGGTTAAAAAGAATGATTATTAATGTTGTTGAATATGTCTTAATTTTATTTTAGAGGAATTTTTTTTTGTCATTTTGGTGGAAGTAGTATAAATAAAAGAATATCAAAAAGAGAAACCTAATTCTCTCTCTCTCTCTCTCTCTCTCTCTCTCTCTCTCTCTCTCTCTCTCTCTCTTCAGTTCAATCATGCCTCTCTTATTTTTCTTTTCTATAATTTTGGGGCTTTATAAACTCATTCAACTACGTATCTAAGTCAACAACCGACATCAATAGTCATAAAAAAATACATAAGAAGACATCAGGAGGACAGTATGTGCCAAAAACATGCCCTGATGATGATTTTAGCATTTTTTGGCACTAAATTCTCAGTACTGGAATGATTATCTTATTTCCTTTTTTTTTCTAAAATTTTTTGAAGTGTTTGATTGGAGTTTTTATTTTCGAATGTTTTTATTATTTTTTTTTTGAAAAACAGCAATCCATTTTTTCAATCTGTTTATGTTGGTTGTTTGATGCTTGAAATCTAGTCTAAAGGGTACAACTTGGGCCTAGGATGTTTGTGGAGAGGCCCAAGTTCATTTGGATTAGATTTTACTGACATAGATAGAAAAGGTGGGTCGGAAGCACTGTTCAGATGGTCGGTGTCCATGGGTTGTGATATTTTTTGAATTGTTTTTGCAACTTTTCATGTTGTTTGAGAGCTGGCAGTGCTGGGTGTGTTGATTTTGAGTTTTTGCAACATTTGATTGTCGGGAAGTTAAAGAAGCATAGACACTCTATTTTGGTTCATGTATATGTGTCAGACATGGGTTTGTTCAGACACATGTCGGACATGCGAAAAAGTATCCAAATTTTCTAAATTTTAGACACATCCTCTCGGACACATTAGGACACTATTTTAAAATATTTTTTTCTTTTCAATTTGGGAGTTTTTTCTCTCTTTTTTAAAATGTTTTTTCAGGTTATATATATTCAATGTAATAGTTAGTAAATTTGTTTTGGAACTTGGATAATGGATGTTGATGATTAATGAAATAGTTCTTTAATTTTTATGTTATTTTGATATCTTAATTATATGTTGTGATTTATGTTTTCATAGCAATTTTGATTGAAATAATATTAGATTTTTATTATATGGTCATATAAAAAAATTATTCAACGTGTTTCTAGTATATTTGTGTCATTTTTTGAGAAATGTCATATCTACATGTTCGTGTTATGTTATGTCGTATCAATATCCGTGGTTGTGCTTCTTAGAGGTCAAACAACAAACTTAGGAAAAACACTTTATACAATTAAAGTTCAAGTCTATACTTATAAGCACCTCAAGGTCCTAGTTAGCAGGCAATGTGGGATTCGGGGTACTACATTCGCTTCTATAGGACAACACGTCCTCGAGGGGTCCAACGGTTGCTACTATATTGCTACCATTGCCGATCAACTGGGTGTGCCAAGGGTGCACATTATCCCACAGTGTGGCCCGCATACCTCTTGGTGACCTCGACTTTGATATCAATTGTAATGACCAGAGACCCGTCATTATAATTGAGGGAAACATGAAAGAGAGATGTGAAGTGGGCAAACTAGAGAGGGTGCTTTTTATCAAAGCTTCCCAACCTCTAGATAGATATTGCATCTTCTAGCCTGCCAATCTCTTTTCCATTCTCTCCACCACAAGGTGCCAAACGACCTTCATTTTGAATAGAGCACCCAAAGATAAACCCAAGTAAGAAAATAGGCAAAGAGCTCACTTCACACCCCAAATTTGGAGCCAAAACTTCCATATTCTCCATAGGAATAATTTTTTATTTGGAAAGATTTATTTGTAGACCCTACAATGCCTTAAAAAACCCTTAAGAAACAGAGTTATGTCTCTTCTGCTCCACAAAATATTATAGTGTCATCACAAAAAAGTTTGAGAAACTGTTATGGGGCTTCCTCACACTTGTCCAACCCAGGACCTCTTAGAAAACCTCCATTAATCTTATTCAGCACCTTCATAACCATAGTGAACAAGATGGAAACAAAGGGACCCTTATCTGAGGGAAACCACCTACCCGCACCCCACCCCCCCACCCCAAAAAATGGGGGGTCTTTTATTGTTAGCTTTTCTTAGTTGAGAAGGGGAAAGGAAAAGAAAAGACTTCCATTATTCTGTTGATGGATTTATACATTCATGGATAGCCTTGATAAATTTATATTACTCTTTGACAAGATGATAGTCATTTTTGGAAAATAGAAGAGCTACTAACTAGTTTGGTTGTCTTCATTAAAAAAAAAAAACAAAAAAATGCTAATACTCTAACAATCCTTGTTTTGGCATGTGTGCTATGAAATAGGGACCAATTACGTTCTAGAACACCAAATTTAGCTATCCTAGAAATTTCTTCTTAGTTTTCTATTTAAGAGAAATACTAGGACAAAACTAATGCTAATCAAGAGATTAACAAAAATATGCTAAATTCAATGCTTTTACATATTCCATTCTAAGATAATAAGTTTCTATAACTATACAAACAACTTAGAGCATCTCCAAGAGATGATGTATCAAGGGACACATAAACCCTAACTTCTAATATTCCTCCTATTCACCCAAATTGTGCACTCCAACAGAGAAGGTATGATAAGAGGCATTTTACCCTACTTGATGAATAGTGAATGATGGGAGGCAATGCCTCCAGTGGGAAGAGAGAGAGAGATAGAGAAGGGAGTCAAGATTTGGAGGGAAAGTTACTGAAAGAGAGAGAAACAGATAGAGTGGTGGGAGGGGAAGGAAAGGAGAGGAGAGGCACAAATATATTAAAATATAAAATTTTTACTCATTTTGGCTACCATTTTTTGGAGTGCATGTATGTTAGTGGGAGCCATTGGTATAGGCATAACACTGTAGCAGGAGGCTCTGCCCCAATGGTTGGAGATGTTCTTATTCTGTTCAATGTGATTAATTATCATTACTCATCTTTGGGTGAAAAGAAGAAAATACTTCAATTCCACGTATGTCATTTTCATAAGCCTACCTTCTACCGTACCACATTTGGAGTCTATAGTGTATTGCGTTCCCGTTTTATGTACTGCTACGATCCATGTTCTAGGTAAAGTTACATCAGAATATCTGAAAATAAATTTTCATTAGTGATATTTTTGGAATCATTTGTTTTATTTTATTTTTTTAAATAGAGTTTCATTCATCTGAGTTCAGGTTTTGGGAGAGGCTTACCAAGTACTGAGTGATCCGGGCTAAAGACAGGCATATGATGCTTATGGGAAATTAGGAATATCAACGTCAGTTTCATGTTTGTAATTCATAAATGAATGAATTTTAAAGTTGACAGGGAATTTAGCACCTCAAGTATTATATTTATTTTTTGGTCGGTACCTCAAGTACATGCGCATGTGTGCAAATTCTTATAACTTAATGTTGTTAATGATGCTGCACTTTTTGGCTGATGTGTATTCCGAGCTCGGCTCTCTGAAGAACACTCAAAGAAGAAGATCAGAAGACCACCGAATTGACTCTAGCGGTAGCCACTCTGATGCTTAAGTTAATAAACTGAATCAAAAAAACTGTAATGTAAGCCAAATAACGAGCATGAATGTAAAGCGTACCTTAGGGTTTTATTTATAGGCTTAGTGATTCCTAAATTGAATAGGATTTAGAGCCATGAATGTAAGGATTTGATCATCGAAAAGTGGCAGTTGCCTTATTGGATACTATGCTCGAGAGATATCTATGAATGGCAGTTTTGTCACATCCCGAACCCCACCCTACGCAGATGTCGAGGACGTGATACCAGTTAACCGCCTTGCTGGTTTGCCGACCGACAATGCTGTCACATCCCCCAGACCCACCCTGTGCGGATTTGGGGCACGTGACAAAGGCCAGTTAGGCACCCATCGGGTTTTATCAGTTTTTTTTTTTTTTTTTGAAAACAAAACCCCGACGGTAATCCTAACCACAGGCCATTCCGATCTAAATCCCAAGCATAATGCATTCAACATATATAATTTAAGCAGCGAAATTTTCACAAGAGAATGCATACATATATACTTGGCAGAGCATTCAGGATACATCATAGTCAGTCCTATCTTAATCAAGCTTACAAAACAGTTTCACCACAAAATGTCATAATCTGTTCAGTTACACAAAAAGTACAAAAATGGTATAGATTCACAAAAATGGGTTATCATTTTATCTGGGGGTCTCCAACATTTTCCCCCTAAGTTCTGGACCTGCTAAACCTGTCCATCTGAGAGTTCCCCTGAAATTATTAAAATAATGGAATGAACTTTAAAAATCCCAGTGAGTAACACAGATATCCAGGCAAGAGTTTCGAATTCAATCTTTGCTTAAATCACATGGTAATTAAATCAGTTTGGAATTAATAGTTCAATAAATCCAAGTCAAGTTCAATAGATCAAAACAGATAAACGGTTCAAAGTGCTAGCATATCAATCAGAAGTATAGTTAATCATTTGAGAAACTAAAAACCATGTCATCGGTGATAAAAGCATGCATTTAAAACAATTGCATTTAAAACATATGGTATTCGAAACAATTTAGCAGATCAAGGAGCAGTAACTTAAACAGTGTCAGAAGTTACTCACCTTCAATATTTGAGTTTGAAGCTATGAACGGAGCCTTCCTCTTTTTCTCTTTAAGCCTAAAACAATTTATAAAGATTTATCAACTCATGACCTTAGACTGAGTAAGTCTACCCTATGATGGGTTTCATGGAACTAACTTATAGTGGCTAGTTCATAGGTCTTACCTCTTAAGCATTTGGCTTAGGGTTTCAGTATCTTCCTGTTTTTTCATCTTGGCCTCGGCAATCATTTCCTTAGTACGTGCCTTATATATGAAGGGCTGGACGGAAATGATTTCAGTGGACTTAGCTATTCTAATATGGCGCTCAATAACTCTTTGCTGCCTCAGTAATTCTTGCATAAACTCTTGCTGTTTCTTATCGGCTAACCCTCTGGGCCTTAGTCATGATGGTGAATTTCTTGCCCTGTTTGTCCATGGTAGTTTAAGTGATATTTTTACCTAGATCACAGCTTAACATGTTAGAACAGATGCCTTTACACATTTATTGGTTCTGATTTTCATATTACGGACCTAACCATTGAGTTCGGAAGGTCGAAGAAAGTCAATTTAGACTCTCTCGGCTTTTAAATCTGGGTTCGGGTATATCAGGGGTATTTTGGTCATTTTTGCCGTCACATAATTTCTGTCTCGGGTTCGTCATCTAATCATGTATACAGTCTTACAAGTGTCAGGTCTACTACTGGTATTAGTTCCGTTGAAATCGGATTTCATTTGGGCCTTGTACAGGGTCAGGGGTATTATGGTAATTTCATACATCATATTTTTTTTTTTTGGTACCTCATTTGCAGTCACGGACCTCACCATTGGACTTAGGAGGTCCGAGACAGTAGGAATACATATATAACTTATGATTTTTGGACAACGGACTAATTTGGAGTATTTAATTTAATTAAATGATTTTAATTAAATTAATTTCAGAATACATAGTATATATATTATTTTCGGCACAATAGTGAATGGTCGAATAGGGTGGCACGCTGGCTGGCGTGCCACCTCCCTCTCCAAATAATACTGCCATCGAGTCCCATAAGGCGCAAAATTGCACCTTTTATTTCTGGTTTATATTAAATATAATATATATATATATATACTATGCCCCATAGGTGACACACGCAAGCGCGTGGCCGAGTGGTAAGGGCGTGGTGTTGGGCGCGTGCGGTCAGGGGTTCGAAACCTCGTAGCCCCCTTTTCCTTCCTTCCCTTTCTTTTCTTTTAAACGTATCAGTTTACACATATAAACGCCCAAAACGACACCGTTCTATTTATTCGGTGGCAGTCCCCTTGTTTGACACATGTCCGAGTCAACCCGTCTACTCGGTTTTAAAGACACAGAGTCGACTCAGCGTCGTCTCATTCATCAAACCTTACACAGTGTTGCCCTAAAACCTGCAGATTTTTAATTTCTATTTCGTGAGTTTTAACACACGGTGTCTCTCTGTTTTTCATTCAGATATACTGTAAATATGATTTCCATCATTTTGGCATTCATAAACCAACAAGACATCATCTCAACCAGTGGGGGTAAACTACACAAACCGTACCTGCAACTCGATACTACTCCCTCGATTCTTCACCATTTTGTGTGTTTTTTGAAGCTACGTGACCTACAGAGCATAAGGATCAAGACCCTATCTTCATTTTTTAGTTTAGTCACATGCATCGACAATTTAAGTTTTGAACCCGTAAGAATATTTTGAAATTCGTGGGGCCATACAGTGTTCTGGGGTCGCGTAGGTAAATGTTTGAGATCCTATTAGGGTCTATTTCAGGTCTTGACATGCAAAATTCCAAACGGTTATGGTCGATTCAGACCTGGTGTTTCAAGCTTCATTAATGGAGGTTGGTCTCGGGTTTCATGGTTCTTGACCTATCCGAGACCTCCAACACATGCTACATGTTCAGAATGACTCTTAGGATCAAGATTAGATCATGCATGCAGTCTATCCTCTACATTTTTGTCAGAACAGTTCAAATTCTACAAATAAGAAAATGAGAATAATTTTGAAAGTTCACCTTCAAGCAGTAGCAGTTCATACTCTTGGCTCAGTTCAGACCTTTCTAAATGTCCCTCAAGCTTCTCAGTTCATGCACCGTGATCCTCAAGTCCCCCCTTGCACTTCAAATGGCCAAATTTCTCCTCAAGTTCCCTTGCATGCAAAGCTTCCTTTCCCTCTCTCTCTCTACACTCTCACTCTATCAACCCTACGTACACACAACAGAACTCACACACTTTCTGTATTTTCAGAATTCTCTAAAGAGAGAATTTGATGCAAGTTATGTATATATATATATATGTACATATAGGGCTATACACATATATGAGTGTATCTCTGCCCTTAGTGGGGTTAGTGGCTGATTGACTGATGGAGGTGATGGAGGGCTATGATGAAGGGAATGCATGCAAGGCCATTGGCCAATTTGGGTGGTGGCTTGGGCAAGATTATAGGTTATATACATATATTGCTGTATAAATGCACAAAGTAACCAACAGCCTAGTTGGTAACTTTTTGGGACAGATTTTACCTACCTTGGTAGGTCAAGGGTTCAATTCCCCTTGGCCTCCCAAGTGACCATTTTCTCCTATTTTTCTGGTTAAGGCCCTGTTTGGTTGTCGCAGAATTCCAGTTTCACTGTTTTGGCCTTAACTCCCAATCCGTAACTCCTTTTTCAGTGCGGTTTCTTTCTGTCACTTCCTACTCAGAATATCTTTCATTGATCAAGGTCCAATGTCAGTTTTTATTTTCTCGAGTTTCCCATAATTAACAAATTTGAGTTTTATCACTATTAAAAATAGACATTAAATTAGCTAAACCTGACATTTCATTTCTAAAACAGTTTTCAATACACAAAACATGCCAGTCAAGCAATTGGGGTGTTACAAATGCGACCAACCAAAGGAAAACTTCTGAAGTTACCGATGAATTGCATTCCGAATGTAGGGTTAGAGCAGCGGAATGTAAAACTTTTTCATCTCAAAAATGCAACTCGTTTATAAATACCATAGAGGTATGTACCACAGAGCAAGTCTAAAACCAAATAGCTAATAACTCTAACCACAGAAAGCATATCTAATCTCTCTAGAGTACCATTACCACGAGCCATGTCTCAATATCTAGTGCATATCAATCACATCAATCAAATCATGTCACTCACCTAAATAACCAGATTCAATCCACAAGAGTCCAAGTCTCCACAAATCAGTGTCATCAGATCCTTTACTTGGAATGCCACTCGACCTATCCATGTCATATTATAGTGCCTTCTAATCCAATGGAGATAAATCCTAAAAAATGTTAGGATAATGAGGTGAGCTTAAATAAGCCCAGTGAGTAACACAGGTTCCCTGTCATGGGTTTCAAAAATTGATTCTTGCTTACAAAGCACATGGAGGGTTTAGTTATTTCAGAAATAGCAGTTTAATAAATCCACTTAACGCAGTTAAGTAGAATAAAACAAAACCGAATCAAATAGTACAAACAGATCAGAACATAACATAACATAACATAACAAATCATATCAAAACAGTAAACGAGGTCAATATATCAATCAGGGACGTAGGCATATCATTAACGAATAGAACAGGTCAGTATTGAGCGGAACAGGACAAAACAAAACAGGACAAGACGCTAATTAGGCGGGACAGAACAAAATCATGCCACGTGTAATGCAGTACAAAAGGGTATGCATTTAAGTATACGCATTTAAACAATATAGCATATAAAATGGTACAATGTATGAAGATATAATATCTATACAGTGTAACTTATACACCAAGTTAGAAGTTCCAAGTTACTCACAAACTGTTACGCTTATCTCCTTGTACAAATAATCTAATAACCTCCAGATACGTTAGGCACCTCCATGCATATCCTGAATAATCATCATCAATCACAAACCGATCAGAATTGAACCATTCATGTCTTATTCATCATCTTAGGTATCTATCGGATTACCTAGGATAGCCTAATAGCCTATTACCCTTTTATTGGGTTTTATCCGAGGCTATTTCATTCTTTAATTAGGCTTAGCAGTTATCGAGATTATAATCTAAGTCATTTAGACTTCAACCGTTATTAGTTAAGTACTTATTTAACCTTAGGGGCAAAATGGTAATTTTATCTTTCTTGTCCCGGACCTTGTCGTGGTCCTCAGAATAGTCCATATATCTTAAATATAAAGTTTTAAGTCTTTTGGACTCAAATCGTTATCAGTTAAGTACTTATTTAACCTTAGGGGCAAAATGATAATTTTTCCATTCTTGCCCCGGGCCCTATCGTGGTCCTCAGAATGTTCCATATATCTCAAAAATTAAAGTTCTAAGTCTTTTGGACTTCATTTGGTATCTACTTTTGGTCATCGGGACACATCAGTCATTTCTCATTTTATACGTTGACTATTCCGGAGTCCTATTTAGCCCTTCAATGTTCATAATTATGCTTATGACAAATTATCAGATCAGATTGGCCTTCATTCGGCCTCTACTTTGCACTTACCACTCTCAAGGGTATTTTGGTCATTTTACGTTTCGTGAGATTCTGACCCTGATTCGTCATTTGATCATGTGTACAATTTCACGAGTATCTGGGCTTCTATCGGTATCAATTTCATCCCATTTGGACTTCATTTGGACTTTGCATCGCATTAGGGGCATTTTGGTAATTTCACGTTCTATGAAATTCTATCCCCGATTCAACATTTATTCATGTGCACAGTCTCACGAGTGTTTGGGCTTCTATTGGTATCAATTTCATCCCATTTGGACTTCACTTGGACTTTGCATAGCATCAAGGGCATTTTGGTAATTTCACATTTTGTGAAATTCTGTCCCCGATTCAACATTTATTCATGTGCACAGTCTCACGAGTGTTTGGGCTTCTTTCGGTATTAATTTCTTCCCAATTTGGACTTCATATAACATCAGGGGCATTTCGATAATTTCACATGTTGTATGGCTAAACTTTTCGAGACCTCAGTTCATAAAATGGACCTCACCATTAGGTCTAAAGTGTCCCACGTAGTTAAATTGGACTATCTTTTATGTTTAATTGGCCCTGGGTATCATTAGAGGCAATTCAGTCATTTACCATTTGTGTGTCTGTATGTTTCGGAACTTGGTTTCACAAATCGGACTCCACAGTTGAGTCCAGAACGCCCAACATAATCAAAATGGACTGCCTTTTATTTTTATTTGGCCTTAGGTATCATCAAGGGCAGTACAATCATTTACAATTTACGTGTCTTCATTTTTCGGGACTTAATTTCCCAAATCGGACTCTACCATTGAGTCCGGAATGCCCAAGATAGTAAAAATACATTATTTACTTATTTAATGGGGGCTTCGTTTGAGTAATTTAGTATCCAAGGGTAAAATAGTAATTTTACCCAATTAATAAAATAATTAAAATAATTATTTTATTATTTAATTATTTTTCAGGAGCTTATATGCATAAATTTTTTAGAAGCTAGGCCAAAACACAATTATTCAGAACTGTTGGGGTCAAAACATTAATAAGCAAAGTTTTGGTTTTCTAGTTTAATTTTTAATCAGTGAACCAGAGGGTTCAATAACCTAAACCCTAAACTGAACTGACTAACCCCTGAACCAGTCGGTCCAAGCTCCTCCAGAAAACCGGATTACAATAAAACCCTTAATCCCCTTATCCACGGTCTGGCCAATCCTTAAACCAAATTTCAATTTTTTGTGGCCGTAACCAAACAGTCCTGATTCAATTTAAATTTAAAACGTAAAGCTTGAAACGGTGTAGTTTTACTTAAACCGTTTTGTAGTTGGGTCGGGGCCAGACCCGAGACCCGGTCCATGACCCGACCCTTCACTGTTCATCTTCCCCAACGCTAGGGTCACTATAGCCCTAGTTGCAGAAATTTTACTTTCAAATTTCGTGGAGTTTGAGAGGTTAAATCTCTCTGCTTTTGGTTCCAAATCATTTATGGAAGTCAGGCCAACATCTTGGCATTCATTTTGTGGCTCGAATCTACGGATGGAGTTCAGTTCAACTCCATTATTGTGGGGCCTGCAACTCGGTCATATACCTTCATTTCTTAACCAAATGTGATAATTTTTGGCTTGTTATAACCGTACAATCATAGGGATTAATATTGCATTCATAAAACTGAGATTGAGGTTCGATTTGAGATACCCCAAATCAGACCCGTGACCTGCAACTCTAGTTTTAGGGCTCATTTTTTAGCCACTTGGTCTAGTTTTCGTTGCAGTGCAAACCCTATGGCATCTAAGTCAAGTCTAAGCAATCCAAACTCAGTTTGGCTTGGGTCAAATCAGACCTGCTCCTGCGGAGGTCTATCCATGGCTACCGTTCATGGCTCAGGACCTTTCAACCCCTATTTACCCTCTCAATTCATTCATAATAGTTCCTCAATGTCACAGTAACTCATGCATGCAGTTTAGGCTCTTCAAAAGACTGAAACAGTAAACAAAACTAAAAAGGAAAAATTCAGAGTTTTGGTGTTTTATACCTTCGGGTCTACCACTACTTTTTCATGGCTCAATATGAGGCATTCAGTTACCGCAGTTCCAGTTGGTTACCCCTCAGTCCCTTTCTCTTGTATGCACCTCCAATGGAGACACCATGCACACACCATCTCACACATAATGTTTCTCTCTCTTCTCTCTTTCTAACAGATCTGCAATCTCACAATCTGATCTCTGATTCAACATATCCTCCCTTTACACGTCTAAGTGCAGCACACCTCTCTCTTAAAGGGTCCCTAGTGTATATACATATATATATTATAGCATTCCTATACATATACATCTATATATATATATATGCATGCAATCAGAATAGTAGGTGGGATCATACGGCTAAGGTAGGATGATGTGAGCTAATGATGTGGGGTTTGCATGTATGGCCATTGGCCAGCTTAGGAGGTGGCCTTGGTTCAATGGGGTTCATATATAATTAGGTTGTATATTTAGATACAAAGATGCTGGCAGCCCACTTGTTAAATATTTGGGTGTCATGTGCTTCCTTCACTTGGTCAAGGGTTCAAACCCCTTTGGCCTTACTTTTGGGCATTTTTCCCTCATTTGGGCTTATGCCCTGTTTGCTTGGAGTAGAATTCCGTTTTGGCTATTTCCGTTATATTTTCTTGTCCAGTGCTCTTTTTACGAAACGGTTTCTTCTGAGGGTTTCGTATTTCAGTTAACTTCGATGTCAAAGGCCCTGTGTCATTTATTATTTATTTGTGGCCATCATAGTTCGCTAATTCAAGTTTTCACAATGTTAAAACGGCATCATTTCACCTAATTAATTAATAATTAGGTTCGGGTATTACACCATCCTCTCTTGACGTGTCTAATTATTTTATCGGTCTATCGTGACCATCGAGAGATTTTCGATTTACTTTCTTGATTATTCTTTATGTCGGTTCTAATTAATAATTATCAAACTAATTATTAATTAGTCAGGTTGGGGTGTTACAAGTTTCCTTGTAGAAGACTGTTTCCTTATCTTCTGCTCGGCAGATGTTAAGGCGGTGATGAGCTCTGAAACACGGGGGGTGCTCTGAAGGTCAGTGCTCGGACCTGTGAGTTCTGTAAGTCTGCTCTGAATGGCCCAGCTCTGCCTGTTCTGTAAGTATACGTGTCATATGGAGATTGGTCTGTCACTTTGTGGTATATCAGCTACTCCCCCCCCTTAAGCCTTAGTTTGAGCTCATGGCGTAACTAAGGTTACGAGCCTCCGAAAAGTCATGCGTTCTGTCGTCTAGTTCTCCAAGATGACTGTTGGCGCGTCATTTATTGCGCAGTAGATTTTTTGGGCTTCCAAGGCCATCATTGCTTGTAACCGTCGTGACGGTTCGCCTTGGTAGGCCCCATTTTCTGAATATATATATATATATATATATATATATATATAAAGAGGGAAAGGAGCTTTGTACGCCTCTTTTACTGTTTCTCTTGTACTTTGGAAGAAAGAAAGAAAGCATTTGCCATTGTTGAACCAACAAGCTAAACTGTGAGGAGTATTTGTCATCCGAAGCTTCCCTCTCTCTTCAGGTTTGATTTTGGTTCCTTCGTTCATATTTCCATTGTCCTTCTTCTTCTTCTTCTGGTTATTTTTTGAAATGTCGGCCTCCACTACATCCTCTGGTGTTGGCAGTGGTTCAGGAAGTCTTTTGGAGACTTCTGCATCATCCCAAACCTTTATTAGAGATAGTAGTTCCTCGGGGGATAGGTCGGAAGGAACCCATTCTAGCCCTAAGGTTAGGATTGTAGATGCGTTCCTGGAGCCTAGGAACAAAAAGAGGGAGATCTCTGGCAGACTCTCACAAAGAGAAGAGAGACAGAGCATTGTAACCTCTTCCTTGTTAGATAGTTTAAGGGAGGAATTTAATTTTCCTCAAAACGTCACCCTTAGGGTTCCTAATACCACTGATCGTCCTTCAGATATTAGGGAAGGCGAGATTTGTGTTTATACCGCTTGGTTTAAAATGGGGTTACGTCTTCCTTTCCCTAAATTGCTTAGGGAGTTTTTCTGTTGGTTTAATCTTTGCCCTGCCGACCTGAACTTGAATAGTTGGAGACACCTGTTAGGGTTTATAGCTTTAGGTTGTATGAATAATGTTGAGGTCTCTTTAGAATTGATTCGTAGTAAAATGGATCTTAAGTACATAAGGTCGGAGAGCCTCTATTACATGTCTTTTGATAGGGGGTTCAGACCTCTTTCCTTCGTACCGACTTCTAATAAGTCTTGGAAGAACTAGTATTTGTTCATTAGTGGACGTTGGGAGATGGCAGACCTTGAGGACCAGATCTCTACATTCCCCCGGAGCACGGGGTTTATGGGTGAGACCCCCTTCTTTTGTAATTTTTGCTTCTATTCTTATCTCCTCTTTTGTATTGTTTAACTGACTGTTGATGTTGTATATCTTGTGTAGGTAAAAGCGTCAAGAAAAAGTCGTTCTTCACTCCTATCCTCAAAGATCAGTACAACAGACTTCTTCAGACCAGCAACCGGGACTTCAGGGCCATCCTTAATCCGAGCAGTCCAATGGCCCCAAAGAATAAGAGCAGATCTGAATATGTGAAGAAGACAATTTTTAATAGTTGGGCCCCTGTAAAGAAGAAGGGAACAGCAAATCCCTCTCCCATTATGGGTCCTCCTTAAACCAAGAAGAGGAAGACCCCTGCCATCCCTTCCACATCTGTTCCACCCAAGAAGGGGGTGGTGATCTCTGAGCCGCCACCCAAGAAAGGCGTGATGATTACCGACCCCTCCTCCTCGGCACCGCCTAAAAAGGGCATTGTGATTTGTGAGCCTACCCCTTCTTCGGCTCCAAAGGCCTCCAAAAAAGGGAAAGTGAGGGTGGCAGTCGACTTAGACTTGATGCCGGATGGGTATAAGGCCATTCAAGAGGCCATAGAAGACTTTTGGGAGGGTGCCCCTCAAAATCACAAGGCTCAACCCACTCAGCAGACCATTAGTGATGCAATGAGCTCGCAGCTGAAGGTAATTACTGTGCTGTCTTCCCCCCTTTTTTGTTGTTTTGCTTCACTACCTGTTCTCATCTGTTTTTGCTTTTTTGCAGACCTTGCATAGTCTGGCTACTTTGATGGACTCTGCTTTGGATCCTAAAGTTGTGGAGAAGCTTCAAGATGACCTGGACGAAGCCAGGCTTCAGCTCGGCACTGTTCAATCTAATGCCACTGTTGCCGATGAAGAACTCAAGGAAGTGAGGAACTCCCTCTTCGTTATGGAGTCTGAGAGGGATTCCCTTAAGTCTGAGAGGGACTCCCTACAGTCAGAGAGGGCATCTCTTCTTCAGGAGCTAGAGGGGTTGCGGAAGGAGAATACTGCTTTCCAAGTCTCCCTTGTTCTGAGGGTTGAAGAAGCCAGGGCTGAGACTGAGGTCGAGATGAGCACTGAGTTGGAGGAAATGGGTCAGGAATTTGTGCAATTCAGCTATGATAACTTTAAGTCCAAGCTTCTTACCAAATTCCCAGATATTGATCTGTCGGGCATTGAAGAGGATGATAATGATGATGAAGATGCTCCTGATGGCCCTCCAGCTTAGGAGATAACTTTTGTAGTTTTGCCTTTTCTTCTTTTTTCTTTTTTTTTTTTTTTTTTTTGATGTAACCGAACACACTTATTAATGATAATATCTTTTCCTCAGAGCTTTTTGCCTTCTTTCTCTTTGAATGGCAGTACTTGTGAATTTTGAGGTTGATCAAGCATTGTTCCAAGTCCCACTGTTCTGTAGTGTACAAAATGGGCTTCAGCCCTTTAAACTTGCAATTGACGTAAGTAAATTTGTTCACGAACTAACCGTAACTCCTTGATCGGTCAAGAATAGTGGGTTGTCTTCCGAGCTGTATAACTTGCAATAATTCGAACTAAACTACAATAATTGGGTAAGTTTCTTGAAAGTAGGAAAATCGAAGTAAGCAATTGAGCCTGAATATGAAATTGGAGGTATTTGAATCTAAACTTGTGCTGAATAACCTGAATAGCAGGTTTTGTGAAGCTGTCTATCGAGGGCTTAACTGCCGAGCCAAAAGACTTATAATAATAACTAAACTGATGGTATTTGAAAGAAACTTTAATAATCAACACCTTTATTCCCTCCAGAACTTTATTGACTAGAACTTAAGCAACAAGGATCATAACAGTTGGTTGGATAGGGCCTTTGACTGAAAGAATATATGCAGCCATGTCTCCAAGCAACTGAGTTAAGCCTTTTCCCTTTAGCTTGGGAAATAACCAAGTAGTTTTAGTGAGACGGATCAGACATGAAGGTCAGTATATTGTGTCACGACCCGAAATCCACCTTGCGTGGACCCCGAGTCACGACCGCTACCCCAAGACCCGAAGGCCTTGGGACAAGGCTCGCATAGGCAGCGGTATCGAATAGATGTGCGTCATATAGTTGCAGAAGCGTGAAAAACTTTTTCTTTTCTTTTCTCATTTTAAAATTTTCACATCCGTCCGATACTGCCGCTATTCACAATGGTACACATGATCATACATTCAGAGCATAACTAAAGGCTTAAAGATTTTAATAACATTACATGTTCATTATCCCGGGGGGCTTAATATATAATCTTACATTGTCTGCTAACACAAACCATGCTATTAGAGTTCATATGATTTTCAAAATGGAGCTACTTAAGCACGTCTTCCTAAAAGAGCTAGACTTATTATCCTTGTCTTCAAAATCAATTTGCCATCAATCACCTGAAAGGGAGCTCCGAATAAAAATCCGGGTAAGCTAATCTACGCTTGTGAGTAATTCCTACATTCGCCATGAGGGTTTCAACTGGTAGTGGTTTAGCACATGAGAGTTTATAAAATACTCACTACCAATTGCTCGTACATTTTAGAACACAGAGTATATGCATTCTTAAAACAGATAGCTTTGAAACATTTAAAGTATTCAAGCTAAATACACATTTCTTCAAATAGAGCATATGCAATTTAAAAGCATATAAACATGTATAATAAAATGAGGGTAAAAACCTGCTTCCATTTCCAAAAGCGTTACTTCAAAACATATAACCATGCATAGGAAAATGGGGGTAAAACCTGATTCCATTTCCAAAAGCATTTGTCATCTTTTCACTTTCATTAATGGAATCTGTTTCGAACCAGACTCCCATTTTACGTATACGTGGAGATATCTCATTGCCTGGGGGATTAGATCCTACTACCGGGCATTTCACATGACAGGTCAATTGAGTTCTGTACAACCCAAAATCCTGACTATGTGATCTTTGACAGGTCAATTGAGCTCCGAAGAAGCCCAAAATCCTGCTGTGTGCTTATGCACTGTTATCTTGTAAAACATTTATCACATAGCTTCTTCATATTGATACTTTTCATGAATATTTAAAACATGAAATATATATAACTTCTGCAATAAAACTTCAATATTTGGAATAATCAAATTCAGAACATTTATGAAAATTTAGCATTTTAAACCCAGACATGCTGAAACATAATTAAAAAAGAAAACCGTGATTCAAACCAATCACCCAGCATGTCACAATACAGTTTATGAAAGTAGAAAACATTTTAAAACAGGAATCATATGATACTAAATTTGATATTCGAGGCTTCAAATAAATTGAACTTAAAACTTCTTCAAATTCATGTAGTAAAATCTCCACTTCAAAGGCAGGGTTACTCACCTCGGTCCTTAGGTCAGTGCAAAAAAATGCGCTTTCCCACTCCCTCTGTAGTTCCTAAGAACAATTCATATATAATCTTGTTAACTTCACATCACTACAATATCACCTACTGATGATATTCATCAAATTTTATGCCTTTTTATTTCAGACACTTCTTTTGGGTGAATAGACTCTACCATTGAGTCTGGAACGTCAAAGAAAGTCAATTTAGGCTTCCTTAGAATTTAATTCGGTTTAGGACACGTTAGGGGCAATTTGGTAATTTATACCTTAACGTGTCTAAATTTTTTGGAGTCTCGTCTCGTGAAACAAACCCCACCATTAGATTCAGAATGTTTAAAATAGTCAAAATCCACTCTTTATTTATTTAATTTGGACCTCGTTTGACTCATTTATGGTGCAGGGGCATTTTGGTCATTTTGACATTTTTACGGGTCTTAAATTTTTTGGGATCTCATCTCATGTCGTGGACCTCACCATTGAACTCAGGAGGTCCGAGATAGTAAAAATACATATATAACTTATCTTATTTGGACATTGGGTATTTTTTGACTATTTAATTTAATTAAATAATTTTAATAAAATTAAATTTATCCAGTATGATATATATATATATATATATTTTGTTTGTAACATATGAACGGATGAAATGGGTGGCACGCTAGCCAGCGTGTCACCTCCCTCCCAAAAGATACTACGTTCGATTCCCAACAGGTGCAAATGCACCTTTTTATTTTCTGATTTATTATATATATTACATATACATATATTGCCCCATATGTGACACACGCGCCTGCGTTGTAACACCCCGATCCCGTGAAATTAATAATTAATTAATAACTATAAATTAATACCGACTTACAGAATGATTTAGGGAATTAATCATAATCCCGACGGTCGCCATAGACCGATTAAATAAAGAAAATGTCTGGAGGGAAGGGTACTTTACCCGAACTCAAATTACTGATTAATTCGGTGAAATAACGCCGTTTTAATACTAACGGAACCTGAATTAGCTAACCCCGGAAATCCCGAATGATTAATAAATGACACGGAACCTCTGACACTGAAGAATACTGAAATATGAAACTCCCGGAACAAACCGTGTCGAAAAAGGAGTTACGGAATGAAAGTTATGAAGGAAATATTGAAATTGAATTACTGCGCAACCAAACGTGGCCTTAACCGAAAATATGGAAAAAATGGCCAAATGGGAGGCCAAGGGAATTGAACCCTTGACCTTTGGGTGAAAGGAAACCTCATCCAAAAAAATTACCAACTGGGCTACTATTATCTTTGTGTCCATATATACAACAGAAATGTATATAATACTGAATTATCCTAATCTGCCACCAAAACTGGCCAATAGCCAAGCATGCAACACATCAGCCATGCATCACCCTACACCCATAGATCATCATGCCTATACACCTTATGATTGTACCTTCTCCCAACCAAAATCCATGCAAGTTAATCATGAGCTTGGGGAGATGAAGCATCAAAGAAAGATCTGATTTCATTTACAAATCTCCATATATGCAATGGAGGGAAAACAGACCTGCAAAAGGATCCTGTAAACTGATGTTGAAAGAGAGAATTGAGGAGTGTGAGAAACACCATAGAGTGAGCTTGTGTGTGCATGCATGTGAGGGATAATGGCATCTCCATTGGTGGTGCACAAGGGAAGGAGGTGAACTGGACTACACACGGGCCACACCGAACTATGAGAGGGAGGAACAGTGAACGTCAAAGAGGTAAACACCAACTGTTCTGAATTTCGTTTGTATTCTTTTGCTACTGTTTTAAGAATTTGAGCCATATAAACTATATATACAATCTCCTGAGAGGCCTAGGGACTGATCTGAGTTAACTGGGAGGGTCGGATAGGCCCCAAAACCATGAGCCACACACAGACCGCCATGGATGACCTCCATAGATACAGTTCTGAAACAACCTCGACCGAACCAAGTTTGGTTGGTCAAGACATAATCTAGACCTCAAGAGGGTTCTAAAAACCCTAGACCACGACCCCAACACTCGAGTTAAGACCCTCAAAACCGAAGTTGCAGGTTCGGGTTTAAAACCCAACCTCACCTAAAACTCGATTAAACTGGATTTTTAGAACGAGTATTAAATCTACATGTCACGAGGATCAGTTTGGGCTAAACCACGCAAGATTTGATGGTGAATTGAGGGTTTACTAGCCAGTTACAGGTTCGGTTATTCCCACCTGAACCAAGCATTTGAGCTAAATTCGAAGCTCAAAACGAATGCCAAATTGTTGGCTTGATTCCCAGAAATGTTTTGGGATGGATGGCAGAGAGAATCGGTGTTGGGAACTCTACGAAAATGAAGGAAAAGAAAACTGGAAACTAGGGTTACTGTTCATCGTCGTGAGGAAGACGATGAACAGTACCGGACACGGTTCGGGTCAATTTCGGGTTCGGGTCGGGACCCGACCCATCGCTCAAACGGGCTTTAGTTGGACGGCACCGTTTTGAGGCTAATTGTTTTAAATTAAAACTGATTTCACCTGTTTGGATACGGGGCTAAGAAATTAAAATCTGATTTTGGGCTAAACCTGTATACGGATAAGGAACGATTGGGGATAGAGGGGACATGTAATTCCGGTTCTCTGGCCTAACTGAACCGGTCGGTTTTTGGAGGTTTTGGACTGGTTTAACTTTTGAACCCAAAAACCAAAGGGTTTGAACCCCTAATTTATAAAATTATGTTTTGACCCCTATATGATTTCTGAAATTACGGATTTACCCCTAATAGTTCTGAATATTGCACAGTGGCCCTGATTTCCGAAATTTTGTGCAATCAAGCCCCTAAAGAATTAATTAAATAATAAAATAATTATTTAATTATTTATTTAATAGGTAAAATTACGATTTTACCCCTGGACATTAAATATGTCAAACGGAGTCCAAATAAATTAAATAAATAGTGTATTTTCACTATTTCAAACATTCCAGACCCAATGGTACAGTCCGATTTTGGAAATACAGTACCGAAAAATACAGACCTGTAAGTGATAAATTACTGTACTGCCCCTGATGACACCAGACCCAAATAAAAAATAAAAGACAGTCTATTTTGACTATGTCGGGCGTTCTGAACTCAACGGTGAGGTCCGTTTAACGAACTGAAGTCCCGAAAAATACAGACACATAAAGTGTAAATGACCATACTGCCCCTGATGCTTCCCAGGGTCAATTGAACATAAAAGATAGTCCAACTTAATTATGTCGAACACTCTGGACCCAATGGTGAGGTCCATTTTATGAACTGACGTGCCGAAAAATATGACACGTGAAATTACCAAATTACCCCTGATACTGTACGAAGCCTAAATGAAGTCCGATTGGGACGAAACTGATACCTATAGAAACCCGAATATTAGTGAGACTGTACACCTGAATAAATGACGAACCGGGGTCAGAATCTTACGAAGCGTAAAATGACCAAAATACCCCTGAGCACTATAAGTGCAAGATAAAGGTCAATCTGATCTGATAAATTATCGAAAGTATAAGTATGAACACTGAAAGGCTACGTAAGACTCCGGAACTATCAACGCGTAAAACGAGAAATGACCGATGTGTCCCGATGATCTAAAGCAGATACCAAACGAAGTCCAAAGGACTTGAAAATTCACATATATGATATATGGGACATTCTGAGGACCACGACAGGGTCCGGGGTAAGAATGACAAATTACCATTTTGCCCCTAAGGCTAAGTAAGCCCTTAACTGATAGCCATTCAAGTCTAAAAGACTTAGAACTTCATGTATACGATATATGGGATATTCTAAGAACCACGACTGGGTCCGGGGCAAGAATGACAAAATTACCGTTTTGCCCCTATGGTTAAAATAAGAACCTAACTGATACCGATTGGAGTCTAAAAGACGTAGAACTTTATATTTAAGATATAAAGACTATTCGGAGGGCCTTGACAGGGCCCGGGGCAAGAGTGATAAAATGACCGTTTTGCCCCTAAGGCTGAAGAAGTAACTGACTGATAACGATTGAAGTCTAAATGACTTGGGTTATAATCCTGATGACTGCTGAGCCTAATTAAAGAATGAAATAGCCTCGAGTGAGACCCAATGAGAGGGCGATAGGCTACTAGGCTATCTTAGGTAAACCGATAGATACCTAAGATGACAAGTGAGACCTGAGTGGATGAGTTCTGATCTGTATATGATTGATGATTATTGTTCAGGATATACATGGAGATGCCTGACGTATCTAGAGGTTATCGGATTGTTTGCGCAAGGAGATAACCGTAACAGTTTGTGAGTAACCTGGAACTTCTGACTTGGTGTATAAGTACACCGTCTAGTTACTGTATTTTGATTTACTGTACTGTTTTGTATACTGTACTGTCTGAATGCATACTTTTTATACTGCATTACACGTAACATGATTTTGTACTGTCCTGCTCTCCTGTTCAGTTCGGGTCTGTCTTGTTCTGTTGTATGGTCTGTCATGGTTTTTATTCTGTACTGTTGCGTCTCGTGAGTAAACCTGACTCCTGAATTGGTGTATAAGTTCTGTCTAGATACTGTACTTTGAAGCACTGTACTGTTTTGAACGTTATACTGTTTAAAAGAAAAAGCATATATTTAAAGTAGCATATGCCTTGTCCTGATTGATATTGTACCAGTTTGTTCCGTCCTGTTCAATTCCGATATGTCTTGTTCTGATAGATGTATTGTTCCGTTTTGTTCCGACATGTTCAGTTTCGATATGTCTTGATCTGATTGATGTATTGTTTCGTTTTGTTCCGACATGTTCAGTTTCGATATGCCTTGATCTGATTGATGTATTGTTTCGTTTTGTTCCGTCCTGTTCAGTTCCGATATGACTTGTCCTGATTGATATTGTTTCGTTTGTTTCCGTCATGTTCAGTTCCGATATGACTTGTCCTTATTGATATTGTTTCGTTTGTTTCCGTCATATTCAGTTCCGATATGACTTGTCCTGAATGATATTGTTTCATTTTGTTCCGTCCTGTTCAATTCCGATATGTCTTGTTCTGATTGATGTATTGTTTCGTTTTGTTCCGTCATGTTCAGTTCCGATATGACTTGTCCTGATTGATATTGTTTCATTTGTACCACCATGTTCAGTTCCGATATGACTTGTCCTGATTGATATTGTTTCGTTTTGTTGCGTCATGTTCAGTTCCGATATGACTTGTCCTGATTGATATTGTTTCGTTTTGTTCCGTCATGTTCAGTTCCGATATGACTTGTCCTGATTGATATTGTTTCGTTTTGTTCCGTCATGTTCAGTTCCGATATGACTTGTCCTGATTGATATTGTTTCCTTTTGTTCCGTCATGTTCAGTTCCGATATGACTTGTCCTGATTGACATTGCTTCGTTTTGTTCCGTCATGTTCAGTTCCGATATGACTTGTCCTGATTGATATTGTTTCGTTTTGTTCCGTCATGTTCAGTTCCGATATGACTTGACCTGATTGATATCGTACTGTTTTGATCCGCCATGTTCAGTTTCAATATGTCTTGTTCTGATTGATGTATTGCTCTGCTTTGTTCCGTTATGATCCGTCCCGTTATGCCTCTGTCCTTGATTACGCCTGTGACTTGAACTAGTGTTTTGTTCCGTCTGATCCCGTTATGTACCGTCCGTTAATCATCTGTCTGTCTTGATTGATATATGGTCCAGTTCCGTTATGATCTGTCTGAATTCTTGACTTGGTTTATAAGTTACTGCATAGATACTGTATTTTGATGCACTGTACGGTTTTAAAAGTTAAACTGTCTGAATGCATGTTTTTAAATGCAAACCTTATACTGTATTGTACGCGGCATGATTTTGTCCCGTCCTACTATTATTTTGTTCGGTCTGTCTTGTTCCATTTTATGGTCTATCTGATTTTGTTCTGCTATGATGTGTCTGACTCTGGGTACCATTCTGATTATGAGCGGTCTGGCATAAGTAGGCTTGATTACGCGCCTAACTGATATACTATTGTTATGCCCTGTTATGTTCCGCCCAGTACTGATCTGTTCTGATATTTGAATTAATTGCCTATACTCTCATTGATATTGGCATCATGCACTGTTCCGTCTATTCTGGTTTGTTGTTCCGTTTAGTTCAGTCCTGCTTTATTCTACTAAAACTGCATTCAAAGTAGATTTATAAAACTGCTATTTCAGAAACAACTGAACTACCCTTGTGCTTTGTAAACAAGAAATGGTTTTGAAACCCTTGACAGGGAACCTGTGTTACTCATTGGGCTTTTCGAAGCTCACCCCATTCCCTAACATTTTTCAGGAATGATATATGTTGGATCTAATGGCACTGATTTGTGGAGACTGGATTACTGAGGATTGAATCTGTTTAATCAGGTGAGTGATGTACTATGACTGACTTGACTGATATGTACTGAATATAGTATGGCTCATGGATTTAGATGGTACTCTAGAGATTATAGTTCTGCTCTATTGTTATATGTCGGATTATAGATATGCTCTGAGGTTAGAATTGTTAGCTGTTGGATTTTAGACTTGCTCTGTGTGATACATATCCTACGGTGGATACATGAGTTGCATTCCCTGGACAAAAAAAAAAGATTTTACATTCCGCTGCATCTGACCCTACAGTCGGAGTGCAATTCACTAGAAAGTTCAGAAATTTACCTTCGGTTGGTTGCGTGGCGGCTGATTGGCATCACGTCCTCGACATCCGCGTAGGGTGGGGTTCGGGATGTGACATGCGTGGCCGAGTGGAAAGAGTTGGGTTTACGGGCGTGAGGTTTGGGGTTCGAACACCAAGGACCCCAACTTCTCCTCTTTTCTTTTAAAAACTAACAGTTTTATATATAAGGCCTAAAACGACGTCGTTGTATTAATTCGGTGGCAACTCTAGAAACTGCCACGTGTCCGAGTCGACTCGGTCAGGGTTTTTAAAACCAAGTTGACCCACCATCATCTTCCCCATCGAACCCTCCCTGTTGCACTAATTTTCGAAGCTTAAAAGCTTCAATTTCGTGCGTTTTGGTTCAACGATTTCTCTCTGTTTTCATTTAAACTTGTTTCTAAGACATTTTGGAAGGTTTTGGCATTTGTTTGAGAAATCAAAACGAGTTCAAAAGCTGGATTTAAGACCATTATCCCTTCATGGTTTCTCAACTGGTAAATGGCCATTTCTCCATGAAAGTTCATGGAGTTTGGCTTATTTTGTTCTTCAGATCATGGAGGTTTACTTTTCATTCCAAAAGACAGGTTTTATCGTGTTTTTGTGAGGTTGGGTTTTGAAACCCGTACCTGCAACTCGATTTTTGAGAGTCGATTCTTGAGCTTCGTGATCGTGCACTAGGGTTTTTAGAACCCTCATGGCCTCTATTAGAAGTCTTGGTAAACCAAGTTGGGTTTGGAAGAAGTCGGTTCAGACCTGCTGTAAGCAAGGTCTCTCCTGGCTGCCTTGTGTATGGCTGATGTTTCTGAGGTGTTTTAGGTTGAAATTTTCATGCTTATCATTGTTTAAACATGCTTCAAACATCATATACACTAATTCAAAGCTTAAAACAGTTCATACGTAGAGAAATTCTAGAGAGAGAAAATGTGAGATTTTTGTGGGTTTACCTTAAACAGCACCTTTCTCTCTCCTTCTCCTTCTGAATCTCCTCCCTTCTCCTTCTCAAAACTCCTCTCTCTTTCTCTCTCAGTGATAGAATGAGTGTGAGGCGTGTGTATGCAATGTGTATGTAGGTGTATATAAGTATACACTTACTTAATGCAAGATCTGATTGCCCCAACAACTTGGTTAACTTGTGGCAGTATCCATGAAGAGTGCCTTACCTGTTATTGTTTTGGGGCAGGTCTTTAATCTGCCGTGTGTGTGTATGTGGTGTTTTGCACATGTGTATATATATATATATATATCTATACATATATATATAACATACACACCTAACACACTTGGGGGCCACACTCAATCTCTCAGCTGTTCACTCACTGATCACTCCATACCCTTCACTGTTTGCCTTTCATTTCTCCCCCACTCCCTTTCTAATCAGCCGCATCTTCTTTATATATATATATATATATTTATAGATTTATATATATATATATATACAAGGTAGGTCATAATTATTTATATAGTACATATACTTTATATTTAATTATTTACATATGTTACCATTAATTTCTTAGATTAAAATAATTAATTACTTTAAAAATTAATTATTTTCTTCAGTGTATAATCTTTACACTAATCCTTTGTAACCTCGAAATGCATGCCCAAATCTTGTACTCTTATTGATGATCGGCAGTTGCCGTGAAAATATAATTATCATGGAACCGACAAGTTGGTGATTGCAACGAAAGTGATGTACAGTCGTCCTGAGTTTTCAGGGCTATTATTAAAAGTCCATGCGTCGGGTTTGAAACCGACCTCGTTACTTAAGGCGTCAATTTCTAATTTAACACAACGGCTTAATAGTCCCTAATTCGGGTTGGGGTATTACATATTGAACAGAGCAAACTGAGGTCTGTACATTGAGATGGACCAGACATAAAGTCTGTTTATTAAGATGGACTAGACTCGAGGTCTGTACATTTAGATGGACCAGACATAAGGTCTGTACATTAAGATGGACCAGACTCGAGGTCTGTACATTGAGATGGACCAAATATAAGGTTTGTACATTAAGATGGACCAGACATAAGGTCTGTACATTAAGATGGACCAGACTCGAGGTCTGTACATTGTGATGGACCAGACATAAGGTCTGTACATTGAGATGGACCAGACATAAGTTCTGTACATTAAGATTGACCAGACTCGAGGTCTGTACATTGAGATGGACTAGACTCGAGGTCTGTACATTAAGATGGACCAGACTCGAGGTCTGTACATTGAGATGGACCAGACATAAGGTCTGTACATTGAGATGGACCAGACATAAGGTCTGTACATTAAGATGGACCAGACATAAGGTCTGTACATTAAGATGTAGATACCTCATGCAATATTTGAAAGGAAAAATCTTTATTGATAATACTTCCGTAAGTGTTCTATATTCCAAGGCCTGGGAACAGGTTTCCCATCTATGTTCTCTAACCAATAAGTGGTAGGTTTGATAGTCTTTGTTACTCTGTAAGGACCTTCCCAGTTGGGTGATAACTTCCCCATAGTGGGATCCTTGGTGTTCTGAAATACTCTTTTGAGGACAAGATCTCCAACCTGAAAGCTGACAGGTTTTAGACCTAGCTTAGAGTGGCTAACCATCCTGTGCTGATTTGCTTCCATCCTGACCCCAGTTTGCTCCCCTTTTTTCCTCAAGTAAGTCTAAATTCTCTGTGAGCTGCTGGTCATTGGTCTTTTGGTTGAAAGCTTCAGTCCTCAAGGTAGTCATACCAATTTCAATAGGGATCACAACTTCAGTACCGTAGCCAAGTGAAAAGGGGGTTTCTGAGGTTGGTGTTCTTCTAGTTGTTTTGTAGACCCAGAGTACTCCAGGGAGTTCTTCCACCCACCTTCCCTTGGCACCTTCAAACCTTTTCTTTAGAGCATCAATGATTGTTCGATTAGTGACCTCTGCTTGCCCATTGGCTTGGGGATGACCAGGGGAAGAGAAATGTTGATTGATATGCAGGTCTTGGCAGAATTTTTTAAAAATTTTACCAGCAAATTGCGTACCGTTGTCTGAGACGATTACGCGTGGTATGCCAAACCTGTAGACTGTATTCCTCCAAGTGAAATTCATGACTTCCTTCACAGTAATGTGTGTTAGAGGCTCTGCTTTGGCCCATTTGGAGAAGTAGTCAATAGCTACCAGTAGATATTTCCTGTTCGGTGAGGCTTTAGGCAATGGGCCTATGATGCCATCCCCCACTGAACAAAAGGCCATAGGCTTGTGATAGGGATGAACTCATGGAGGGGCTGGTGCTAGTAGGGAGCGAATCTTTGGCACTTGTCACACTTCCGAACATACTTTTTAGCCTGCCTCAGCATTCCAGACCAATAGTAGCCTTGCGTCAGAGCACGGTGTGCTATGGTTCTGCCCCCGTTATGGTTTCCACATATTCCCTCATGAATTTCTGCCAGGACATACTGAGACTCCTCTAGAAACGGGCATTTCAGCAAGGGTTGAGAGTAAGACCTTTGGTAAAGCCTTACATTCATAACAAGGTACCAAGCTGCTCTGATTCGGATCCTTCTTGCCTTGCTTTTGTCCTCTGGGAGAAGCCCTTCTTCTAAGTACTAGAGGATGGGTATCATCCAGTTCTGGGTTTGTTCAATAGCTCGGGCAACTTGGACTTCTTCTCTGTTTGGCCTTGGCTGATGGGAAATTTTTAGCGTACAATCTTTTTCTGACCTCAGGTGAGATGCCATGTTTGCCAAGGCATCAGCTCTACAGTTCTGGCCTCTTTCTATTTTTTGGATAGAGAATGTTTAGAAAGAGTGTTTTAGCGAATTGACTAGTTCTGAATATTGAAGCATCCTGCTATCCTTGATGGCATACTCTCCTAGAACTTGGCTAGCCACCAACTGGGAATCAGTGAAGACTTCAATGTTCTGAGCCTTGTACTCTTGTGCTAGCTTCATCCCCAAGACAAGGGCTTCGTATTCTACTTCATTATTGGAGGCTCTAAACCCTAGGCTAACTGCCCTTTCCGTCCTGAGTCCATTAGGGGTATGTAATACTAGACCGACACCAGCACCACGGTCGGTGGACGATCCGTCAGTGTAGAGCTGCCATGTTCCCAAACTTTCGCAAAGCTGTGCCCTGTCTTGTAGAGCTAGGTTAAGCTCGGCAACAAAATCAGCCAAGGCTTGCCCTTTAATTGAGATCCGTGGAACATAGGATGTGTCAAACTCTCTTAACTCCACTGACCACTTGACTAATCACCCCGATACTTCCGGTTTCCTCAGTATTGACTTCAAGGGGTAGGCAGTTGGAATTTCGATAGGATGAGCTTGAAAATAGGGTCTGAGCTTTCGTGTAGATACTATAAGTGCAAGAGCCAGTTTTTCAATCTCAGGTTACCTTTTCTCTGTGTCTAACAGTGCCCTGCTAACATAAAATATGGGCCTCTGAACACCCTTGTCTTGCCTGACTAGTACTGAACTGACAGCGTTTTTAGAGACTACAAGATAGAGAAGTAGCTTTTCCCCTTGGACTGGCTTTGACAAAAGTTCGGGTGATGCTAAGTATTCCTTCAGCCCCTGAAAGGCTTTTTCACACTCTTCTGTCCACTGTAGAGCTTTATTACCCTTTCGAGCTTTGAAGAAGGGTAGGCAACGATTGGTGGATTTGGATATAAATCTGCTCAGAGCTGCAATTCTGCCATTCAGGACCTGAATGTCTTTCTTGGTCTTTTGCGACTTCAGTCCAATCAGAGCCCCAATCTAAGTGGGGTCTGCTTCTATACCCCTTTGAGATACAATGTACCCCAAGAATTTTTCCTTTGTTACACCAAAAGTGCACTTTGAGGAATTAAGCTTCATCTTGTACTGCCTCAGGATGTCAAATGTTTGAGCCAAGTGTTGGAGGTGGCTACTCTTTCCTAGGTTTTTGATTAGCATATCATCAATATAAACTTTCATAGTAGTGCCGATCAAAGGGCTGAACATCTTATTAACCAGACGCTAGTACGTGGCCCCAACATTTTTTAGTCCGAAGGGCATCACTCTATAGCAATAAAGACCTCGTTCGGTTATGAATGCAATTTTTTCCTGGACTGAAGGGTGCATCTAGATCTGATTATATCCTGAATAAGCATCCATAAAACTCATGAGTTCATGCCCTACAGTAGCATCAACTAGCTGATCTATCCTCGGTAAATGAAAGCTATCTTTGGGGCAAGCTTTGTTAAGGCTTGTATAGTCAACACAGACTCCCCACTTGCCATTTTTCTTCTTCACCAAAACGGTGTTGGCTAGCCAATCAGGGTAAAATACCTCTTGTATCATCTTGGCCTCAAGCGGCCTCTAGACCTCTTCGTTGATGACCTGATGCCGCTCTAGAGCGAGTGGCCTTTTTTTCTATCTCATTGGTGGGTGGTCTGGATCTACCATTAGTTTATGAGTGATGAGGTCTAGTTCTATTCCCTCCATATCCTTGGTTTCCCAAGCGAACACGGAGAGGTTTTTCTTTAGAAACTCGATTATCTCATCTTGTTCAGCAGATGTCAGGTCTGGACCTATCTGCAGGTTGTGCCCTTGGGATTCTAAGTTGACCAACACTTTGATGGGGTCCCCTATAGACTTGGCTCTGCTGTCCCTTCCTCTGGGGCTTAGTGGCTCATCAATGCTGGAAGGGCAGTCTTCTTCCTCGTGATAGTGGGTGAGGACTGGATCCCCACATTCACAGGTGTGCAGTAATTGCTATTTGAGGGCCTTGACCTTGAGTGCGAGAGCATGACATTCTCTAGAAGTTGGTTGGCATCCTCTGATAGAGTAGACAGTCTGGTTGTGGACGTATTTTAGGCATTGGTGGAGGGGCTAGGTAACTGCTCTCATCTGGTATAGCCAAGGTCTCCCAATTATGACATTCTAAGGAGATTTGGCATTCAGAACCATGTATTCATCTATTGTGGTTTTTTGTCCATCTCCCTCTCTTGCTGTAGTGGCGTGGTCAATCCTTCCTAATGGAGTATTGAGATTCCCATCAAATCCTACCATGATTACGCTAGTGGGCTTGATGTCACTGGGGTTGAGCTTCATCTACTTGAAAGGTTCGTAGAACAGTAGATTTATCGAACTCCCAGTATCTGCAAGGACCCTTCGGATCTCAAAATTAGCAATTTTGAGGGAGATGACAAGGGCGTCACTATGGGGACAGTGTACCCCTTCAAGATCTTGGTGCGAGAACTGGATTTCAAGTACTAGCCTCAATCTTTTCTCGACATTAGAGATCTGTATGACACTGGGAATCGCTCTGGCCTCCCGAGCGTATCATTTTCTCGATTTATTGCATGAAGGAAGAAGATTACTTGGTTGTTCTGTCATTGAGGCTCATTCCGTCCTTCCCTTTGCTCCTGTCTTTGATCAAGCCTCTGATCTGGCCTCCTCTGCTGAGACCTATCGTTGTGGGGGTTCTACCCCCGTCCTGCCTAACAAATTCCTGCAGTCGTCCTCTCCTTATAAGCTGCTCGATTTCATGTTTACGGGCCTTACATGTGTTAGTTGTGTGTCCATGCTCTTTGTGGAAATCACAATACTTGCTCTGGTCCTTGTAGCTGGGGTCACCTTTTAAAGGGGTTGAGAATCTTGTGGTGCTGGGTTCACTCCTGAAGCCCTAGGGGCTGGAGCCCTAGTGGTACTTCGATAATGGACTTCTGGGATAAAGGTTGGTATTCCACTGTCTGCGGTTGCAGAAGGCTGGGGATCTCCATGATCGTGAGCAATAGTAGGAGGTTATTGATCGGTCGTGTTAACGGGTGGATTCAAAGGATTAGCTTCACGATTCTGAGTGAGCATTGCCAGAGTTCTAGACATGGCTAGGAGTTGTTCTTGCATCAACTCGTTTTGCCGTTTGACTTGGTTGAGCTCTTGTCGCACGGGATCACTTGTTCGTCCTCCACCTCGTCCGATAGACAGTCGGGGTTGAGGGTTTTGAGGATTTTAAGTGTTCTTCCTTGGTCAGAGATTGGGAGCCATAATCTTTTAGTAAAAAGGAAAATGAGTTTTGTCACATCCCGCACCCCACCCTACGCGGATGCGAAAGATGTGATGCCAGTTAGCCGCCTTGCCAGTCTCCGACCGACAATGCGACCAACCAAAGGCAAGCTTCTGAATCATACGATGAATTACATTCCTAAAGTAGAGTCAGAACAGCGAAAATTTAAAACCTTTTTATCTCGGGAATGCAAATCAACTATATACCTCATAAATATGTACCACAGAGAAAGTCTATAACCAAACAACTAATAACTTTAACCACAGAACACATCTATAACAGATATATAACACAGAGCATATCAAATTCCTCCAAAGTACCATTACCATGAGCCATGTCCCTACACATCTATTACATATGAATAAAGTCAACTATATCATCACGCTCACCTGAATAACCAAGATCAATCCATTAGAACCCAAGTCTCCACATATTATTGCCATCAGATTCTCACTTGGGAATGCCTTTCAGTTTACCCGTATCATGTCATTGTGCTTTCTAATCCAATGGAGATACAACCTGAAAAATGTTAAATAATGGAATGAGCTTAAACAAGCTCAGTGAGTAACATAGGTTCCTGCCATGGGTTTCAAAACTAGTTCATATATATATATACATGCTCAAATGTAACTCAGATAGAACAATGCAGCTCAAGTAGAACAGATACAGCTCAAATAGAACGGATATAGCTCAAAGTGCCTGAACCTTCCCCAGGCGATGTGGGATGGCATTACTTCCCATCCACCCCCTCACATGGAGGGCCTCATATCGCACACCTCCAGCTGAGGTCGGTATCAGAGCGGAAAGTGCCTGAACCTTCCCCAGGCGATGTGGGATGGCATTACTTCCCATCCACCCCCTCACATGGAGGGCCTCATATTGCACACCTCCGGCTGAGGTCAGTATCAGAGCGGAACAGATAGGATTGAGCGGATGCTGAGCCCTGGGCGTCCCATAGAGGCAGCCATCCATCCACTGATATACTCAATCCCGAAGTGGGCCCTAGACAAGACAACATAACAAACAGAATCAAACAGACTCCAAAGGATAGGTAACAGAACAATAGACTTCAACAGAATCAACAGGATATATCAGAAGGCAGGATAGAACAAAATCATGCCACAAGTAATGCAGATCAAGAGGTATGCATGAAAGTTTATGCATTTAAAACAGTTCAGTGTATAAACAGTTCAGCATATAAAGTAGTTCAGTATACAAGTTTAGATAGTACAGAAAATATACACCAAGTCAGGAGTCCGAGTTACTCACAGTTCGATGAAACCAATTCAGATTTCCTTCCAGCTGATTCTACACTCGGGAGTCCTAGAATAGTCATCACAGACATCAGTTATTAATGATAATATATTTTACCTATTTCACTAATTTCCATAGTCACTAAATAGCAGGCTTGCTGCTTATTCAATTATAAGTTACATTGATTCAATTAAGATAGATTGAATTCAATGTCACAATATTATGTCTCAAAATCATGACATGTCCTTAGGGGTGGTGTGTATACATATATATATATATATTTATAATTAAAGGAAGTTGGAAATAACATTAGTCAGTTGTTGCTGCGATTAATCAATTTAGGATAGTTAGAACAGCAGTAATTTGATGTTGAGTTTAGCCAATTCAAGATGGTTGGTACAGCAGTTATTTTCTGTTGAAGGTAGCCCATTCAGAATAGCTGCGTGTGGGGGAAAAAGGTTGATAATCAGGGAATTTGTTGCAATTTCTACTGGTGGTTTGTCAACCCAAAATGGTGGAGAGAATGGTGTCACGGTAAGCTAGCCGTTTGGGACAATTTCTCCAATCAAAAATTTGCACTAAATTCATATATATTATATGCATATAATCAGCTACAACCATATTACATCAGCACTTTTATATTAGTTATATCCAAGCAAAAGGTGGGTTTCCTAAGCCGCAGCAGTGGGTAACAAGTTGGGTTTAATTGGACCTTGGAAACCATATAGAAGCTGTCCACTACAGGGGTGAAATCAGGGAATTTTCCATGAGATCTAATTCAGATCAGCTCATTGTTTGAGCGTGTCCCTAACAGAGTTGCTATCCAGAATTATTTCTCACCTGATTTCCACCCAATAGCTGAGACTTTATTCAAAATTAAAAACCTGAACTATTCTTAATTTAATAATTGAACTATACAAAAATTTAATAACTAAATTATATCAAATTAAAGGCTGCTCAATATCCAAATCAATGGCTGAATTTCATTCAAAGAAATTGCAAATCCAGTAGCTGCATAAGCAGCCGTACCAACACACCTAATTCTCTTATTTTAGCCTTCCTACTACACATGAATTAAACAATAACATGACAATCAAATCTCTCTTCAACAGTTAAAGGGGCTGTTTAGACTTAACGGTTTAATATATACCACTGTGCAGGACTACATCTCCATAATTAATTTCACCTAGTAGCCAGCAGGTATGAGCTTGCTTATTTATTTTAAAGTATAGTTGAAACTCAATTCAAATACTTTAATTCACTTCAATTACTTAAGTCTGAATCTTTCTTATCACAACAATCCTGCACGAATCAACATGGTGATCCCCAGCCATCATTTAACTTCATGAGTAATTTAGTTCCAGAACTCACTTTCCAATAGGTTGCGGCTGAATAGATTTCCCCTATTATGGTAGAATCAAGTAATCACACTTATTTATAGTTTTCCCAACAGCTGCTTTCAATTATGACTAGAATATAATTTCTATTAGAGATTATCAATTCAGAGAATCAGATTTATACCTGCTTCAGATTGGGTAAATCGTTGGAGAGGGAAAAATCAAGAAAACTGGGGCTGCAGTCGCTCAACCTCTGCCCCAACGCTAGCAGCCAAGAGTTGCTTCTTGCGCCCCAAAATCTGATTCATACAGCTGGGTTAATTTACTGGTTTACAACTCTTAAATCAACCAGCCTTCAAACGTTTATGCAGAGATCTATCCAGGTGCATTAGTTGACCCAATCGGTACAAAACAGAGGAAAGAAGTGTAGGAAAAATCAGGAGGTAGGCAAGGAAGAGAAGATGCAGATTAGACCGTGAGCATCTGGAACCAGAAGCCGTTTCTCTGTGTAGAAGCTTCCTGCTTCATCTATATATATACAAACTCCTGCTGCTCCTACCAGAGAATTTATGGAATTCTCTATATTTTTCCACGGCTTCCTCTGCACCGCCTGCACACGCAACGCTACAAGAGACCGAACCAAACCGTGGCAACTCTGACCTCCTTCCTTTCCTCCTGTGAAGATATATATATATATATATATATATATATAAATATCTATGTACAGCTCAGCCTAGAACTCTCCCGCTCTTCCAATCTTCTAGCAGTTTCGGCCACAACCCCTCTCACTTTTTCTCCGTTTTACTATATAGAGCAGTCAGTGCTCTAGAAGCTTCAAGCTTCTTCTCTTTCCTTTCCTTTGCTATTTTTTTACCTTTAGTTACCTATATATATATGTGTCTCTTTTATTATTTTAATATATAAAATATACTTCTATATATTTTATATATTCTTAGAGCCAATGTCTTAATTATTAATATATATATATATATATCGTTTAGCTCTTATTATATTAATATTTTATTTCATCAAATATTAGATTATAAGATGCCGGTAAATTTGTCGCAAAGTCAGGACTCGGTTCATTATTATTTATTTTATTCGTATAATTAATCTTTTCTGTATTGATCCCATTTATCCATTTCGGCACTCGATCGATTGGGTTAATTAATTTCCCGAGCATATATCATTTTATATCTGAGGATCTTAAATCCCGTTATGGTTTACCGTAACCCAAATCATCAATGTTACGTAATTTATATATATATATATATATATTTATTAAATCGAGTGCAGTTTGGGTCATGTCGAATTTTCGAGATATCACAAGTTTTGCGTAAGTAGAGCACTTGATGATTGTCGTTTCCCACAGACAACGCCAAACTGATGCTGCACTTTTTGGCTGATGTGTATTCCGAGCTCGACTCCCTGAAGAACACTCAAAGAAGAAGATTAGAGGACCACCAGATTGGCTCCGGCGGTAGCCGCTCTGATGCTTAATAAGTTAATAAACTGAATTGAAAAGACTATAATGTAAGCCAAATAACGAGTATGAATGTAAAGCATACCTTAGTGTTTTATTTATAGGCTTAGTGATTCCTAAATTGATTAGGATTTAGAGCCATGAAAGTAGGGATTTGATCCTCAGAAAGTGACAGTTGCCTTATTGGATATTGCGCTTGAGAGATATCTGTGAATGATAGTTTCCTTGTAAAAGACTGTTTCCTTATCTTCTGCTCGGCAGATGTTAAGGCGGTGATGAGCTCTGAAACACGGGGGGTGCTCTGAAGGTCTGTGCTCGGACCTGTGAGTTTTGTAAGTCTGCTCTGAATGGCCGAGCTCTGCCTGTTCTATAAGTATACGTGTCATATGGAGATCGGTCTGTCACTTTGTGGTATATCAGTTAATAAAGATTCATTTTTTGTTACTTATTTGTGTGCTTTCTCATCATTGTAGAGAAGCGATCATTGATCCTGCTGCAATCTTTGCAATGCTTTTTGGGAGTGAGCTTTTTGAGGAATACATTGGCCAGTTTGCCATGGCATCAATGGCTTCACTGGATATTTTCACTGAAAGAGACCAACTTGATGTTAAAAAGTTGCAAGAGAAAATAAGGCTATGGTTTCTCAGGTTTCCTCTTTTATACACACACACACACACATATATTTGCTAGTTATCCTTATAGGCTGTCATTGTGTATTTATTATTATAATTTTTAAATACTTGTATTATTATTCCTACTACTGTGGTTCTATAAGAGCCTTACATTTTCTTTCACCCAGAAACCAGTGGATACCTTTGAAGGATGTCAGACTGCTTTTATTGGTAGCTTTGGATTATTTTTCTTACCTGTCTCCCTTTTGTTCCCCTTTTGTTGTCTTGCATCTTGAATTTTGACATGTTGTATGTGTGTTATTTCCATTTGGTTCATATGCAAGGAGACATTATAGCATGGCATTCTCTGTCTACAGATTTTGCATAGGAGCAAACTTGGAACCTTTTTCTTGTGAGCAATCAAAATAAAAAAGAGGGGGGGCTATAAAAATTAAGGGCTTCTAAAAAAAATATAGAAAATTGGGACAGGCTTAGTAGACATTTATAAAAAAAAAAAAAAAGGCTGTTACCCAGTGTTGGCCCAGTCAATGCGGGCTACTAGGAGGGTAGACCAGTGACAAACCTAACCTTTGACATTATTTACGCAAAGTAGCTATTTTCATACTCGAATCTGCGTTCTCACGCTTGACAGCCTGAGCATTTTACCATTGTACTAAGCAATGGCCAACATTTTGAAATTTTATTTATTTATTTGTTATGATTATAAATATATTTATATATATATATATAGATATTGGTTTTGGAAGTGGTGGGGGGCGGGGGTGTAGGGGCATGGCACTTTAGCTTCCTTCATTTGTCTGCCATTGGCTATTCAGAAAGTGTTGTAATGGGAATAAGTGGACATGATTATTGAGCAATCAATGCATCTAAAATTTTACATTGTTAGAAATGGGGTAACTCAAGGATATAAAACAATCAATAATGCTAGGCTTACTTAAAAAATCTACCAAAAATATTTACCTTTATGAGTTGGTAATATTGTATTGGCTGGATATCATATCATGATATGACATCATGTGATATTCAACCAATACAACACTGCCAACTCATGAAGGTAAACAATTTTGGTAAAATATAAAGGTAAGACTAGCATTATTGGGTGAAATGAATGCATTAATTCTATTTATCAGGTAGGGGGAGTGATTAGATCCTGGGAAGTTGTTGGCTCTAATACTATTTTAAGAAACCAAACCTTCTAAAAGCTTAAGATGTTAGAAATGAGGCAACTTAAGTATTTAATCCTCAAAATGATAACTTAGATTACTTGAAGAATTGAGGGTTCTTTGATAGTAAACTGAACCTCCCCAAAAACTTGATAGGTCTTGAGCGTACTATCACTTGCATTTCAAAGGGCATTTCATGGCCTTTATGATATTTTGAGATATAGGAATTCCTTTCATGGAATTTCCTTCCCAAAATCATCCTGCTGCCATGTTCATATGGTACAAGATTCTTTCATTTGCAGGAGATCTGAAAGTGTGCATAAGAACAAATGCTTTTCCAGAGGTGGATATGGGTGGAGTGGGCACTAATGGGGCCCATGGAACCCCCAAAATTTTGGAAATTTGATTTTATCCCCCCCCTCTATTTTCTATTGATTTTTTTTAAAAAAATAAGGAATTGCCCCCTCAAAATTTTTCATGATGGTCTGGATCCGCCACTCTACTTTTCCTTGAGTACGAGTATGATCCAGATGGTGCTTTTTAAGCTTTTCTCCCTGTGGAACTTTGCCCTTTTAGTAATTGAGTGCATATCCTTTGCAGCTATCAAGTTTGCCTCCTACAAAATATATCATAGACCTTCTTGACAGAATTAAAAAAATCATCTGTAGGCTATTTTAGTATTTTTGGGTTGTGTCAAATTTTCATTGGCTGCTTGCAAATTTCTTTTTTAATTTACAGGTTGTTCAAAGGGAAAGAGAGGAGAAGCTTGCTGAAATACTGAAAGATCGACTCAACCTGTATGTACAAGGAAACAAAGAGGACTTTATTAATCATTCTGAAGCTGAAGTATCAAGACTCTCTAATGCAGGTACTGTGTTATTTGGTTCTATCTTCCATCATTCTTCATTTTTTTTTAGCTTGGTCTGGCAGTCTCACTGGAGGCTACAAAGGGCTAGTCGAGTGCATGAGGCTCCCGCCACTGTGGAGGCTGGGAAAGGTTAAAAGTACGTAGACTTACCTCGCAAGTGGAGAGGCTGTTTACATGACTTGAAATGCTGAACATCCAGGTTACTGGAGGCTGCAAGCAATGGCATAATATATGGGTCCTTGAGATTGGTGCTCTCTTTGACACAGTCAGGGTCTACTCTGAATCTCTTAGATTTTGTTGGTGGGAATTGAACACACTTGTGAGCTATCAAATATTATCTAGAAAAAGGTTTGCATTCAAATGTGTTAAGCAACCAGTTGCTCTAAATGCTTAAGTTGTCAGAGAATGGGCCAACAATATATATTAAGCTCTCAACAAAATGAGTCATGAAGCAAGAAAAAGAGCAGGGAAATCAGAATTGGATTTTTTTTAACCAACTGCTTTTGTCTTGTTTTTTATCACCTAACAGTCATATAACCCTGGCCTAGTGACTTAAATCTTGAGTTAGAATTTTAGTTTGGCATTTTCTTAAGCCCCTAGGCCTTAACTCTAAGCTTAGAACCATTCAAAATCTGAATTTCACTTTCAATGTACTCTAAAAACTGAGCTACAAATCATTTGGTCGAGGGTTATAAATGTTTTTTTTTCTTCTCAGTATTAGAAGTATAGGCCATAGTCCTTACTGTTATGCTTCATAGATGATCAGTTGTTCGGTGATATTTTGGGCTATATTTGTTTTCTTCAGCCGATTTGAGTATAATAGGATTGTTGAGCTGCTGGAAGTTGACCCTTTTAATGGGTGGTAGGAATGTTTTCTTGGGTGGCAACCCAGAGTATTAGGTGCTCTCAAATACTTAATTTTTAATATTTTTTGAGTCCAAGTAGGATTTGTTAATTTATAATAGAGCTTCGTATTGTAACCTTTATTTGAAACTCTAACCTCATTATCACAACACAAATTCTGATGAGTTGTTGTGGTCATGATGTGCTATTTGCATGGTTATTCTGAGTGTATACTTCTCAAATTGTAGATGGATTTATGTGGGTCTCTTTTTTTATCTTCTGCAATTTCTTCATTTTAAAATTTGTTAGCTAAATTTTGTAACTTCTAAATCAATGACCTCTGGTTTCAGTTTCAATCCTCGTCTGTTGTCCCCCTTAGCAATCCTTCAACTACTCTTAAGAATCTTATTTGACCCATACTCTTGCCTTAAATTTCATGCACTTGCAAACTAATACATTAACTGCTACTTGAATTCAAATCTGATAGATTGAATACTTCTGCAAATGTTTCCTACCTACTCCCCCCACACCCCCATTGTTTTTTTTTCTTTTTTCGCTTGAGATGCCTTCAGCGTTGCATTGCATGGTTATTTGTCAACTTTCCAGCCAACAAAGTACCAAGGGGCAATTTGCACGTTCATTCAATATACATGCTCATTTCTTGATGATCTGTTTACCTACAAGAACTCAATTTATACAAATTATTTTGTAAGTAATAAAAGTTGTATTATTAACAAAGATGCTAGAAGGGGCGTAATCCATATACAAAAAATAACAAGATTTGTACGCGTTCCTCAATACAATTCAATCTCCAAAAAAATGCACATAAGAAAAAAGAGAAATGGGATATTTCCCTTCCACCCAAAAATGAATAGGATACAAAATTTTCTTCTTTAGCTTATGCACTTGTAACTCTAACTCCTCCAAACGTACGATGATTTTTTTTTTCTCACCACGTACTCCACATCTCGCAATCCACCATCTCCACCTTTTAGGAAGCTCCAAATCACATGATCATAAACTTTTTCCACATCTAACTTGCAAATAATACCTGACTCCTAGCTCCTCAATCGTATAACAATGTATTCATTAGTGATTAACATCACATTGATGATTTGTCTTCAACTCACAAAAGCCTTCTGAGAAGGGGAAATCAAATTTTATAACCTCTTTCTTAATAAAACAACCAATGTTTTTGCTAAAATCTTGTAAATGCTCCCTACCAAACTCAGAAGCTTCTCTCTTTTAGGAATCAACACAATGAAAGAAACATTCAGGCTTTTTTCAAAAGTCCCTTGCTCATTAAAGTAAAGAATCATGGCCATTACATCATTCCAAACAGTCTTGCAACAATGGTAATAGAAAGCCATAGTCATGCCATCTGGGCTTTGAGCTTTATGGCCATCGCAACTCAAAGCCGGCAAGACCTCCTCATCAAAAGGTCTTTCCAACTAAGCCGTAACCTGACCCAGAATGGCCCCTACATCAGAGGCCTTAATAAGAGGACAATACTCATGTGATTTAAAATACTGAAGGGCCCTATTTGTATCTCGATGTTAAGAAATAGATGCAGAGGGGGGTGAATAGGTTTACATGGCAAATTAAAAATTATCTTTACCAATTTTAACTTACTTTTTAGGGATTGAGATTATCACTTCAATTAAGTGCGTATTAGGTTCACGTGTGTGCGATCAACAATAGTTGCATGCATCAATATTGAATAACAAGAATTAAAAATTTGGAGAGAGTACACCGAATTTGTTGATGAGGAAACCGCTACAATTCAGTTGAATATGCTTTGGAAAACCTCGAGGCACTAACCCAGATATACACAATTCACTAGATGGCCTTAGGTGATTACAGACTCCGACTTAGTCCCTCAAGTCTTGTTCACGATCTGAATCTCCTCGAACTTGAATCCTCAAGCGCTCTTCAAGTAGATCTCCGCTTTGAATCCATGAACAGACAACCTCAATCACAATTGCGAATCTCCACATAACGTTGAACTCTAGCGATTGTACAAACTTGAACTCTACAAGCTTGCACTCCAAAGATATTGTAGAAGATGCAATTTAGGTTCTTACGCATTGAATTTGATCTATATGTGTATAATGAACATGAAGAAAACCTTTTGGAAAAGTTTAGAAACTCTCTATGATAGTAGCCAAAAGTTCTTTTATGAAATAGAGATCAAATCCTTATATAGGATAGGTTTTGAGAATCAAATCTTGTTGTTTAAATCGAATTAGGAAATTAACTTGCGCGATGTTCATGTGAACAAACTAAGTTCGTTCGAATGAACAAACTCAATTGAACAAATGATCGAATGGGGTCAAATGAAAGCACACTGTACGAACCAAAGATCAAATGAGCTCAAACAAATACCCATTGGAATATTCATTCGAACGAGCTATTGAACGAAATCAAATGAATAGGCTTTGGAATTTTCGTTCAAACAAACATAAGGTTCGTGCGAATGAACCTTGAACAACGAGCCATTTTGGTTCTAATTGAAATATAATAGCCCCATTATAGTTCAAAACATTTATATTTCACAAAACCTTGAGCCAATATTATTCAGTTACACTCCCTCGCACTTGAAATATGATTCATTTAAGAGAACCTTTTAATGCATGAAGTGTGTGTGTGCAAACCAAATCGAATGCATCCAAAGCATTACCTTAGCTAATCATTGCAAACACTGCTCTTTCTAAATCTGATCATAAAGCAAGAATGCTTGAGTGGAGACAAGGCTTGAGAACATTATACAAATGAACTTGGACACATCACAACTTGATTAAGTTTTGTCAACGCAGATTAGCCAACACAAACATATACTAACAAACTCCCCCTTTGTCAATCCGTGACAAAATTGATACAACATAGTGCATGAATATTGAAAGAACAAAAATATAAACCCCAAAAACCCTAAAAGAAAAAGATTTACAAATTTGAACTAAGACTCGGGACCATGGATTTAAATTGCAATCGTGGTCGCGGTGTAACAATATCGGAAGTATCGAGTCATTCGTAACAGGAATTGGAAACCGCAATTGTGAATTTTTTTCAAACACTAGCAAATGTTTTAAAAGTCACTGATACACATATCTTGACTACAATTATCACATTTTAATTTTTTTTTACTATTATTTTTCAATTTTCTAACACTGAAAAAATATTTTTCTTCTAAATAATACTAAAAAAGATACTTTATTATTTTATATAATTTTTTAAGTTAAACTGATAAGATGTATCATTTAATTTGAATAACATTATAACAAGTAATATAAATAATAACAAAAAATGATTATAAGCAAGAAAATCAATTCAGCATGATTATTTTGTTAAGTATCTCTCTTATATTTAAATCTTATAAAAATAGAAATCATAAGAATTATGCAAAAAACAAATGAAAGAAAAATCAAATTTTGAAGAAAAGAAAACTTAAATAAGTCGTAACGGTCCTGTAACGGAACTGTAATGGCTGTAACTGGCAATACATAACGGTATCAGCCGATACGGTTGTGAATTTTAATAACATTGATAAATCAGCCAATATTGGTATCGGAGGGTCAAAAAACCTATATGTAACGATCGATACATAACGTAATGGCCGTTATTTAAAACCATGCTCAGGACTATTGTAACACTGCTCTTGACTTCATAATGCTGAACACCTGTTAGACCTTCAAAATAGCCACTAAATCATACCACGTGAAACATGTCGAATGATAAAGGAATATAAACCAATTGAAGCACAAGAATGGAAAGCTATAAATATACAGATGAAATACATGCAAACATAAACACAATAAGCACTCAAACCATGTCCATGAAATAAGACAATGTGAATAAATATCTCAAGAGATTCCTAAAATAGGCAACGAGAAACTACTCTCCCTTTTTAAGTTCCCCTAAAAATACTCCCCTTTTTTGTCACACGATAAAGGTAGAGTAACACTAAAAGCATCATGGAAAAAAGAAAAAGAGAATAGAAAGAGATATAAAGACAACAATAGATGCAAAAGAAAATCACTAAATAATACTGAAAGACAAATTGTGTCTATCACTAGTCCATATACCCCAAAAAAATCCTGGAAATTATTTTCCACTTTTCTAAACAAACAAGAAAGAATATTCACCAATTTGCACCAACTTTATTGACTATTCTTTTATCCCATAACGATAAAATTTTCCTTGCTAAACTTTCGGCTTTTAGAGTTGCCCATTCCAGAAACCTCCCTCCCCTAATTCCCTTGAAAAAAATCGTTAGACATCTCCCACATTTCATCTCTTAGAGACACACAATGTCACCTCCACTCTGTTAGTAACTTCTTAATTACCTTCCTTTCATCCGGGTCATTCATATCCTGAAAATTCTATGAAATTATGCGCAACTTCATGACAAAACATAAATAGGAGCTGATGTAGTACTAGAAGGGAGAGAAGGGGAGAGATAAAAAGAAAGAGGAAAAGGGAAATTTAAATTGAGGGTGGGCCTGGGCACAACGATAAGGTAGCTCCATTGAAATTACCTCTCCACTCACGGAGGTAAGGTTCTATACATCTCACCCTCTCTCGACCTTGGTCATGGGTTTGAGTTGTTGAAACAACCTCTCCACTTGTGGAGGTAAGGTTGTATACATCTCACCCTCTCTCGACCTTACAGTGGTGGGAGTCTCGTGCATTTGGCTGGCTTTTGAAATGTTCAAAATCAATAAAGTCTCCCAATTCCTTTACAGCCAAAATATGGAAACTAAATCAAATCCTAAAATTGGGCAATTACATTATTATGTTGAAAATATAAACTTTAAATGTAGAACTTTCCTTGGAGAGGTAAAAAAGGAACACTGCTTTAAAAGATCAAGGTCAAAGTAATGAAGTTCATCCTTAGTGATCTACATAAAGTAAGTGTACCGATAAAAAAAAAAAAGCTATGTAGAGTAGGTGTCCTGCCTTTGTTGCCATTTAACAAGAAAATGTTATATCTGCCATGAGAGGAAGCAACAACCTCATCATTAAGAATGGTCTCAATCTGATTAGCATTGTGTTGTGGCACGGGTGGAAGAGCAAGGATTGGAACATGAATAGGAATAAAGGAATTGGCGATATGAGTTGTAGCAACACCCATGAACGATGTGGTAGGTTTAAAGGTAGCTCAACAAATATTCATGTCAGCAAGTAAGTCAATCAACTATACACTACACTGGCGCCCAACTTATGAAGGATATGAAATGGTCTAATTGCACGAGTATCATAGTTATCAAAATTGAACTAGACTGGCTGGTTCGATTGGTACAATGAGAATTGGCTGCTTAATCGGCCTGGTTCAATTAAAATATCGGATATGCTAGAGAATTGGAAAAAATCGGTTCAACCGGCTAATTTTTTATTGAATAGGAAGAATCGGGCGGTTTGATATTGTAGGCGAAAGATGGGGGTTGCTAAGAGCCTTCCTCCCATGGATTTAAATTGCGGTTGCGGGATACGATGCAGTCGTGGTGTAACAATATCAAGAGTATCAGTTCACTGTAACGGGAATCGAAAACTATAATCACGAATTTTTTTCAGAGCAAATCTCTTAAAAATTACTCGTACGCATATTTTGACTATAATGTATCACGTTTTAATATTTTTTACTGTTATTTTTCAACTTTCTAACACCTACAAAAAACTATTTTTTTAAATAACACTTAAGGAGATATTTCATTATTTTATACGAATTTTTTAAACTTAAACAAATAAGAAGTATCATAATTTGAATAACATTACAACAAGTAATATGAATAATAACAAAAAATGATTATAAGCATGAAAATCAATTTAGTGTAATTAGTTATGAAATAAATTTTTTAAAAAATTTGAAGACCAAGAATCCTTTTCGAGGTCGTATTGACCCGAATTTTTTGGTAACCCTTTTTACTTTTTTTTTGAATTATTTTATTAAATATGTCTCTTGTATATAAATCTTATAAAAATAGAAATAATAAGAATTCTGTAAAAGGAATTAAAATTAAAAAATAAAAAATTTGAAAAAAATTTCCAAACAACCGTAACAGTCTTGTAATGGATGATACGCAATGGTATCAACCGATATGACTATGAATTTTGGTGACACTGATATATCGGGCTGTAATGATATTAGAAGGTCAAAAGACCGATACGTAACAATTGATATTTAAAACCTTGCTTCCTCCTAGAATTGAACCATAGATGATGTAAATTATTATTTTTTTTTAACCATAGATGATGTAATAATAAGGAGCACTGGGTTAGTAGAGAAAAGGACGAGCAAAAGGCTAGAGCAGTGATCAGGGTGGCAGTTTGTAGATGATAGGGGTGCAACTTGGGTGGGTCAACCCGAGCCCGGTTCAATTTTTTTATGGCTTGGATTTCATTTTTTACACATTGGGTTGGGTTTGGGCAAAAGAACTCAAACCTGATCTAAATTAGGGTTAGAATTGGATTGAGACTTTGAAAACCCGAGCCTAACTCGAACTCGAATTTAATATTTTATATATTATATTTTTTATACTTCAGTTATCCACCATTAGATTAATATAAATTTCTTACAGGAATTACTATTTATATTTTTAAATTTTCAAAAACTTGTTGACCTTTAACATTCTTTCAAATTAAATTATGTTGAATGAATTATTTTAACGTTTTTTGGTTTCTTTTAGAAGGAGAAATTGAGAGAAATTATTGAAACTTTTAGTGTAAAATCAAAATAGGAAAAAAGACAACAATTTATTAAAAAAAATCATGAATAAAATCTAAAAATTAGAATTAATAATCGGGCTCTGGTTGAACTCGATACTAATGAATTCTAGTTCAGGTCGGGCTCGGGTTGGGTTGTTCGGTTCAAGGTCGGTCGGGCCAAGCTTGGGTTGACTGTTTTAGATCTTGGGTTGGGTTTGGATATGATTCAATCCGAGCCCGACCCGCCCGACTTGCAGCCTTAGTAGATGGTGACAAGAGGAAATAGCCAGGCAACCCTTTCGGAGGAGATTTTATAGATCATTTCCCCTTCGGGCAAGGGTATTATATATAGATATCTTGGTTGTATGGTAGTAGGGTTCCTGCATTTCGTGCTTGCCGTGACGTTTGTCTTTACCTCATTGGCCTGAGCACTTGCCCGATCAGTAAATACTGAGCCGCTTTTGCTAGTCTATAGTCCACTAGAGCTCCTTTGTTCCCAAGGTGGGGCTACAGCTTGGTGCATCACAATTCACACCAACTGCACTGCGAGCCATGAAAAGGTTGAATACGGGAGCAAAACCATGACTGTGGGACGTGGTGTGGTGCATGAACACCGCGTTCCAAGATTGTGACATATTCGAGGAGGATTACCACAATCGTAGGCTTATGACATGTTCACAGCCTTAAGGAAGCATACCATAACCACTAGCCTGAGGACATGACTATCCTGAGAGAATGCATCACGGCCATCGTCTAGTCACCACCTCAGATTAGCACCAAGAACATTAGTATTATAGAGATCTTTGAGGTAATTGACTTCTTCAGAAACATGGAGTGACTGTGGAGGTCCTCGAGATGATTAACTTCCTCGTTATCGCTATGGAGTACCTTAATAATTACTTCTCTGTTATTCCTCAAACTGAATATAGTTCTTTTAAAGGTGCGTGAGGTGTGTGGCTTAAAGCATATCTTCGAGGGTGTAATACCTTGGTGATATTTTACTTTTTCGTACTTATAGATTTTATCCTTATTAAAAGACATTAAAACCTGTTCTTTAAATTTTATTTTATTTTTACAAAAATGCAGGGTGTTTTGGTCTTTTAAAGATCTAAGGCTTTTTTTTTTAAGAAAAGACTTCAAAGTCTTGCATAGTCATCTTGAACTCTCGTCGCACTGCCACAGAGAATCTTGATTGATTCAATTACTCTTGTCGCACATCAACATCATATTTTCCAGATGGAATTCTAAATGTTAGATGGTTTGTGATTGAATGAGATTATTATGATCTCATGATGGATTTGTGGGTGGAACAATATTTGAAATTTGTTCGCACAATTGCAGTTTAAATGGTAAGCTTCAATAGTACCTAAAGGTTTCTTAGTATTTTAGCTTCTCATATACCTTTCAAATTGTCATGGGAACTCTTAATGTGCCTGTTAATCAATCAGATCAAATTTTTCACTTCAATTCATGTTTGCAGCAACTAGGAAGGTATCAAACCTGAAAATTTTTGTAATGGGTTAGAAAAGGCATGCCAATAATGTTCTATTTGCCATTCTTTTACCTGCATATATATAGATCCTTCAACTCTTCAGCAAATTCCTTGTAGGTTAGTAGAGCTTTGAATCTTATTCATTAGTGCGTTAGAGTTGGACTTAAATAGGGAAGAATGTAATCTTTACATCTTTTCCATTGGATATATTTACAGTCAGTACCCTCCTGTTGTTGGATTTCTTGAAAGAAAGTTGCCATAAGCTAGGAGGGGTTTGCTTTAGGGGAAGCCAAAAAACATGAGCTTTTTTACAAACTTCTTAAAGGGGTAGAGCGCCAGGATGGCTTCGAGGAGAATGTCGAGACGCTATAGCGCGAGGCCAGTAAAGGAGATCTTGTAACTATTATAAATATGAAGGAGTGGGGCATTTTGCTTGTTACTATCCTTATGTTCAGATGGACAAATGTTGCCGGGGGAGTGCAGAATAAACCAGCTGAAGATGGAAGAGTGATCGTTGTGGAGCCTAGAGCCCCGAAAGCTCTAAAGGTAAGTTCAAGTCGGAAATATAGCGTTTCTAGGTTGGGAAGGCACTCACAGAATTGCTGGTTATAATTGAGGTTGTTATGCTAAATAAGAAAAAAAAATTCATGTAATTTCCTTAATTTTTAGTGTATTTTTATATTTTTAAATTAAATATAATAATTATAAAACTGGTTGAACCACCTATTAAACAAATGAATTGTGAACTGGCTCCTTCACAGGTTTATTGTTCGGGATGGCAACGGGGTGGGGAACCCCTTCCTAACCTTGCCCTAAGAAAAAGATTTTCTCCCCCAAACCTGTGTAAACCCCGCCCCGCGATAGGCGGGGGTGGAGGCGGGTCCTCATCAGGGTCCTCATTTATTTTGAAATTTTTATTTATTTATTTATTAAATTAATTGTAATTAACACATTTCAAACAAAATGTTAATTGTGTTAAATTAAGAAAGATGCATGTCAATAAAAAATTAGAATAACATTTATTTTTTTTCCAAACATATATAACTCAATCAACTGATAAAAAAAAACCATATAACTTTATCAAGTTTATCTAAACTTATAATGGGTGACTAAAAATATTATTATAAATGTTGATTATGTAACACAAAACTTCTTTGTTATTTTATTTTATATAATCAGGATGGGGTAGGTACGGTGCCTTTGCCCTAAACCGTAACGGGGTGGACTTAGTTTTCCCTCTACCTGTCCCATCAAAGGTGGACTATGGCGGGTACCCATCAGGACGGGTTAAATTGTCATTCCTATTGTTCGGTTTGGTTTTGAAAACTATGAGGAGCATGTAACTTATGCGATGGAAGTTTTGGGATAACATTCTGGATGATAGCAAACCTTAACATGCCACCTTCATTAAATTCAAGTTTCCTATGGTAAACATTAGAAACATGTTCATAATTATCATCACTTAATGCAATCATGCATCTAATATCGGTATGCAAATCATGCGTCTAATATCGGCATCATAAAAATTTGTTTGCACCATGTCCATGTCCATTTTGTTTAGATATGGGGTAAACACTTCTTATTGTGTTTAATTTAAATATAATGATTGCAAATTTAAAGGAAGCTTTGTGATTCCATATCGATTTTACATGACATCACTTCTGTAGAGTGTTGTAACAAAAAAAGAAGAAGTAAACTCTCCTAGTCCCACATCAGGTATATATAAGAAGTTCAAGCCTTGGGTGATTATGAAAGAACATCTTCTATTTTTTTACTTGAAACTTCATATGGCATCCCACATCGAACGAAAAACAAGAAGGAAAAGGTTGGGACATTTATAAAGGGCTCCAATAGCTTCTTTGTCCGTAACAAAGAGCAGTGGGTGCTCCCAATAAGGTGCATTTAATGAAAAAAGTTTTAAAAAATTTATACACATGATCTTTGTGATATTTTTGAAATGGATGGTTTTTTCAAACCGTTAATGGTTTAATTGAATCGCTGGTCTTTACTATTTTTGTTAAAAAAGAGGTTTTGCATAATCAACCGGTTTTAATATGTCAGTCCAACCAGAATGTGGACCGGTTCACATTTTTACAATTCGACTGGCCGGTATGGTCTGATTTTTAAAACATTGGTTGCTACATCCATCAATTACAAATGGATGAGACATCGCCATGCGTGCTTGCTCGTTCTGCCACTTGCCTTCTGCTTCTACGCTCCTCTAGCACTTAGTCTCCACACACCACTTTCTTCCACAGCTTTGACGATCATGTTGATTTTATCCTATCCCAACTGTCATCCCTTCTATTGAAGACCATTCTTGGTGGTGACTCTGCCCAAATTGGCACTTCTACCCTTCAGGACCCCACCCCTAACGAGACAAATGTCAGCAATGGTTTCTGATTGAACTTTCAATCGGGCCCACCTGAGGTGTTGTCATTCGGCAATTGCAGCATTTACCTCAATAAATTCTCCACTATGAAGGTGGCATTTTTGTGTGATCGATAGCTTGAGGGTCGATTTTGACCTTGGATAATTTGCAAAAGCGAGGGTTTGGTTCAGTTAACAGATGCAACATATGCCTAGAAGAAGAAGAATGGATTGACCACCTCTTTCTTTATTGTTTAGTAAAGGGAGATGTGGTCTGTTCTCTTTTTGTTGTTTCGGTGCTCTTGGGTTCTGCTAGCATAGCCTCGATTGTGGATATATTGAGAGGTGGGCGCGTGTGTGAATAGGAGCAGGAAAGAGTGGAATTTAGCCTCTGTCTTTTTTCGGAGTTTTGGGAGGGAGAGGAATCAAAGAAATTTTTGATGGGAAGGTTCCTATCTCTTTTTAAATTTAAATATAGTTTTTTAAAAGTTCTATACTTTTGGGTTGAGAAAACACACTCATCATATGTATATTCTTTTGTAGAGCTTTTGGAAAACTTGTGATTTCATTTTTTGAGTCTTTTTTTTTTGGTATACGGGATCATATGTATATTCTTTTGTAGAGTTTTTGGGAGACTAGAAATTCTACTTTTTTTACTCTTTTTTTTTTCTTTTATTTTTTTGTGTATATGGGTTGGAGGTTCTCTTTTTTAAAATTTATAGATAGTTTTTTGAAAGTTCTATACTTTTGGGTTGAGAAAACATACCCATCATTTGTATATTCTTTTTTTTTTATAATTAATTAATGATGCTGCAAAAACAGCACCGGTAGTAATTCGACGATTCGGCAAGAAGGACCTGCAAAAAAGAGAAGGAGGACCCTCCGACGATCAAGTCAGTAAAGAGAGAATAAAAAATATGTGTAAAAGAGAGTGATTGTTGATATACCACAAAAGAGTAGACCAATCAGCACTTGACACGTATGCCTATAAATCCAGCTCACTCTCGGCTAACTCAGCTCGCGCTCAGCCAGTGGCTAAGCGCTCGGACATTCAAGACAGGTTGAAAGATCAGAAGTGGCCGAGCATATGCCTCTAGAGCACATACATATCTGGATAAGGATCACGGAGTTAATTATAGGATTCCAGACCAACACTCTAGAGCTCGTCACCGCCTTAGCGGCTGCCGAGAAGGGAATAAGGAAACAGTCTTCAACAAGGAAACTGCTATACATGTTCATCTCTATCTATGGTACAATATCCAATAAGGAAACTACTATCTCCGGTGATCAAATTCCTACTTTCATGGCTCCAAATCCTAATCAACTTAGGAAAGCCACGGCCTATAAATTAAACCCTAAAGGTACGTTTTATTTTCATGCTCATTTTTTGGCTTTCAATATAGTATTTTTAATTCCGTTTACTTACTTAAGCATCGGAGCGGCTACTGCCGGAGCCAATCTGTGGTCCTCTAATCCCCCTTTTGAGTGTTCTACAGGTCGCGGGGCCCAGATTTAGTGCGAGCAGAAAAGTGCAGCATCAGTTTGGTGCCGTCTGTGGGAACGACTAATCTCTAAATGCTCTATTCACAAACTTATCTTTTTCCTCACCAGAAAACCATGGCCCCAAATCTCCGACCGCGACAGAATACTTAGAATCCGCAAAGCTCTCAACGTCGACCACCTGCTCCACGAGCAAGGGGGCCAACGGTTGATCCCATGCAACAAGAGATCGAATCAATCAAACAACACAACGAATTGGTGCAGGAACAGTTGCTTGCCATAACTAGAACACTGGCAGGCTCACACAGAATCAAGGGACGAGTCCTCCTAACCCGCCGGTCAACATTGCTGCGGGAACATAACCCCCTATTACCACTGAGAATGAAGAGCCCTGTGAGCAGGCTCCAAATAACCAGCCTCGGCACCCCTAGAGTGTTGCTTACGTTGGCAGAGATCCACAGCCGTCAGCAGCCTCAGGCTAGGGAACATCAGCCTTCGTCCCTGACATCCATTACCGGAGCACTACTAGAGTCCCAACTCTAAGGGCTTCCGGAGCACATCCGGCACCACAGGAGCCTCATCCTCAAGCAGCACCAATCCCTCTAGTTTGGAACCCTCTTCCGTCCGAGGGACGTACTCAACCCGACTACCCTGAAGCCGAGGCTGTAAGACAAGGTTCACAAGAGGTCCGGTTCAGAGACCCATGGAGGGTCGAAGAAATTGCTGAATCTATGGACCAAACAGTAGCTTTGAGAGGTGCCCAAAACCCTCCAGAGCAGGATGAGTTGGCCAGGCTGCTCGGAAGACTTGCCACCCCATTCACTCACGCCATCATGACAGAAGAAAGGCCCAGGAAGTTCATGGTGCCAAAGTTCACCCTGTACGATGGGACTGGAAACCCAAGAGATCATCTCTCGCACTACCAGCATACGATGGCCCTCCACGGAGCCTCTGATGCTTTTATATGCCGAACTTTCATTACCAGTTTGAAGGGAACTGCTCTGAAATAGTTCCACCACCTCCCTCCTAACTCAATTACCAGCTTCTATGAGCTCGGTAGGCAATTCCTGGACAGATTTATGACCAGCAGAGGCTCAGAAGGGGACCAGAATTCTTGTTAAATATCAAGTAGACTAAGAAGGAGTCCCTCAGAGCCTACATTGCGCGCTTTAATGCCGAACTCACGGAGATCACCGACTGCAGCCCAAGATTCCTTGTAGCTGTCTTAACTGCTGAACTCGCTCACGGTGGCTTCAGAGATTCATTGACCAAAAGCCCTCCTACCGACATGGCGGCATTGATGGACCAGGCCAGGAAGTACATCAACTTGGAAGAAGCCAATTGCACATCCCAGAAGGGCAAAGAGCAGAAGGATAATCCGAAGAGGGAGGATCATAAGAAGGAAGACCACAGAAGAGACTCTAGCAAGAAGAGGGCCAGGAGTCCAGAAAAAAGAACAGCACCCAAGGCTGTTTATAATTCCAGACCAAGGGAGTTTACTAACTTTACCCCATTGAACACTACACCGAACCAGGTACTCCAGTAGATCCGAGATCGGGAAAGCCTAAGATGGCCGGAACCGACCAAAGGAGATCCCAGCCTTCGGGACCAAAGTAAGTACTGCAATTTTCACAAAGATCATGGACATACGACTAACTCATGCAGGACTCTTCGATATGAGATTGAGCAACTCATAAAGAAAGGACATCTCCGGGAGTTCCTTAAGCAGGACGGGAGGCAAAATCCCCACGAAGATAAGCCTCAGCAACAGATAGAGCAGAGGCCTGAGAAAAGACAAGAGCAAAGGGAAGGACGAAACGAGCCTCAGAGGCAGAACAACCATGTCATTTACCCCCTCCATGCCGACTCCCTTATTACAGGAATGTCAAACAAGGCGAGAAAGAGATATGCTCGGGAGGCTAGGGCTGCCCCAGACGTACTATAGATCTCCAACATTGAAAAGAGGCTCAGACCAGCACCGGAGATCCAATTCACTGAACAGGACCTGGCAGGGGTGCACTGCCCTCACAGTGATGCCCTCGTCATCACTCTCAGAATTGCCAACTTCGAGGTCAAAAGAGTCCTGGTTGACACCGGCAGCTCCGTCAATATACTGTTCCATGAGCCACTAAAATAGATGGGAATGGACCACGACAGCATCAAGCCTACCACTACCGTAATGGCAGCGTTTGACGGTAATCTCAGTACCCCATTGGGAAGGATTGACCTACCCACCACTGTGGGGGAAGGTGAAGGGCAGAAAACCACCATCTCAAAGTACATGGTGTTGAATATGAAATCTCCCTACAATGTCATAATTAGGAGACCATGGTTGCACCAGATAGGGGTGGTCACCTCGACCCTCCATCAATGTCTAAAGTATGTTCACAACCAGAATGTTTATTCTGTCAGGGGGTGCCAACCAACTTCTCGAAAGTGCCATGCCATTGCACTCAAGGAGAAGACTGTCAAATAGCAATTACAGTACACCCAGGACTGTGCAGATCCAGTTCTCTCCCACACTCCCGAGGAGGAAAATTGCCCTTCCAGAATCGAAGAACCCCTAACCCCAAGGGGACGGGACAACAGGGCCAAACCCATTGGCGATCCTGTCAAAGTATTGGTCAGTTTAGAATCAGAAGGGCGCTATTTGTACATTGGCCCAGACCTGACACGCACTGAGTAAGCGAAAATAATCAAGTTTCTAAAAGACAACCTCTCTATGTTTGCGTGGGAGACCAAAGACATGGAGGGTATAGATCCCAATCTAATAACTCACAAACTAATGGTGGATCCAGATCACCCACCACTGAGACAGAAAAGAAAGCGGCTAGCCCCAGAGCGGCATCAGATCATAAACGAAGAAGTCTAGAGGCTGCTTGAAGCCAAAATGATATGAAAAGTGTTCTACCCTGAGTGGCTAGCCAACATCGTCCTGGTCAAGAAGAAAAATGGCAAGTGGAGGGTCTGCGTTGATTATACGGACCTCAATAAGGTATGCCCCAAAGACAGCTTTCCACTGCCAAGGATAGACCAATTGGTTTACGCTACTGTAGGGTATGAACTCATGATTTTTATGGATGCCTATTCTGGGTATAACCAAATTCAGATGTACCCTCCAGACCAGGAGAAGACAGCCTTCATAACCGAACGAGGTCTCTACTGCTACAGAGTAATGCCTTTCGGTTTGAAGAACGTTGGAGCCACATACCAGCGGTTGGTGAACAAGATGTTCAGCTCGCTGCTCGGTAATACCATGGAGGTATACATTGATGATATGCTCGTCAAAAGTCTACAGAAAGGAAGTCACCTCCAGCACTTAGCCCAGACCTTCGATATCCTAAGACAGCACAAGATGAAGCTCAACCCCTCAAAATGTACCTTCGGGGTGATGAAGGGAAAATTCTTGGGATACATTGTCTCTTAGAGGGGTATCGAAGCAGACCCCACTCAGATCCAAGCTCTGATTGGACTGAAGTCGCCGAAAATCAAAAAAGACATTGAGGTGCTGAATGGTAGAATCGCGGCACTAAGCAGATTTATCTCCAAATCCACTGATCGCTGCTACCTTTCTTCAAAGCTCTAAAGGGAAAAAAAGCTTTACAGTGGACGGAAGAATGTGAGAAAGCTTTTCAAGAGCTGAAGGAGTATCTAGCCTCTCCAGAACTTCTGTCAAAACCAGTACAGGGGGAAAAGCTACTCTTGTACCTTGTAGTCTCTAAAAACGCGATCAGCTCTGCATTAGTCAAATAGGATAGGGGAGTACAGAGGCCCATATTCTACGTCAGTAGGGCACTACTCGACACAGAAAAGAGATATCCAGAAGTGGAAAGCTAGCCTTTGCTTTGGTGATATCAACTCGGAAGCTCCGACCTTATTTCCAAGCTCATCCAATTGAAATCCCAACTGCCTATCCTCTGAAGTCAATATTGAGGAAGCCTAAGGTGTCGGGAAGATTAGTAAAGTGGTCTGTGGAGTTAGGAGAATTTGACATATCATATGTGCCACGAAACTACATCAAAGGGCAGGCCTTGGCTGATTTCGTTGTTGAGTTCACCCCGGCACTTCAAGACAAGGCACAGCTCATCGAAACTTCAGGAACCTGGCTGCTCTACATCGATGGATTGTCAACTGATCAGGGCTCAAGAATAGGCCTGGTACTACAGTCCCCTAATGGGCTCTCGTCAGAAAAAGCAGTCAGCCTAGGATTCAAAGCTTCCAACAATGAAGCAGAATATGAAGCCCTAATCCTAGGCATGAAGTTGGCTCTGGAATGTGAGGTTCAGAACCTTAAAGTCATCTCAGACTCCCAACTGGTGGTAAGCCAAGTCCTGGGAGAATTCTCCATTAAAGATGATAGGATGCTTCGGTACTCCGAACTGGTGAACCACTTGAAGCATTCCTTCCAGACGTTCACTATCCAGAAAATAGAAAGAAGCCAAAACTGCAGAGCAGATGCTTTGGCAAACATGGCGTCCCACCTTAAGTCTAAAGCAAACTCCACAGTAAAAATCTCCTACCAGCCAAGACCCAGCATAGAGGAAGCCCAAGTTGCCCAAATTGCTGACCAGCCCCAGAACTGGATGACTCCAATCCTCCAGTACCTAGAATCCGGGCTCCTCCCAGAAGACAAAAACAAAGCCAGGAGAATCCGAATCAGAGCGGCTCGGTATCTGATCCTGAACAACAAGCTTTACAGAAGGTCTTATTCTTAACCTCTGTTAAAATGCTTAGCTCCAGAAGAATCACAATATGTCTTGGCTGAAATACATGAGGGTATTTGCGGGAATCATAATTAGGGCAGAACGATAGCTCACCAAGCTCTGACTCAGGGCTATTACTGCCCTAGTGTTAGACCCTTTATAACTTGACACGGTGGCATGGGGCATGGGGAGGCATGTCCTGCCTTGGTGGCATTGGCATGGGCATGGGGAAGCCATGCTATGCCTTAGAATAACATTCGAGACTTAGAATGTTATTCGGGTGGAAAGACATTCGGGACTTAGAATCTTATTCATGAGTGGAATGGGATTCAAGTGTGGGAAGGACATTCCAAGGTTGGATTTGCCTTAAGGGATTTTCTGACTTAGGCACAGTTGGACGCACGACTTGGGCAACGAAGTGTTAAGGCAATGCCTTCGGTGAGCAGTTTGGTGCATGGGTTGCCTTTTGGCAAGGAAAATGCACACGGGTGGAAGAACTGGTTCTGCAAAGGGTTGTGTTTACTCCAGTCAGGTTGGAAAATCTTCATAAGACATATATAGGGGGCAGTACCCCCTTGAAGCGCCCACGGATGGGGTGCCCATGCGGCATGCCCATGCGCGTGCCCACGCGGCATGCCCATGCGCGTGCCCACGCGGCATGCCCATACGCGTGCCCATGCGGTGTGCCTATGCGACATGCCCATGCGGGGTGCCCATGCGGCGTGCGGCTTGAGGCCTTGGCACCTTCGGGGCAAGGCGGGGTGCTATTGAAAGCTGGTGGTCCGAGCACCATCACCAAAGGTGGCTTCACATGGTGGCAATGTTCGGCAAACAAGTCCGAACCACGAGTAGGCATGGTTCGGCAATGATGGCTAAACACGAAAGCATCGGTGGGACCGAGTGCGGCACTGGTGCAAGGCAACAGTGCATGCGGTAGCAACAGCGCATGCGGCAGCAACAGTGCGTGCGGCGGCAGTGCGTGACTGGCGGAATCCAAGTCCGCCTAGGACAAGCAATCTAAGTCCGGCAAGGAAAAGGAAAGCGCAATCCAAGTTCGACACGGAAAAGGGAAGTGCAATCCAAGTCCGTCAAGGAGAAGGACACCGTGGGACATGTTGGCGCAATCCTAGTCCATCTAGGAAAAGGAAACCGTGTGAGGGTTTGCCTATAAATACAATGTAATAAGGAGGGGCGAGATAGACTGAGAGGGAGATAGAAAGAGAGAGCATAGACTAGAAGAGAGCGTGTTCTCTTGTCTCGCAGCCCTTAGGCTTTGTATTCCTTTGTATTCGTTTGGATTATTATGAATAAAAGGTTGGGAAAGTGATTCCTGTAAATCTGTGTGCCTTTGTGTGTTGCTGTGTTCTCTATCATAAGCCTCTTGGCTTGAGTGCGTGGGGTTGGCTGGTCAAGGCAGGTGTCTTGACGCCGCACAGGCGAAAGAAATTTTGTATCAGATTTCGACCCTGTGACAGTTGGTATCAGAGCCAGGTTTGACCATGGCTGGTGGAAACGTAGAACTGCGGGAACGGGTGACTCGGGTGGAGGAATTCCTTGGCGCTCCCTAGACAGATGACGCAGCGCTTGTCTCAGTCCAGTGCGGTAGGCTGTTCGAGATCATAGAGGACGTCCAGAAAGCCCATGACGAACTCAGCAAGGTGGAGAAGGATCACTATCTTGAAGGGCAAGCCAAGATTAGTGACCTCTTAGGCGATCTTGGTGCGTTGGCCGAATCTCTAAAAGGCCGATTGGACACACTGGAAGTAGACATGACATTGCTGAAGCGCGCATTGCATGCTGGTACTGTTGGTATGCACGTGGGCGGGCAGAAGGCCAAAGTACCAGAACCAAAGGCGTTCTCTGGCACGCGGAGTGCCAAAGAACTGGAGAATTTTCTGTGGGACTTGACCCATTATTTTCAGGCTGTACACATTCCGGATGGTGAGCGGGTGAATCTCACATCCATGTACTTGACCGGGGATACAAAACTGTGGTGGCGCACACGGTCAGAGGACACTTCACGTCCTCAAATTGTGACTTGGGACATGCTTGTGGTGGAGATGAAGGAGCAGTTCCTCCCAAGCAACACGGCATGGCAGGCCCGTGATGCTTTGCGGCGGCTCAGACAAACTGGAACAGTTAGGAAGTATGTCAAGCAATTCTCTTCCTTGATGCTTGATATCAAAAACATGTCTGAGGAGGACAAACTCTTCAATTTCTTTGCTGGTCTTCAGAACTGGGCACAAACAGAACTACGTCGGCAAGGTGTAAAAGACTTGTCCGCAGCCAAAGCAGCAGCCGATGCCTTGGTGGATTACAAGTCGCAGGCTAACACTAGGGACGGCAAGAAAGGGGCTGAGGGTGCTGGAAAGGACAGATCCATGGAGCGCAAGAAGGACAAAAAGAAAGTCGGAAAGACGGGTTCTTCAGAGGGGCAGACGGACAAAGCCTCAAGTTTTAAGGAGCCTTCCAAAGGCTAGACCCAGAACGGATGCTTCATTTGTGACGGACCACATCGGGCCAGAAATTGTCCGAAGCGGGAGAAACTGAGCGCTCTTACTGCAGAAGAGGAAGAGAGTTCAGAAGAGGAGACTGTGAGGGTCAACCCCATCCAACTTCTGAATGTGTTGCAGAAGGAGGAGTCGGTGCCAAAGAGGGGGTTGATGTTCGTAGACATAGTGCTGAACAACCAGGTTGTCAGTGCCATGGTGGACACGGGGGCTACTAACAACATTGTCTCGGACAAGGAAGTGCATAGGCTGGGCCTTGTACTACAGCCAGATTCAAGTATGATCAAGGCAGCCAATTCAGAGGCAAGTCGGGTTGTTGGGGTAGCAAAGGGTGTTCAGGTCAAAGTGGGAAACTGGAGTGAGGAATGCAGTTTCTTGGCCATGCCCTTGGATGATTTCCAAGTCATCCTTGGGTTAGAGTTTTTCCAAAAGGCAAAGGCAGTTGTGATGCCTCACCTTGGTGGGATGCTGATTATGGACGAGGGAAGTCCATGCTTTGTTCCTTTCTCAAAAGCAAAGAAAGGAAGGGTTTCAAGGATATCTGTAATTCGGGTCCTTGAAGATTCAGAGGGTTCCGATGGAGGGAAGAAGTCCTACTTGGGAGCTTTAGTAGGCAACGGTGCAGTAGTACAAAAAACTGCAGGAGACATGTCTGGTGGCATGCAGGCTAGGGGCCTGAATTCAGAAGGTTGATATTCTGAAGGCAATAGGTGGGCTGGCTGGTGGGAAAGGGTCAGTCGCAACCAGAAATAGTGACAAACTTTCCCAAAATCTGATGATCGATCGACAACAAGGGCTGAAGGCTGGAGTTCTTTAGCAAGACTTGGCGGGAGCCAAGTGTGTACTGCATGGGCAACGGCCAGTGCGGAAGGATGCTGTGGGTGCCGTTTAGGCGCAGTATCAAGACAAGTGACACGGCACAGCAATGGAATGTCTGCGCGTGTAGTGTTGGTCTGACGAGGACATCGGCTTCTTCTGGTGGGGGTGGTTTGTTAGACCCTTTATAACTTGACACGGCGGCATGGGGCATGGGGTGGCATGTCTTGCCTTGGTGGCATTGGCATGGGCATAGGGAAGGCATGCTATGCCTTAGAATAACATTCGAGACTTAGAATGTTATTCAGGTGGAAAGACATTCGGGACTTGGAATCTTATTCATGAGTGGAATGGCATTCAGGTGTGGGAAGGACATTCCAAGGTTGGATTTGCCTTAAGGGATTTTCTGACTTAGGCGCAGTTGGACGCACGACTTGGGCAACGAAGTGTTAAGGCAATGCCTTCGGTGAGCAGTTTGGTGCATGGGTTGCCTTTTGGCAAGGCAAATGCACACGGGTGGAAGAACTGGTTCTGCAAAGGGTTGTGTTTACTCCAGTCAGGTTGGAAAATCTTCATAAGACATATATAGGGGGCAGTACCCCCTTGAAGCGCCCACGAGCGGGGTGCCCATGCGCGTGCCCACGCGGCATGCCCATGCGCGTGCCCATGCGGTGTGCCTATGCGGCAAGCCCATGCGGGGTGCCCATGCGGTGTGCGGCTTGCGGCTTGAGGCCTTGGCACCTTCTGGGCAAGACGGGGTGCTATTGAAAGCTGGTGGTCCGAGCACCATCACCAAGGGTGGCGGCACATGGTGGCAATGTTCGGCAAACAAGTCCGAACCATGAGTAGGCATGGTTCGGCAATGATGGCTAAACACGGAAGCATCGGTGGGACCGAGTGCGGCGCTGGTGCAAGGCAACAGTGCATGCGGCAGCAACAGTGCGTGCGGCGGCAGTGCGTGACTGGCGGAATCCAAGTCTGTCTAGGACAAGGAATCCAAGTCCGGCAAGGAAAAGGAAAGCGTAATCCAAGTTCGACACGGAAAAGGGAAGTGCAATCCAAGTCCGTTAAGGAGAAGGACACCGTGGGAAATGTTGGCGCAATCCTAGTCCATCTAGGAAAAGGAAACCTTGTGAGGGTTTGCCTATAAATACAATGTAATAGGGAGGGGTGAGATAGACTGAGAGGGAGATAGAAAGAGAGAGCATAGACTAGAAGAGAGGGTGTTCTCTTGTCTCGCAGCCCTTAGGCTTTGTATTCGTTTGGATTATTGTGAATAAAAGGTTGGGAAAGTGATTCCTGTAAATCTGTGTGCCTTTGTGTGTTGCTGTGTTCTCTATCATAAGCCTCTTGGCTTAAGTGCGTGGGGTTGGCTGGTCAAGGCAGGTGTCTTGACGCCGCACAGGCGAAAGAAATTTTGTGTCAGATTTCGACCCTGTGACACCTAGCATGCTAAGGCAGGCTAAGGAGTATGTCCAGAAGTGTGACAAATGCCAAAGATTTGCCCCATATCAACACCAGCCTCATCACGAGCTTATCCCGATTACTTGTCCTTGGCCCTTTGCTCAGTGGGGGATGGACATCGTGGGTCCATTACTAAAGGCCCCACCAAACAAGAAGTATCTCTTGGTAGCCATTGACTACCATCGTGGGTCCATATACCACAAAAGAGCTGACCAATCAGCACTTGACACGTATGCCTATAAATCCAGCTCACGCTCGGCTAACTCAGCTCGCGCTCAGCCAATGGCTAAGCGCTCGGACATTCAGGACAGACTGAAAGATCGAAATTCGCCGAGCATATGCCTTCAGAGCACATACATATCCGGATAAGGATCACGGAGTTAATTACAGGATTCTAGACCAATACTCTAGAGCTCGTCACCGCCTTAGCGGCTGCCGAGCAGGGAATAAGGAAACAGTCTTCGACAAGGAAACTGCTATACATGTTCATCTCTATCTATGGTACAATATCCAACAAGGAAACTACTATCTCCGGTGATCAAATCCCTACTTTCATGGCTCTAAATCCTAATCAACTTAGGAAAGCCACAACCTATAAATTAAACCCTAAAGGTACGCTTTATTTTCATGCTCATTATTTAGCTTTCAATACAGTATTGTCAATTTCATTTACTTACTTAAGCATTGGAGCGGCTATCGCCGGAGCCAATTCGGCAGTCCTCTGATCCCCCTTTTGAGTGTTCTACAGGTTGCGGGGCCCAGATTTAGTGCGAGCCGAAAAGTGCAGCATCAATTGTATATGTCATTGAAATCCCTTTGAGCATACCTGGCCCCTTTATTTATAAGGTTGAGAGTCATTGATTTTAGCAGTTTCCTATTTTGAATAGAATTCCTTTCTTGTTTGACAAGGTTAAAAGATATGTGATAATCTTCCCTGATTGGGGTAGGATTTCTTTCCTATCTGAAAGACTTGCGCTCCAAAATATATTCCTTATTCTGAGGTCGGAAGTCTATGGAAGACGGTGACTAGTTCGGAACCCTTTCTGCTCTAGAGGCCAGTTCTAGAGGACAGCTCTGCTGTCCAACTCCGAAGAAGCTAGATCTGGAGGTCAGCTTTGGAAGAGCCAATGCTCTGGAGGCAGACAGCTCTGGAGGATCAAGCTCTACTCTAAAGGTTGCTCTGTTGGTAGCTGCTCTGAAGGCAGCTCAGCTGCTCTGTAGGCAGCTTTGGAGTTATGTAATGGAGGCAGCTCTGCTGGTAGCTGCTCTGGAGGCAGCTCTACTAGTAGTTGTTCTAGAGGCAACTCTGCTCTGAAGGTTGCTTTGTTGGTAGCTGCTCTAAAGGCAGCTCAGCTGCTCTGTAGGCAGCTTTGGAGTTATGTAATGGAGGCAGCTCTGCTGGTAGCTGCTCTGGAGGTAGCTCTGCTGTCTAGATCTGGAGGTGTCGTTTTATGGCTCATCAATTACTCCCCTTTGAGCCTCAGTTCTGTGAGATCTGTGCAGAGTTGAGATTAGGATTTCTAAAGAGTCACACTTACTTAATGATTCATAATATACTGTCCTGCAACACTTGAAAATAAAACAAGGTTCTTATAAAGGTCGGTAGAGTGAGAAAAATGGACCAGACTAGAAGGTCTGTACATTAGGTGGACCAGACATAAGGTCTGTACATTTAGTTGGACCAGACGCGAAGTCTGTACATTTGGTTGGACCAGACATGAAGTCTGTACATTTTGATGGACCGGACATGAAGTCTGTACATTTGGTTGGACTAGACACGAGGTATGTACATTTGGTTAGACCAAACACGAGGTTTGTACATTTGGTTGGACCAAACACGAAGTCTGTACATTTAGTTGGACCATACCTGAGTCTGTGCATTAAGATGGACTAGACCTGAGTCTGTGCATTAAGATGGACCAGACCTGGGGGTCTGTGCATTAAGATGGACCAGACCTGAGTCTATGCATTTAAGATGGACCAGACCTGGAGGTCTGTGCATTAAGATGGACCAGACCTGAGTCTGTGCATTTAAGATGGATCAGACCTAGGGGTCTGTGCATTAAGATGGAGCAGACCTGGGGGTCTGTACATTAAGATGGACCAGACCTGAGTTTGTGCATTAATGAATAAACTGATAAAGGTACTACCAATGATGCCTATATCTTTCTTGTCAATTGGCTCGAGAGGTTCCCTGCAGTATAAATCTTGTGATTTTTACACAACCGGTGAAAGCTATGCTGGCCATTATGTGCCTTCGCTTGCATACAATATTCTTCATGATCAAATCTTTTGACGAGGTGAGAGTGAGAGACACCATCTTTATGCTAACGTCATTTGAAGAGAGAGCCGTTTTTTGTTTTGTCCTAGAAAAAGCCAGAATTCCTGCTGTCAAAAGGCCTCCAAAAATATTAGGGCAATGATAGGAGCTGTGACCAGGGCTGCTATGTGAACCAAGTGGTAGAGAGATGCAGCGTGCCAGATATCTTTGTGAAAAGGATTTTTGGGTTTGAAGCCATGGGCACCATATGTCCCTAACCGGAGAGTTGTTATTCCTAAGAGAGCAACAATTTTGTGCGACAGATGTGGATCCATTGTTCTTATTGCTAATTTTTCTTTATAGGAATTTTAGTGATAGGATTTCACTGTGGATGATTTATTGTCTAGGAATGCATCATTCTGCATCATAAATTTGCCGTTGCTTCTGGACTAGAACCTGCAGGTGTTGCAATTCATTTTCCGTGAGGTGATGTCACAAAGGCAGATGATGGTGGATTTCCAAGTAGACCCAACAAGTCTAGTGATATATACTATGCCTTTTACTAAGTTCAAAAGCACCTTTTGAAGTTCTAGGTGCCACTGCTTCTTTTTCCTGTTTTGGTAAACCCGTATGATCAAGTCAATAATGATCCATCATATGGGCTGTGATGTTATCATATGCCCCCCATAGTAGCTGAACTCTCGACTGTAAACTCAGTATAGGTGAGAAAACCAGTGGTTTCTTCTTTGAAGAAGGCACAATTGAATCATACTTCGAGCCGAAATCCTTATCACGTAAGTTAAGTTTCAACTTTATCATATAAAAACCCATCAAAGGAATGGCCAGATGGCCATTGAATTTGTATTGATGGGGTTTCTTGCCCAGTAGGTTGATGCACTAGAGATGATTGGGCTGTCATAAATGGCAAAGGAGTCAACTGGGCCTTTTTTAGAAGTGTAACTGCTGAAGAGGATTTGGAATCAGCTCTTTGATAATCATAGAAACCAGCGAGTGAGTAATAGCAGCTGTCTTGGCAATGGCAACCCTTTTGGAGTTTTGGGTAATAGCAGGTCTTGAATTCCTGTGGTGGAAAGAGTTCCGGGGAGAGGGAGTACTTCAAGTGATCCGATAGAGGATGAGATAGGAACAGGAGGAGATGGGTGTAATCATCCAAGATCATGAACACCTCTTCACGGGGATCTAAATTGAAGAGAGAGTCGATACAAATCTCTGAAATAGGAGAATTGTCGTAGAAGCCAATTAGTTCTGTGGACAGCCTTGGTTGTGTTTGTGACACGATATTCATTTTTGAGTCGAGATATTGTTCAGGTGTCCCCCAGTTGGAGTAATAGCTCAAATCTATCAAATCTGAGAAAGATACTACCTGAAAGTTCTGGTTATATAAATTACAGGCACATGTCTAATCTTTGTATCCATATCTCAGCCCATAAAGTTTCAGGATTTTGATAGTCTCCACTATGACTCGGAAACAGACCGGCTAGAAGATCTGCTCTAGACTATGGACTGCTAGCATCGGCAGTAGGAGCTATAAAAGAATATCCAATAAAGAGACCCCTCCGATGTAGATTGGTAAGCTCCAGAGATCATTGCTGTTTACAGAGACGGTGGGGCATTCACCGTTGTTGGGTACTTTTCTCATCGGTAGAGATGAAGGGAGGCGTGAACCGGCGTTTTAAGGAGGAAGCTTATCACGGTATGGGTGTCTTCCTAGTAACAGAGAACTGATTGCTTGGAAAGAAAATCGGTCAAAGTCGGCACAATGCGATTGAATTTTTGATACGGCTCAGTTTAAATATTGGGTTGGCTCATCTGATCTCTTGGCTCGGCTTGGCCTTATTTAGCCTAGACTATGGCCTGGCTTGGCTGGAATTTGGCTCAGCTCGCACTCAAATCAGCTTAGCAAAATTGATAAACATTTTAGAGCCCTCTACTGGTTGGACAATGGTTATGAGCTATTGAGAGAAGGCCGCAAACTTGCAATAGATTAGGGATAACCTCTGAGATAAAGCAGAAAATCTGCAACAAACTAGGGCTCAATCTTTTGAGATTTGGATGAGCCAATGAGACTGTCTTAACCTCTCCAACCCATAAAAAATGCAATCAGATTGATAAATATGGTCACATGGCATCTGCCTTACTTCAGAGCCCAACCCAAATTCATCTCTGCCAAAATTAGATCTCCTGTGCCCAACTCCTAGACACGTTCAGGAACTAGATCAGATTTAATGCAACGAGAGGTCCTTTTCTTCGTTCTTTGAGAAATAGCAAAGGAAGATTGTGGGAGTTTTTTTTTTTTTTTTTGGTGTTTCCGTGTTGGCATTGGGGATGTGCGTAAGCTTGACGTTGGTGAGGTTGGACATGAGGCGGCCGGATTCGTAGGCAAAGTCGATGCTTTGGGATTGGCAAAACTGGCCAAGGAACCCATCTCTCCAACTAGTTCGGCCGTAGATCAAGAACTTGAGGGGCTTGTCTGATGCTGATAAGCCGTCAGCTGGGAGATCCATAATAATCTAGAGAAAGAGAAGACAGGGGGTCTGTCTTTGTTGACTTTGCGACTGGGTTTGGAGGCACAGATGCTGAGATGGCTGAGATTAAGCAGTCTGGGGCGTTTGCTGAATCGCTACCGTTGGGTTCAACAGTGACGAGCCTTCTGGGTCTGACTGGTTTTCTAAATCTAAAACCCCAAAAGCCTTCTCAACCGTGCTCTAATATTGAGGATCTTGATAATCAGATTGTGACGGAAAGGAGTAGAGAATCGAGGGTGTTCCAGAACTTGTTCGAACAGTCAGGGGGGCCGAGGCGATCTGACGGTTATCAATGGAGAAGGCGATAGAGATAACATCCTTAGTAAGACCCACGAAGTAGCGGGCGGTGGTCCCGGCAACGACGTCCCAAAGGCGGAGCTCGCCTTCCCAAGAGCCGGAGAAGGCTAACTAGATGTCAAAAGAGATAACAACACCCTGAACGAAGTGGGAGTGGCCGGTAAGCGTGCAGCGGTGAGATCGGTTCTCATTCTCAGCTGAAATCTGAATTTTCAGATCGGTTGAAGAAGACTAATTTGCCTTTAGATGAAGAAGACGACTTGTATCTCTGCTATCATAGCGGTGAAATCCTAGCCTCGCGACATGGCTGAGTTGGCAGTCATGCTTGCCAACGTCGTAAGTTGTAGCTCTCGGGAACCTCGCCAATGTTACAGTCCATTGAGCACTTGAGCCATTGATGAGGCTATTTGAAACTCCTGTACATAGAAGTAGTTGATGAACATATATGGGTTTTGTTAAAATCTATAAACTTCTCAAACTGGGAGAGGGTTTTGATGTAAAAAGATGTGTGACTTCGGTTGTAAATGACAGGTGCAACGGGGAGAGGTGTTGTCTGACCTGTTGAGCTGCTTTTTACAGTAGCATTTAAATTCAACATTGAAATAAAGATGATGGATGATATATTTTATTCATAGATATTGAGGTCGATGTGTATATGTATACACATGTGTATGTATATAAAAAATCTTGAGACTATATATATATATATATATATTTGTATATATATAGTCTTGCAAGTGCTCTGATACTGAGCATCTCGATTATTAGATGACAAAGAGGAGCAGAGAAGCTGAAAATTGCAAATTTCCGTTCCCTAGGTTGTAGTTCAGTTCCTTACAATGGCAAAAAAAAAAATTAATAATAATAATTCTTATTTGTTGCCTGAAATAATATTAAAAAGTCATATTAAGGTGCTTCTTTTCATGCTCCAAAATAATAATAACAAAAAATTTAAACCACATGTAATTGTTAGATGCCATAAAAAATTATGGATCAATGGTTTCTGACTTGATCAATATACATATGTTACTGAGTTGATTCTGATGTATATATATACGTGTATATATGTGTATATGTAAAAAGTATCTTGAGATTATATATACAACTATATATTTGTATATATATAATCTTGCAGGTAATCTGTAGAATCTGATTTCTACGCCAAGTAATCTGTAGAATCTGATTTTTACGCTGATATGCAAGGATTTAATCTAATTCAATCATGTTTAGCATTCATATTGAACTTGAGAGACTTTAAATAATCATTAGCTAGAAATATTAGTGGTAGAGGACCCTCCAACAATCAAGTCAGTAAAGAGCGAATAAAAAATGTGTAAAAGAGAGTGATTGTATATGTCATTGAAATCTCTTTGAGCATACCTGGCCCTTTATTTATAGGGTTGAGAGTCATTGATTTTAGCAGTTTCCTATTTTGAATAGAATTCCTTTCTTGTTTGATAAGGTTAAAAGATATGTGATAATCTTCCCTGATTGGGGTAGGATTTCTTTCCTATCTGAAAGACTTGCGCTCTAAGATATATTCCTTATTCTGAGGTCAGAAGTCTATGGAAGACGGTGACCAGTTTGGAACCCCTTCTGCTCTAGAGGCCAGTTCTAGAGGACAGCAGAGCTGTCTAGCTCTGAAGAAGCTAGATCTGGTGGTCAGCTTTGGAAGAGCCAGTGCTCTGGAGGCAGACAGCTCTGGAGGATCAAGCTCTGCTTTAAAGGTTGCTCTGCTGGTAGCTGCTCTGTAGGCAGCTCTGGAGTTATGTAATGGAGGCAGCTTTGCTGGTAGCTGCTCTGGAGGCAGCTCTGCTCTGAAGGTTGCTCTGCTGGTAGCTACTCTGAAGGCAGCTCAACTGTTCTGTAGGCAGCTCTGGAGTTATGTAATGGAGGCAACTCTACTGGCAGCTGCTCTGGAGGCAGCTCTGCTGTCCAGATCTAGAGGTGTCGTTTTATGACTCATCAATTAATAAGGTAAACTAATATTTTTTTTTTGATAAGTAATAATTCATATGTATATTCAGTTTTTGAAAGACTTGCACCTTTTTAATACAATTTACTTGTAAAAAAACCTGTCATTCCAAAATTGAAGCGATATTGAAATTATTACTTAAAAAAGGCCCATTAGTAATAGGAAAAGCCCATTAGACGAATTCCCCACCCTTCCTACCAATGCCCACAGAAAGTCCTTCACACGACTCTTTCTGCACTGCCACCCCGCACCTATCCGTTCTGGTTTCAATCTTCACTGTAGATTTCAACTCCGGCCAATGCCACCTCTGCAACCTCTGTATTATCTAGGGTCACCAGTTGGAGGTATGTTCCCTGCATCGCCATTGTGCTGAAAAATTAAAGCCATCTCCATCCAACCCCATTGAGGATTACTTTCTGGAATCTCCTCATATGAGTGCTTCCTGTTTGAAGCTTCCTCCAACAGATGCCTCCGTCTCCGCTGGTTCTCCTCTAATTGAGCAACAGAGTGGAATCGTGGAACACAGAGCTTTGAACCCAATATCATCTGTCGACGGTCGATGGCTCCACCAATATCGCTACCAGTCAGCAGAGAGCTTCGTTCTGAGCCAAACCAAACTTTCCCGTTGCCTCTGTTAAACTGACAATCTATCGAAAATTGCCTCCAATTCGAAAGCCATCCCTCCGATCTGAAATATCTTCTTTGTTGCTCTCTCTAGGATTGTCATCTACCTTAATTTACCGAAAGTTAATAGAAAAACTTATAGGTGTTCAGCATTAGGGAACGGATTACTGGACTATAATTAGCTTTAATGGATTAAGTCACCCAAAATAGGTAAATTGCCAATTCTTTTCAAAATTATGGGTTCTTTGAGGCTTTCTTATTTTATCAAGTAATATTGAGGTCTTGCCTTGAACAATTTGTGCAAGGATGTCTAGAAACGTTTTAATTTGGGAATCGAAGTTGTTTTAATTGTCAGTGTCTCTTCACCCCTGTTTATTGTCATTTTGCTATCTATATTTCTATGGCAGCAACATGTTTTTTCTGATTACTTTCATGCTCTGTTTCCACAGCTTATGGTGTTGATATGTTGAATACAATTGGCTATATATATTCAAGGCAAGCAGCTAAAGAGCTTGGGAAGAAGGCAATATATTTGGGTTTGCCATTTATTGCTGAGAGGTTCAGAAACAAAGGCCACTTCATTAAATCCCAAATAACAGCAGCAACAGGTTATTAGATACTGCTGGCTTCAATTACAAAAGCCATTTTATGTCAGCTACTTTTTTTGTTTGCCATTGTTTTTCGGATTGGTGCATTGTTTCATGCTGTTATTTGTCGGATTCATATGTTCACCTACACTGGTTTTCAAGCTTTTGAATCTGATGTCTGGGCAGAGTATTGAACTCGTTGCTCACCCAGTCTTTCAGGGCATGTGGGAATTCAAGGATGAATGTAAATATGAGTTTCTTCTTGCTTTGTGTTCGCAATTTATGCTTGATTTATTAAGTATTCTCTTTCTTTTCCTTTTCTTTTTCTTCTGGTAAGCCATAACCATAAGCATACTTTTCTCCTCGTCAGATTCTTAATGTTCTTCTCAATGTGTTCATCATATACAATGAGGCCAACACGGCCTTTGATCAGCTGTTTTTGAGTTTTTACACATTCTGGCAATGTATTATTGGTGCATGTGATTGTTGACATGTGCCTAGATATCCTCCTTGTCCCATGTCATGCATGCACAAAGGTTTATGTTAACTGAATATTTGTCACAAAAAGGTTGCCACTTAGACAAGAGGTGTACAGCTTGGTGAACTGTCGCATTCTCATTAAAAGAAAAGTATTCTTTGTGACTCTCGTAGGTGCAATTGCTTTGATTCAGCTGCAAGAGGACATGAAACGGCAACTCAGTGCGGAAGGAAACTACACTGAGGAAGAACTTGGTTAGATCAATGATGGCGCAAGCTAACCTCCCAATCAGCTTTTGGGGGATGCTTTATTGACTTTTGCCTACATTCTTAATCATGTGTCTTCCAAGTCAGTTCCAAAAACCCCTTATGAGCTTTGGCATAGACGGAAGCCAGATTTGGGGCATTTACGACCATGGGGGTCGGCAGGTTATGTTCACAACGCTTCTCATCGGTATGGGAAGTTGGGCCCGAGAGCTAATAAGAATATTTTTATTCGTTACTCTGAAAGCTCAAAAGGCTATGTGACGCTTGGTAAGCAACCTGATAGAGGAATGACTACGTTTGAGTCCCGCGATGTGGATTTTATTGAGAATGATTTTCTGAGCATTGGTGAAGCCAAAACGAACCTTGAACTCTATAAAGTAGTAGATTTTGAAGATAACCTGGCTCCTCTTGGCGATGGTGGGGAATTGGTTTCTCATCCTGAAATCGCCAATGAGGATAGGAGTAATCTTCAATCTAGTGGGAGTTTTGAGTTAAATTCTCAAGAGAGTCAAGTTCGTAAGAGTAAGCGTGGTGTTATCCCTCGTCGTCGTTTTAAGATTGAGGGGGATGCACTTATGGCTATTTCACTAGATTCAAATGAGCCTGCTTCTTTCAGTGAAGCGCTATCTTCACATGCTTGTAATAAATGGATGATTGCTATGGAGGAAGAGATGAGTTCTATGGATAAGAATCATGTTTGGGATTTAGTTGATCTTCTTGTTGGGCGCAAGGCCATTAGAAACAAGTGGGTTTGAAGATAAAGCGCAAGGCAGATGGATCAATTGACAGGTATAAGGCGTCTTGTGGCGAAAGGTTATACCCAAAAAGAGGGTATAAACTATGAAGAGACATTCTCCCCAGTGGTGAGGTTTGCCTCTATTCGCCTTATCCTAGCAATTGTCACGCATATGGATTTGGAACTTTTCTAAATGGACGTTAAGACTGCATTTCTCAATGGAGAACTAGAAGAAAAGATGTATGACTCAACCAGAAGGTTTTGAAGTCAAAGGACAAGAGCGCAAAGTCTGTCGTCTCAAACGTTCTATTTATGGTCTCAAACAATCTTCCAGATAATGGTATGTGAGGTTTCATAAGACCATTATATTTTATGGTTTTGAGATGATAGAGGAAGACCACTATGTATATGTAAAACGGTCCAAAGTTTCATTATCCTTACATTATATGTTGACGACATTTTACTTGCTGGAAATAACTTAAAGGAGAGAGTCGCCACTAAAGAATGGTTGTCCTCTACTTTTGAGATGAAGGACATGGGCGAAGCACATAATATTTTAGGAGTGAAGATCGTAAGAGATCGGTCAAAGAGGCTACTTAGCCTATCTCAAGAGACCTACATTAAGAGAGTCCTTGAGCGTTTCCATATGAATCACTCCAAGCCTATAGACACTCATATAGAGAAAGGATGCGACTTACATCTTGGTCAATGCCCTAAGACAGTTGAAGAGAAGAACCAGATGTTTAAAGTACCTTATGTGAATGCAATTGGTAGTCTGATGTATGCTATGTTGTGTACTCGACCAGACATTAGCTTCGCAGTTGGATTGGTCAGTCGATTCCAGAGTAATCCTGGATTAGCTCATTGGAAAGCGGTAAAGAGGATTTTTTGATATCTTCAGGGTACCACTGATCTTATGCTGTGTTACAAAGGTGGGGATTTGAGATTGAAAGGATACAGCGATGCAGACTGGGCTGGCGATCGGGATGAGCGCAAGTCTACTTCAGGATATGCATTCCTTCTTGGTGAAGGAACTGTTTCTTGGTACAGCAAGAAACAGAATTGTGTAGCATTATCCACGATGGAGTCTGAATATGTAGCTTGTTCATTAACAGTACAGAGGCAGTTTGGTTGAGAAAATTCTTACAGCGCCTTGACATAGCGCCATATGGGCAGGATGCTGTGGTCATTTATTGTGATAGTATGGCAGCTTTAGCATATGCAAAGGATCCCAAGTATCATAGAAGGACCAAACACATTGATATACGTTTTCACTACATTCGAGATATGGTTGCGCAAGGGGAGGTGGTCCTAAGCATATATCTACAGTCAATATGGTTGTAGACCCATTGACCAAACCCATCCCTAGAAATGTTTTTACATCACATGTCAGGAGTTTGGGTTTAGTTAGAATATGATGTATTGGACACCATTTTGACATTGTCTTATATATATGATGTTTGATTCATATTGTGGTTTTATTCATATTGAGATGAATATTGTGCAAGCATACATTTCTAAAAGATGTCAACAAGCTTTGATTGGCTCTCTCACACGAGCAATCGCCTTGGCGCTGGATTAGCGAGCAAGATGAGACATTGAATTCTTGGCTTGTGGGAGAATTCATTTTAACATATATGTCACCTTAACTGAGTTAAGATGAGATTTTCTTTTAAAAAATCGAGCATGAAGGTTGACCACACACCTCATATAGCTTGAAGTAAGCCGAATGTGAACCTTTAGACGGGCACTTGGACAACGACTGGGTTAGAGTGTTCGAGTTAGGCGCTAAGATAGTCATGAGGGGTGTTGAGATAGCGACGGGCGCTAGATAGCGACTAGACTAAGATTCGTACGACGTTTATTATTATTTTTATGATATTGAGATTGACAAGCCCAATTGAGTGGGAACTCCGTCGTAACATACATTATATACTGTATGTGCTGTTATTGTGACCTTTAATAAATAGAGTGACTGAATGTATCCCTGCTTCGTCACTGTGTGAGCTCTGTGAACTATTTTGAGTTCCACTGTGCCCTTTGTGACCTAAGACTACGTTATGAAAAGAGAGATTGATGTTGCTACTTTAGCATGCTGCTAAAGGATCATGATTGATGCGGTCCGGCGGGGCATGTCTAGGAAAGCAGTTGAGTTCGATTGGATTAACGTGAGTAGTTAGGGAAGACAGTTCTGTAATACACCATTGTGTTGTGACTCATTGCCCGGGCGATCGTGTCGGTTAGATGTCTATCGATATGATCATGAGTACAATACAGATTAGATGGTCCATGAATCGCGCTGAGATTAGTTCTTGCGAGGGATAACGGATGCTGAATCTAGTGTAACAGAATAGTTTGGGGCATAGACGAGATCTTTTGTTTATTTGTAGTGAGGTACTATGTTGGTGTGATGGTAGTTTGATATAGTACTCCTACTCCGATCTTTCTCGTCTGGTCGCACGATCCATTTCCTGTATGTCAAAGGCGATGTAGAGGACTTAGCACTCACCCTTTGTGGATGAGTGGGAGCTGTTGGATATTGGGTCGGGTTGGACCCGAGCCCATAGCCATTGGGGCATCCACAAAGTTTGAATGAGAGTTATGATAAGATTAAAACTCTTATCATTATCTAGTTGGTTTTGGATTTGAACCAAAATAACTATTTATCCTATGATATAGTTGTGGGATAAATGTGGAAAAGAGTTTTTGGTTATTGAGAAACTCTCCTGGCTCCCAAGTTCTCTCTGAGATTCTTCTGAGGTTACCATCTACGCCTCTGGACTTGGATTGTGGAAAGACATAGAAGACTCGTATTGTAGCCATTCTATTGAGGAGAGAGTTCCATCCGTGGGGATCCAATGGTCATCAGAAAGCCGTAACGCAAGCTAAAGATCTTCCGCTTCCGCGAACCCGATTGAAAGAGGTAACCGGGTTCACACCCGTTTTTACATATATTTCCTTCAATATACAATGAGGCCAACACGGCCTTTGATCAGCTGTTTTTGAGTTTTTACACATTCTGGCAATGTATTATTGGTGCATGTGATTGTTGACTTGTGCCTTAATATCCTCCTTGTCCCATGTCATGCATGCACAAAGGTTTATGTTAATTGAATATTTGTTCACAAAAAGGTTGCCACTTAGACGAGGTGTACAGCTTGGTGAACTGTCACATTCTCATTAAAAGAAAAGTATTCTTTGTTGACTCTCGTAGGTGCAATTGCTTTGATTCAGCTGCAAGAGGACATGAAACGGCAACTCAATGCGGAAGGAAACTACACTGAGGAAGAATTTGAAGAATACATGCAGTCTCCCAAGAAGTTGATGATTGATTCTCTCTGAAAGCTTAATGTAGCTGATATAGAAGCCACCCTCTCCCGCGTTTGTCAGATGGTTGTTTTACTAAGTTGCTATTATTTTTGCTACTAGGATAGCATTCTGTTCAGTACTTTTATTGTGTGGTAATACTTTTGTGGTTTGTTATAGGTTCTTCAAGGCAACAAGGCTAAAAAAGAGGAGCTCCGTGCAAGAGTAAAGGGGTTAAAAACTCTTGGTAAAATCTTTCAGGTATTGTTTCTTGTCCTATATTCTAAGTATCATGAGGTTCTGTGATATATATTTTTCTCAACAAATACCCTGATAAATTTCAAACAATTATATGGGTTTTAGAGGGTTAAATCAGATAATGGGAATGAGAATGAAACTCCGCTTGATAATACTGTCCATAAACTAAATGGAAATGAACCCAGTTATGATGCCTGTTCACCAGAATCCTCAAATCCTGAAGAGATATCTATGACTACATTTGCATCCCAGGTACCTTTTCAAATCCTCCCCCCTTAAGTTATTCTTATTCATTTATGCTACACGTGTAGTATCAATTTTAGGACATCAAGACATCTCAACTTCTCAATATCAGTTGGTAGTAACCCATGAAACATTTAAATGTATACTACGTATCTATAAATTGGCACTATAAAATGCTAATAAATTTATTCAAACTCATTCTATTAAACTGATTCCTTATGCTCTCGGTCAAAGTCATTCAAATGCTAAATGCCATAATTCGGAATGGAACTAATGGGTCATTATCATTAATTTTTACCCGTATCAAATGTTATTTTGTAGAACAACTAGGAAAATTTTGAAAATGAGAAGTGCAGTACAGCAAGTTGTTTGGGCTCCACTAAGTAGTATATTTATGTTCTGATCTCCATGGTACTGCCATCTTTTAATAGTCAAATATTTGCTCTGTGTTTAGAAGACACAAGAGTATAAAGCATTAAGCAGGCTTTTAGAGCACATGTACCCTTGCTGAAAACAGAATATCTCCATGTGGTTAGTGTTAATATAGAAAAATAGAGTGCGCTTTTGATATTTGAGGGCAACTTAGCTAGCCAAGGCTAGGTAATCAGAAATTCAAGATTAAAAGCGAATTATATACAGAGAATTGGCATCCACCTTGTTTAGAAGAGAAATAAGACGAGAGTAATGTTATTCTTACAATGACATTTTACCAAATTTTCGTACTGACGTTGTCACGACCCGAAACTCACCATATGCAGATCTCACAGGGCCGACCCAATGGCCGTCCTTACTTTTTTCATTCTTTGTATCTATGACAATAATATATAATGTAAACCTAACAGCAAATTAGCAGAAATCTTAATAGAATATTGTTTGACAATTGAAAAATGTAAACCGACAAAACTTAACATAATGCCACTTTTAGGTGGTGAGTACATGGGAGAAACTATATTCACTTCTATCATACTCCTCAACCGTTCCCCTATGTTTCTGGACTCCTATTGTGGTCCTACAGCATTCTTACCTGAAAAATAAGTAAACGGGATGAGCTAACAAAGCTCAGTAAGTAAAAGCCCATCTTCGACACGGGTTAGGGTTGACATAGAAAAATATGAACTCATAGGGTGAACATGATAACCAATCATGAAATCAGTTGTAGTTAATGGTAAAATACCACAATGGCCAATGAACAGTAAGTCACAATAAGCAAGCAGGAGTAATGGTATAGCATGAACATGAAAAAGCTCAATAGCATCAGCCAACATAAGAATACTGCCACAATAAATCGGTAACAATCAAGTACAATCAATAAGTGAACTGTTAACATAGGATTATTCATAGGGAATAACAACATCCTTTGAATCCAATAAACGTAAACATATTAGTCAAACATAAGTGATGCATTTACTCTGTTCAGGGTTTGGCAGACTCTCGGTCTTTTGAGGCCCGGCATACCCCCCTCTTAACCTCAATGCATATACAATGCCCTCATAACTCAATGCGTAAAATGCCCTCATTTTTATATGTCCTATCAATTGGCCCGTAGGTCCTGTCAATCGATCAGGAGGTCTTGTCAATCAAGCCGGAAGTCCTATCAATCTTATCAATCGACCCGTAGGTTTTGTCAATCGACCCGGAGGTTTTGTCAGTCGACCCGTAGGTCTTGTATACTCCCCTTAACCTCAATGCATATAAATTACCTTCATAACTCAATGCGTAAAAACGCCATCATTGCCATATGTCCGTTCACGGACTCGACCCGTAAGTCCTGTCAACTCAGAAAGCATCAGATGGATATTGTGACTGAGCACAAATCCGACATTCATAATAAATCATGATTATTTGTGATTCCATAAGAAATGCATCAAAATCGAATATCATGCAATGGACATATAACAGTAGGCTTTTCAAGGCACAGTACAACATAACAATCAATGATATAACAGTCAATAAACATCCACAAGATAGGACAATATCAATTGTGGAACAATAACAGTTGGTACGTACAAGAGTACAAAATTGGCAGTAGTAAAATGAACATGGCTTGGAAGACCACATGTAAGAGATAGGGGTTTACTTACCTTATCAGTGCGTCCTAGTATTTTGTGACTTTTCCTTTCCCTTTGAGTTCCCTATCATTCAGTAAACATGTCTCAATTCTAATGTCATTTATCAAATTTCATACTTCGTCATCATAAGTATTTCTTTTACTAATTTAGAATCTACTATTGAGTCCAGAATGTCGAAGAAAGTTAGTTTAGGCTTTCACAATTTTCAATTTGGACGGCTTTCACGGTTTCCAATTTGGACCTCTATACCGAAAAGGGCAAAATGGTCATTTTACATATCTCTATTTTTTGGTACCTATTTTCACAAATCAGACTTCATTGTTGAGTCCAGAATGTTTGAAATAATAAAGATTCACTACTCTTTTAGTTTAATCGGAGTTCATTTGACTCACATTTGACTCAGGAGCATTTTGGTTATTCGGCATTCCTATGGGTATTTTATTTTTTAGGACCCCGTCTCGTATAACGGATCCCACCATCAGATCTAGAAGGTTCAAAATAGTAAATTTATACTATTCACTTGCTTAATTTGAATATCAAAATTAATTTAATAATTAATTTAATTTAAATAAATTAATTAAGTATAATTATAAATATATATTATTTGGGTGAAGTAAGACCACATGTGCCTCGATGGCATAGTGGTCTGTGCTTCATGGTTCAACCTCCAACTCCCACGTTCAATTCGTGGGGCAGCAGCCCCTAACATTTTTTTCTTCCTATTCTTCTCAAACCAAACAATGGCTTAACAAGTGGACAGGGGTGGGATAACCCCATCCCCACATAGAGTATCAAACCCAATTTCCTATCCAAGCATTCGAACACCCCCTATAGCCACTTAAGTTAATATAAAAACCCATGGACCGTGCGATGGGTTGGGTTCCGACCCGTCCCGACCTATTGACCCAACCAAACAATGGTCATTCCTCACGATTTTCCAGTAGTCTCCGGTCACCATCTCCGGTGCCACTGATCGAAAAACTGAACCCAACAACTTTTTTTCTTCATTTTTCTTGTGATTTTTCTCCTTTTTTTTTGATTCTAAACTTCTCCAAACAATATTTTAAACATTCCTATAACATTTTTGGCCCTTAAAACCAAATAAAAAGGCATGAAATTACAACTTTACATTTTTCGATCATACACTATATCTACCCCATTTCTTAACCGTTTCCTTTGCAGTTTCTTCCTAAATTTCTATTTTTATCCCTAGCTTAAGATTATACTTCTAAAAACAACCTTCATGCAACTTCAAATGAAACCTAGAAATTGAAATTAGAAAAAAAGTTTGAAGAACTTACCTTCTGCCCAGCCTCCCTTTCTCCCCTTTTTCTCCTTCCTCTTCCTCCTCTTTTCTTCCTCAGTTTCTGATTTCCTTCAACCAACCCACGTATATGTATACATGTATATAAACTTCAGCCGCACCTCTCACTCCCTCTCTTTCTTTTTTCTTTCCTTTCCTCTTCCTTTGACCCTACCTTTTATGTTTTTGTAACCTCCCTTTCCCCCTCCTTTAATTTGTTTCTTAAATTTTGGTAGGTTACATATATATATATATATATATTACACCACATATGTCACGACCCGAAACCCACCCTGTACAGATCTCGCATCGCGACCGCCACCCTCAGGCCCGAGGACCCTTGGGCAAAGGCTCACATAAGCAGCGGTATCGAATAGATGTGCGACATACGTTTTGCGGAAGCGAGAAAAACTTTTTCTTTTCTTTTCTTATTTAAATTTACGCACATCCGTCCAGTACTGCCGCTCCATACATAGCATACATGGTTACACATTCAGAGTATAACTAAAACTTAAGGACTTATAACATTAATACAATACATGTTCGGTTGCCCTGAGGGCTTAATACATATTCTTACATTGTCTACTAATACAAAATGTACTACTAGGGTTCAAAAGTTTCTCAAAAGAAACTACTTAACATATCTTCTCAAAAACAGCTAGACTCATCACCATCGTCCTCAAGACCCTGTCTGCTGTGAATCACCTAAAAGGGGGGGTCCGAACAAAGTCCGGGTAAGCTAATCTAAGCTTGTGAGCAATTCCAACATTCGTCATGGGGTTTTCAATTAACAGTGGTTTTAGTTCATAAAAGTTTATAAATCAGTCACTGTCAATTGTTCGTATCTTTTGAACACAGGATATATGCATTCATAAAACTCATAGCTTTGAAACATTTAAAACATTCAAGCTAACATATGCTTTTCCATATAAAACTTGTAACTCTGAATACAAAATATACGCATTCCATAAAACTCATAACCCTGAAACATGTAAAGTGTTCAAGTTAGAGATGTGTTCTTCTTTAAATAGAGTATATGTGAACTCAAACATGTAAATATGAAAATGAGGGTTAAAATATGCTTTCATTTTCAAATATCTTTTCTTCTCACTTTTGCTCTTGGAATCTGTTTCGAACCAGACTCCCTTTTTACTCTTGTCGAGATATCTCTTTGCCTGTGGGATTAGATCCTGCTACCAGGCATTTGACAATCAATTGGATTTCGTAGAACCCAAAAGCTTGTCGGCTCCATAGGATAATGGAGTCCCTTGCGAACCGCAATACCCCGTCTCGTGCTTATGCACAGTTATCTTGTATTTCAAGAAACTACTTTTATCTCATGACTTCTCAGAAATACTATTTAAGAGTATTCAAACATAAAGTATATAACTTCATAATAGAACTTTCAATTCTCAGAATGTACGAATTCAGAATATATCTCAGAGATTTTGCAATTTAATAAAAACTCAAACATGCTAAGGCATATTTAAAGGAACTGTAAATAAATCTGTTATCTGAGCAGAGTAATTTAAAATAGAAGGCGTATGAAAACTGAATTCGATATTCAAATACTTTTCATGACTTGAACTCAAAACTTCTTTGAAATTCGTGAAGTTAAATCTCCACTTCGAATGTAGGGTTTCTCACCTTGGTCCTTTAGGGTTAGTGCTAATAATGCGCTTTCCCACTTTCCTTGTAGTTCCTAAGAACAATTTATAAATATCTCATCAACTTCACATTTATTGTAAAATCATCTCAATGTTCCTTAACTTATGCTTAAATCGTATTAGATCCTAAAACGATTTCATAATTCATATGTACTTAACTCGTATTCTTAACCTATGACACAATTTAATGTGTTAGAATTTTAATTTATTTCAATTTATACTCTTCTGGTAGCTCTTTTAACTTTGAATTAAAGTTATTTATTTGACATGTTTACGTATCGTGTCTTTTCGTATTTTCTTTCTCGTACTTGCCTCAGTTTAGTTCTTTGGCAATATCTCAGTTCATAGTCATCTAACAGATGCTATTCATCAAATTTTATGTCTTTTTATTTAGACATTTCTTTTGGTCGAATAGACTCTACCATTGAGTCTGGAGTGTCGAAGAAAGTCAGTTTAGGCTTTCTTAGAATTTAATTTGGACTTTTATATGTAAAAGGGTAAAATGGTCATTTATCATTTTGCGTGTCATATTTTTTTGTACTTCGTTTCGTAATTTGGACCTCACTATTGAGTCTGGGATGTCAAAGAAAGTCAATTTAGACCTTCTCTGATTTCATTTTGGCTTTAGGGGTGCCAGGGGTATTTTGGTCATTTTACCCCTTTACGTGTCTTTATTTTTTGGGACCCCATCTCATGTCATGGACCTCACCATTGGACTCAGAAGGTCGAAGATAGTAAGAATACACTAATAACTTGTTAATTTTGGTCAAAGGGCATTTTGGTCATTTACCCCTTTACGTATCTTTATTTTTTGGGCCCCGTCTCGTAAAACGGACCCTACCATTAGTTTCAGAATATCCAAAATAGTTAAAATTCACTATTCATATGTTCAATTTGGATTTCATTTGCTCTATTTATGAATTAGGGGCATAATAGTCATTTTACTTTATTTATTAAATAATTAAATTAATTATTTAATTATTTAATTATTTTCCAGGGGTCAAATTGAATAAGTTTTCCCTCAGTTGGGCCCCAGTAGAATTTCTTAGAAAGTTTGGGGTCAATCCGTAAATAAGGAAAGATTTGGTTTATAATTTTTTTTTAAATTAAACTAAAAACCAGTGGGTTCAGTTAAAATATAAGTGAACCGGTCCGGTCCGGTCGTAAGCCAACTGGTTTAGCCGGTTTTATAAGTGATGCTGACGTCATGCTGACGTCAGCCCTAGTGTTTTAAAGTTTTAAAACAAAACGTTGCCGTTTTGCCAAAACCCGTAACCTGTTGGGTCCGATTATAACCTAGACTCGAACCGACCCGAAGTCCGACCCGAACAGTGTCGTCTTCCCCACGAGGGTCGACACTGTTCATTCGAAACCCTAATTTTTTACAGTTCAGTTTCGTGATGTTTTTCAGTTCCATTCTTCTGCTTTTCTTTCCAATAATTTCCTAATACCCTAAAACAAGTTTTAGTATCGATTTAGGGCTTCGAATATGGCTCAAACGCTTGGTTTAAGCCATGATAACCAGACCTGCAAACCGTCGGTTTATGTTTGTTTCTTCATCATTTCTCGCGAGGTCGGGCTTATTTTGATCCCCTCTTCATAAGGATTCTGTTCCGGTTCATAAGAGTGGATTTAATCGCGAGTTTAAAGGTTTGGGTTGTAAACCCGTAACCTGCAAGTCAATGTTTGGAGGCCATTTCTTGTGATTTTTGATCGCGTATACGTGTTTTCATGATGCTTGTGAGATCTACTTGAAGTCTGGATAAGCCAGACTTAGTTTGGTTGTGGTGAAAATCAGACCTGCTTTAGCAAGGTCATCAATGGCGGTTTTCATGGGTTTACTATTTTTGGTCATTTTCAAAGCCTAAAATCATGCTTGACAAACTCATAAACATATATCTATCATCATATGTGTATGCATAATTCAAAAACAGTTCCTAATACATCAAAATTCTAGAGAGAGAAAAATAATAGTTTTTGATGTTTTACCTTCAACAATGGCTTTCTCCTCTTTCTTCTTCCTCTGAGATTTCCTTTCTCTTCTTCTGAATTCCCTCTCTCTCTCTCTCTCTCTCTCTCTCTCTCTCTCTCTCTCGGATGGTTGTGTGTGTGTACAAGCACCATGCATATGTGTATATAGAGATGTGAATCATGGAAAATCTGATTGCCCCTCTATTTGGGTTAGCCAATTTCAGGTTTCTTCATGAGTGGGTCTGAATTGCCACTGTTTGGCAGGCCATTGAGTGGCTGGTTGTGTGTGTGTGTGGTGTTTGACTTGTATTTATATATATATATATATATCTCATAATTCACACATACTAATATACAATGGTCACTCACACACACTTGTACACGTTGGACTATTGCTTGTCCTTCAATTTATATATATATATAATCATATCTATATATATACATAATTACAATTACATATATATAATACACATATACACACCTTAATACCTTTATACATGTATTATTATTATTATTATTATTATTATTATTACTACTACTACTATCATTATTATATTATCTATTTAATATTTATTTTTAACTTCCATGCATATACTTGTAGACACATATATTTATACATGTACTTCCACACAATACACTTTGTGAGTGTGTGTTTCATCACATTATTCTAGTAATTTAAATAGTAATTAGCTTTCTTATATTTAATTAATTAATTATATTAACGTAATTAATTATTCTCCCAATTTTCCCATAACCTCGTAAAACGCGCTTCATTACCCGACATTCTCGGGTCGGGGTATTACATTATTCCCTCCTTAAAAGAGTTTTGTCCTCAAAACTCGAGGTGTCTTACTTTCAAGGTTCTCCTTTTTTATTTCTTTTTCATAATATCTATCTACCATGCTCATATCTCAAATAGACAATTTAACTGACAAGTATATATCTCAAAATTTTAAAACTTTCATAGTGTACCTAATTGATCATCAGGTCTGTGTTGTACCAGCAAATATATTATATACTCGCCCGTACCTCATTGGCTCTTTGCCCGTTCCAGGTTTTGCAGCCGTCGGGGCTGGCGCTCGTGGCGTCACTGCTGAAGCTACCACTGTAGACTCCTTAGAAGCCATACTCCATTTCGGGCAATTTTTGATAAGATGCCTAGTCTGCTCGTATTTATAACAACCCTCGATGCCCTGACGACAGGGCGCATAATGTCTCTTGTTGCATGTGGGGCACACTGGGACCTCAGTAGTCTTTTGACTACCATTGCCCTCCTCATTCATAGATGTAGTACTCCTACCTCCTCCTGTTTTGGTCTTCTTCATTTGTTGAGGCATGGGGCTCATTTGTTTCTTGTCCTTTTTCCGGGACAAGGCTATTCCGGCTCTCTCAAATATTTTGGCACGGTCCACAACAGCGTTATATGTCAGAAGCTCAAAAGGTTCTAAACAATACCTAATGTTATCTTTGAGACCACATTCGAACTTCCTAGCTTTCAAATCCTCGGTGAGGATCATATGTGGTGAGAAACGGGCCAGATTCATAAATTTGGTCTCGTACTCAGTTACCGTCATCGTTCCCTGGGTCAGGGTCACAAACTCAGCTATCCTTTGATTTTCAGTGATCTCGGAAAGTACTTTTCGTAAAACACTTCCAAGAACCTCTCCCAGGTCATGGGTGGCTCCCTCTCTTTCTCTAAAAGCCACCACTCGTGAGCTGCATCCTTAAAAGTGAAAGCAGCGTAAGAGACTTTCTGCTCAGTTGTACAAGGCATTACTGTAAAAATGCGCTCCATCTCTCTTACCCATGATTCTGCACTAATCGTCGTATCCAGTCCGTCAAACCTAGGCGGTTTGAACCCCTGGAATGTTTTGTAAGTAGATGTGTTGGCTGCCTCAGCAAGTTGCCCCAGATTTGGTAGAGGTTCAGGGGCTTGGACTGGTTGGGGTACTTGGCCCTGGGCTTGGATACCCACCATTGTTCGGGCCATTGCTTCTAGAAGATGCTCAACCCTATCCAGTCTGTTCTCAGAACTTCCCGTAGTCCTTCTGGTATTTACCATTCTTGCTGAAAACACACATCAATTAGTTTTCTATCACACATTGTATAAAATTTACATTTATTTACTTCAGGTTCTCAATGTTGGATATATTTTATTATCCCTATTACTCACATCTCTTTTTCGCTTCTACTTAACCACGGGTCCCATACCCCACCTTCTTACTAAACTCGTACTTCTAATTACTCACGTTACTCAAATGCAGGTCCCATACCCTGCCTTCTTACTAAACTCGTACTTCTAATTACTCATGTTACTCAAATGCAGGTCCGATACCCTGCCTTCTTACTAAACTCGTACTTCTAATTACTCACGTTACTCAAATGCAGGTCCAATACCCTGCCTTCCTGCTAAACATGTACTACTAAGACTTTTAGGTAGCTTAAAACCCACCTAACTCATGGTTTCTTCTTAAGTCACTAAGGTTATTCAAGTAAGCTTAGTGCTAATAATTTCGACTTAGTCTTTTCTAAGGATTTTAAACTTATTGCTCTGATACCATGTTGTCACGACCCGAAACCCACCCTGTGCGGATCTCGCATCGTCACCGCCACCCTCAGGCCCGAGGACCCTTGGGCAAAGGCTCACATAAGCAGCGGTATCGAATAGATGTGCGACATACGTTTTGCGGAAGCGTGAAAAACTTTTTCTTTTCTTTTCTTATTTAAATTTACGCACATCCGTCCAGTACTGCCGTTCCATACATAGCATACATGGTTACACATTCAGAGTATAACTAAAACTTAAGGACTTATAACATTAATACAATACATGTTCTGTTGCCCTGAGGGCTTAATACATACTCTTACATTGTCTACTAATACAAAATGTACTACTAGGGTTCAACGGTTTCTCAAAAGAAACTACTTAACATATCTTCTCAAAAACAGCTAGACTCATCACCATCGTCCTCAAGACCCTGTCTGCTGTGAATCACCTAAAAGGGGGGGGTCCGAACAAAGTCCGGGTAAGCTAATCTAAGCTTGTGAGCAATTCCAACATTCGTCATGGGGTTTTCAATTAACAGTGGTTTTAGTTCATAAAAGTTTATAAATCAGTCACTGTTAATTGTTCGTATCTTTTGAACACAGGATATATGCATTCATAAAACTCATAGCTTTGAAACATTTAAAGCATTCAAGCTAACATATGCTTTTTCATATAAAACTTGTAACTCTAAATACAAAATATACGCATTCCATAAAACTCATAACCCTGAAACATGTAAAGTGTTCAAGCTAGAGATGTGTTCTTCTTTAAATAGAGTATATGTGAACTCAAACATGTAAATATGAAAATGAGGGTTAAAATCTGCATTTATTTTCAAATATCTTTTCTTCTCACTTTTGCTCTTGGAATCTGTTTCGAACCAAACTCCCTTTTTACTCTTGTCGAGATATCTCTTTGCCTGTGGGATTAGATCCTACTACCAGGCATTTGACAATCAATTGGATTTCATAGAACCCAAAAGCTTGTCGACTCCACAGGATAATGGAGTCCCTTGCGAACCGCAATACCCCGTCTCGTGCTTATGCACAGTTATCTTGTATTTCAAGAAACTACTTTTATCTCATGACTTCTCAGAAATACTATTTAAGAGTATTCAAACATAAAGTATATAACTTCATAATAGAACTTTCAATTCTCAGAATGTACGAATTCAGAATATATCTCAGAGATTTTGCAATTTAATAAAAACTCAAACATGCTAAGGCATATTTAAAGGAACTGTAAATAAATCTGTTATCTGAGCAGAGTAATTTAAAATAGAAGGCATATGAAAACTGAATTCGATATTCAAATACTTTTCATGACTTGAACTCAAAACTTCTTTGAAATCCGTGAAGTTAAATTTCCACTTCGATTGTAGGGTTACTCACCTTGGTCCTTTAGGGTTAGTGCTAATAATGCGCTTTCCCACTTTCCTTGTAGTTCCTAAGAACAATTCATAAATATCTCATCAACTTCACATTTATTGTAAAATCATCTCAATGTTCCTTAACTTATGCTTAAATCGTATTAGATCCTAAAACGATTTCATAATTCATATGTACTTAACTTAACTCGTATTCTTAACCTATGACACAATTTAATGTGTTAGAATTTTAATTTATTTCAATTTATACTCTTCTGGTAGCTCCTTTAACTTTGAATTAAAGTTATTTATTTGACATGTTTACGTGTCGTGTCTTTTCGTATTTCCTTTCTCGTGTACTTGCCTCAGTTTAGTTCTTTGGCAATATCTCAGTTCATAGTCATCTAATAGATGTTATTCATCAAATTTTATGTCTTTTTATTTAGAAATTTTTTTTGGTCGAATAGACTCTACCATTGAGTCTAGAGTGTCGAAGAAATTCGGTTTAGACTTTCTTAGAATTTAATTCGGACTTTTATATGTAAAAGGATAAAATGGTCATTTATCGTTTTACGTGTCATATTTTTTCGTACTTCGTTTCATAATTTGGACCTCACCATTGAGTCCGGGATGTCAAAGAAAGTCAATTTAGACCTTCTCTGATTTCATTTTGGCTTTAGGGGTGCCAGGGGTATTTTGGTCATTTTACCCCTTTACGTGTCTTTATTTTTCGGGACCCCATCTCATGTCATGGACCTGACCATTGGACTCAGAAGGTCGAAGATAGTAAGAATACACTAATAACTTATTAATTTTGGTCAAGGGGTATTTTGGTCATTTACCCCTTTACGTATCTTTATTTTTCGGGCCCCGTCTTGTAAAACGGACCCTACCATTAATTTCAGAATATCCAAAATAGTTAAAATTCACTATTCATATGTTCAATTTGGATTTCATTTGCTCTAGTTATGAATTAGGGGCATAATAGTCATTTTACTTTATTTATTAAATAATTAAATTAATTATTTAATTATTTTCCAGGGGTCAAATTGAATAATTTTTCCCCCAGTTGGGCCCCAATAGAATTTCTTAGAAAGTTTGGGGTCAATCTGTAAATAAGGAAAGATTTGGTTTATAATTTTTTTTAAATTGAGCTAAAAACCAGTGGGTTTAATTAAAATATAAGTGAACCGGTCTGGTCCGGTCGTAAGCCAACCGGTTTAGCCAGTTTTATACGTGTTGCTGACGTCATCCTGACGTCATGCTGACGTCAGCCCTAGCGTTTTAAAGTTTTAGAACAAAACGTTGCCGTTTTGCCAAAACCCGTAACCTGTTGGGTCCGGTTATAACCTAGACCCGAACCGACCCGAAGTCCGACCCGAACAGTGTCGTCTTCCCCACGAGGGTCGACACTGTTCATTCGAAACCTTAATTTTTTTACAGTTCAGTTTCGTGATGTTTTTCAGTTCCATTTCTTCTGCTTTTCTTTCCAACAATTTCCTATTACCCTAAAACAAGTTTTAATATCGATTTAGGGCTTCGAATATGGCTTAAACGCTCGGTTTAAGCCATGATAACCAGACCTGCAAACCGTCGGTTTATGCTTGTTTCTTCATCATTTTTCGCGAGGTTGGGCTTATTTTGATCCTCTCTTCATGAGGATTCTGTTCCGGTTCATAAGAGTGGATTTAATCGCGAGTTTAAAGGTTTGGGTTGTAAACCCGTAACCTGCAAGTCAATGTTTGGAGGCCATTTCTTGTGATTTTTGATCACGTATACGTGTTTTCATGATGCTTGTAAGATCTACTTGAAGTCTGGATAAGCTAGACTTAGTTTGGTTGTGATGAAAATTAGACCTGCTTTAGCAAGGTCATCAATGGCGGTTTTCATGGGTTTACTGTTTTTGGTCATTTTCAAAGCCTAAAATCATGCTTGACAAACTCATAAACATATATCTATCATCATATGTGTATGCATAATTCAAAAACAGTTCCTAATACATCCAAATTCTAGAGAGAGAAAAATGATAGTTTTTGATGTTTTACCTTCAACAATGGCTTTCTCCTCTTTCTTCTTCCTCTGAGATTTCCTTTCTCTTCTTCTGAATTCTCTCTCTCTCTCTCTCTCTCTCTCTCTCTCTCTCTCTCTCTCTCTCTCTCGGATGGTTATTATTACTATTATAATTACAATTACATATATATAATATACATATACACACCTTAATACCTTTATACATGTATTTTAATTATTATTATTATTATTATTACTATCATTATTATATTATCTATTTAATATTTATTTTTAACTTCCATGCGTATACTTGTAGACACATATATTTATACATGTACTTCCACACAATACACTTTGTGAGTGTGTGTTTCATCACATTATTCTAGTAATTTAAATAGTAATTAGCTTCCTTATATTTAATTAATTAATTATATTAACGTAATTAATTATTCTCTCAATTTTTCCATAACCTCGTAAAACGTGCTTCATTACCCGACATTCTCGGGTCGGGGTATTACAATATATATATATATATATATATATATATTACATCTATATAATAACGTGCACGGTTATATATATATATATATCTAGGTATTTAATATTTCATATATATAGTTATATATATTTATACATGGTTATAAATTAATTTACATTATACATATATACATACATGCCCATATATGTTTATGTAATACCCCGAACTTATTTTATCGATTAATTAATATGATGATGTATTTTTCAAAATTTAATGTGTTGATTTAGTCGTCATAGCTAGATTTTAATATTACATAAAAATTTGAATCAGTAAACCACTAAGATCATAATAAAATAGATATAACACGAAGCTTAGAATATCGAGACCAACCCGGGTAGGAAGCCACTGAAAGAAACCGCTTCGTAAAAGGAGAAATAAAAAGAGTGATAAAAAGTAAAAAGCTAAAACATAGATTTCCAATAGCCAAACAAGCCTTATGGAAAAACATGGCAAAAATACCAAAAAATGCAATGGATGGGTTTTGAACCCTTGACCAAGTGAGGCAAGCATCTTGTTACCCAAAAAATAACCATTGGGCTACCAACCAATTTTGTGTTATATATTACACATGAAATATATATATATATGTACATAAAAAGAACACTCTAGAACACACAACCAAAATAAAATAATTATAAAATATTATATATATATATATATACACACATGGCATGATGGCTGCTGCAGACCATAAGGCCAACCTAACCATAGATGTACTCATGCATAAGCTGCTGTATGCAGCATGGTAGGTGTACCATGGGTGGGTGAAACAGTGAGGGCAGGCTAGAGCAATGAGTTGAATCTATGTTTATATATATGTACATATATACACACACACACATGCCATTCAGCCACACCACACTACACAGAGATAGAGAGAGAGAAATCTTGTTTGAGTTGAAAGTGAGTGACTTGTGAGGGTGAGAAACCATGAGTGCATGTGAGTGTGTGAGGGATGTGTGTGAGTGAAATGTGTGTGCCTACTTGGAGGTGTACAAAGAAGGAGGGGACTGGGGAGTGCATAAACAGAACTGAACTGCCTTGTTGAGGACCTCATTGTGAGCCAAGTGAAGAGAAGGAACGATTAAAGGTATCTGTTTGGCTTGATTGAGCCTTATAACTGCTGCATGAGATACTGCAACATTTAGAATTGTTATAGGTAAACTAAGGAGGGTCAAAGGGTTTGAAAAGCCCTAAGTTATACATGCCAGCCATTAACAGACCTCTCATGCAACAGACCTGTAACGACCAAAGGGAAATTAACTTTCTCCACTCTGGACTCAAAACAGACCTCATGAGGGTTTCAAAAACCTTATTCCATGATCGAAATCCTAAAGGAATCCCCAAAATTTGGAGGTTTCAGGTCTCGGGTTTTGAAGCTCAACCCCATAAACTGTCCCAAAACTTGGTTTTAAAAATGAAGGCTTGAACCCCATGGTGAACAGACCCTAACCTAAGAAACCCCATGAGAATTGGGTAACAATTGACCATTTGCAGACCGAGACCACCCAACCCACCACTGCCTCTAGAGCTCTATTTGAGCTCTCAAATGAATGCCAAACCCTTGCCCAGACCTTTAGTAGCCTACACCATCCAAAAGCATAGAGCAAAACAACCCTCAAATGCACGAAATTGGAAAAGATGAAAACCAGGAATTAGGGCAACAGCCGTGAGGGGGGTTGGGGACGAAGATGAAGAGGGAAATTCAAACGGCACCGTTTAAAACGGTCTTTGCCACACGACACCGTTTAGTCCATGTAACATTTAAAATTTAAAACCTAAGCTACGTCATTTTGGGTTAGTGCAGTAAGTGGAACGACAGAGTTTTCTGTCCTTGTGTTTTTAAATAATTCGATGCCGATCTGTTTGGTTACAAGTGTAAGCCATGAATTTGATACCCTAGTCTAGAACGAGGATAACCTACCCTTAGATAGCTCCATTGTTCGCTGTTTGGACTTAGAAATCTTTGAAAAATAAAAGGGGCTGTCGCCCTTGAGACTCGATCAGCCGACCTTGGTCACGTGAGGGATTTAACCCCCACGCGTGACCACTATACCAACCATGCTCATGTGGTTTTAATGGGAAGAATATATATATATATATATATTATAATGATATTATTATTTTAAATTAAATTAATTTAATTAAGTTAAAAATAGAAAAATAACCCGACGTCCAAATCAAATAAATCAATAGTGTATTTTGACTATGTTGGGCATTTTGGACCTAATGATGAGCTCCATTTTCTGAACCAAGATTTCAAAAAATTAAGTCATATAAAATATGAAATTATCATTTTGCCCTTGGAGGTACCCGAAGCCAAATGAGAAGCCGTGAAAGCCTAGAGTTATTCTATTAGACGTCCCGAACTCAACGGGGGAGTCCGTTTACCTAAATAAAATATTATGAAGGCCGATGTATAAATTTAGCAACCTTAAAAATATACTAAATAATACCGAGATAGTTAAGTAAATCACGAGTATTAGCATCGACCTAGATGATTAAAAATGGGTCATTAACGACTTAATTTCTGATTTATAGGAACTTCCAGAGGGAAGGAGAGGGAGACTTGAATTAGTAGAACTGCCAAAAATTATTTTTGAGGTAAGTAACTCCTACGCTTTAATATGGGTTTTCCCTAGCCATATCACATGTTCTATTTTCTTAGTGCTGCCAAAATTGTACTCCATTACCTACCTGATGAACCTGATTCTCTGAATTGATGCCAATCAACTTTTGATTAATTATTGTGCATATACTTTGATTTGATTTGCATGTCTATATCATTGGAGAACTTGATTTCTGATACTTGAGCTTAATTATACCTTCATGTATGCCATGTTATGATCTTGTGATACATCTTATTGTTGGAAATCTTGTTATACCACACATTTTATGATTTGTTGATTGAGAATTTGATTGATACACATGCTTGTCTATCCCGTGTAGTGTTTGATGATTATGACATTTTGTATGTGCTTAGGGTTGTGCTCGGTCACAATGCATGTGTCACGCCACGAATTTTCACAAACCTTGGGAATGAGTGAAAATAAACAGAAATAAGATAATAAAGGACAATTACATGCATTTCAACACTAACCCAATTCATGTTCCGATACTAATCCATAAAGCCATGCCCGTTGTTTCAGAACATACAAATAAACATACATAGTTTAGGGCTTATGCCCTTGTACAACATCAACACATTGCCCCAAGGGCCAAAATACTCCATGATCCACATCTCCTCTGCTCTCCGAGACTTCCTCAAGTCTCAAGTGTCAGGAACATCATCTGTAATATGTTATCCCACGAATGGGTCAGCTCAACTGCTGGTATGACATAATACTAATGCAAGAAACAAGATTAAGGAGTGGCATGTGCAAAGTGTACATTTATAATCTAGATGCTTTCCAATTTATCAATACGATGCAATGAAAATATGCATGACACACCCATATACTCTATGCCACACCTATGTCTCGTTTACGGACCGCATCCGATGGATCTGAGTACCAACTCCAGTTTACGGGCCTCCTTTCGATGGATCTGGGCACCAATGCAATGGCCAATTTTGAGTTTTTTTATCACAGGATCTACACCCTTATAATGCATAGCACCACGTGCTTAACTCACACCGTGTTTTCCAAAGGATTCACCATATGCCAAGATGCTTTGATTTCACCACACAATAATATAATCTCAATGAAGCATGCTTTAAACAATATATCATACCTGAGGCAACAATAATATTTAACTCACAAACTTATTCCACATGAATACATTTCTCATACTGTCAATTTAAACATATGGTTACAGTTCACATTCATCACTTCACTAAATTCTCAAAGAATGCAAAAAACACACAAGCACGTAAACAACCAAATCCAGGTCATCAAGTAAACATAATCCAAATAATTCTCCAACAACAGTTAAACATTTAAATCATTAAATTTACTCATAAATATTCCTAAACTTAATCCTATTTCTTACTTAGCAAAACATCATACCTGATGGGTTTGTCTCAACCCTAGGAGGCCATGCTCGCTATGTAGTTGAACTAAACAGTGAGAATGTAGAAGGTCAGGCCGCTTTCTGCTTTCCCTTTCAGTGTTCCTAAAAGCATGAAACATAACCCAGTCATTGCTACTTGAATTCTGCTATTCATCAAGTTTTATGCTTTTATTTCATAAGTTTCTATTTTACTAAAATAGACTCTACCATTGAGTCCTGAACGTTGAATAAAGTCGGTTTAGGCTTTCGCGGAATTCAATTTGAGTATCCGAGCTAAAAGGGCAAAACGGTCATTTTACACTTTTATCGGTTCTTACTTCTCGATGCTCTTTTTTATAAATCGAACTCTACAGTTGAGTCTGAAATGCTCGAAATAATAAAAATTCGTTATTTGTTTACTTTAATCGGAGTTCGTTTGACTGCTTTTTAACTTAGTGGCATTTTTGTAATTTTTTTTAAATTAATTAATTAAATTAATATTTTATTCTGGGGGTCTAATTATAATAATTAAAAGTTTTGGGGTCACTTTTTAATTTCTAAAAGTTTTGGGGTTAAATCAAAATTTCTGATTTCTACTATCCTCAATCCGAATAGCCAAACAGTGGCTAACCCTCAAAACTGGGATAAGATATCCCTATCCCCAAACCCCAAATTGAATTTTAATTTAATTTCTTAAACCCGTAACCAAACACTCCAATTTCCCACTTAAGTTATAAACTGAAACGACACCTCTTCAGGGTATCCAATATGTCCGGGTGGGTCGTGCAATATCCCGACCCAAAATGTAACCAAGCAAGCCAAGTAAACCTGAGTTGTTAGGACTTTTTGTTATAACCTTGAATAACTAGACGATTGTGAAATTTTAAATAAACTCGAAGGTATGAATAATGCCCAAGCGATGTCGAGAAAACCATGAACGAATGCCGAAATCAAAAATGAAATTTTAAATAAGGAAAATAAAATAAATAAATAAAATGAAAAAGAAAATAAAAGATAAAACAAAAATAAAATCAGAATTGGAAAAAAAAAGATTGGAATTTGAAATATATATATATATATATATCCATATATATATATAGGTATAAATATATAATTATATAAATGTGAAGGTAAATGTGCATTAGTTACATCATGAAACTGAAACGAAAAAAAAAAGGAAGTGAAGGGGCGCAAGGGAACCCATGCGTTGGGTTGAAATGAAAACCATCGAAAGAAAACAAAAAACAAAAAAAAAAAAGATAAAGGGATGAGGGGGCGTAACTGAAAGGATTAGAGAGGGACAGGAAGCATGCGCTAAAGGGGGGCGGTTATGGTTAGAGAAAGAGAGAGAAGTGGCAGAGCTGCAATCCTTATTTTAATTACCAATCCAGTCGTTTTGGAGATGAATCAGAGCAGCGCACAGAGCACCGGAAGCTGACCAGGCTTTCATCTACCAGTTAAGATGTTGTTTGTGATCCCAATGAATCCGTACGACTAGCTTGATCTCGCGAGGAAGATCACGTCGATAGCCATCGCGTCTCGTGTGTTCAAGCTCGAGTAAGAAATGGGGAGGTTGAGGCAGAAGACGTATGAGAGGGATCACGTGATATTGGATCCCCGATCTGCTGCTGGTGTCCACAGGAAATCTCTGGTACCATATCTCCCATGAAAACTCAATATAAGGGACAGATTGTTTGTCTTAATGCTACCCATCTAGCTAGCAGTTAACAACAGTGAACGATTAGAAACTCTCCTACGATTTAGATGCGTATCAGAACCATGGTTATTAACTTTACTCTGTTCGAATCACTCGATTAAGCCGTAGAACTCGATTAAGCGTGACAACTACAAAACTAAAGTGTTGGGTTCTTGCAATGGTTTGCTCTGTTTGTCTAGTACAGAAGGCGGGTACGATTAGTAATGGCCTTTTTGAACTTTCGGAGGTCGTTGCCCTGGTTGCACCAGATTTTCTTCCTACAAAATCACCCTACATTGAGGAGTAGTTGAGACAGTTGTTTTGGATGTTTGATAGAGATGGGAATGGGTATATTACTGCTGCGGAGTTGGCGCACTCCATGGCAAAGCTTGGACAAGCCTTGACAGCAGGGGAGCTTACAAGGATGAACAAGGAGGCTCCTGTTGAAGCATTAAAGGGGTAAGAGCTTTTTGTCTTAAATTTTGAAAAGTATGAATGATTTAATTGATTTTAGGATCTTAGTATGCATCGAATTGGGTTCATATTACAATTTGAATCAGTAAAAATGATCAAGAAACGAGAGAGAACACGACATTTACAAGGAGGTGACAGACCATGCGTGAGGAAAAACCTGCGCGGCTGAGTGTTTTTGTGATTTTATTTGGGCCAAACCGGGTCGGGTCGGACCTGACCCACCCATTTAGATGACTGTCCAATAGTATTATTTTATGGGTAAATTTTTAAATTTAAGTTTATAGGGTGTTTCGTTAAAAAGGAGAAGCTATCCAATGATTGGCTTAAACATGTGCAGGAAGTGGAAGGAAATGGAAAACTGAAAAAAAAATGGGGAAAAATGGTTTGGGCAGAGAATACCTGTGACCAAGGGAGAAAGGGTGAAAAGCTTGAATCACTGTGCCACATGTGATTTATTTTGCTTCAAATAATATATGTATATTAGATCCAATTAAATAAATTAAATAATTAAGAAAATTAAACAAATTTGAATTAAATTCTAACGCGTAAATTAATCGAATGAATAATAAAAATTTATTGTTTTGGATCTTCTGGATTTAATGGGGAGGTCTGTTTCACAAGACAGAGTCTCAAAAAATAAAATACCGTAGAATGCCAAAATGACCAAAATGCCCTACGTCGAAGGTGAGTCAAACGAACTCCAATTGAGTTAAGTAAATAGTGAATTTTTATTATTTCAAACCTCCTGGACTCAACGGTGAAGTCCAAATTGTGAAAACAGAACCCAAAAAGTAGAAACACGTAAATGACCATTTTACACGTAAATGACCATTTAGAGTAACGAGGCATAAATTCAATAAATGACATAAAATCTGAAACATGTTTATTGATGTATAGGCAAGTCAAAAAAAAAGGAAAAAGTCACGGGATACTAGGACACTGATAAGGTAAGTGAATTTCTATCTGTTATACGTGGTTTCCCAAGCCACGATCTTTCCATTACTGCCAAGCTTGTACTCATGAATATATGTTCACTGTTATTGTTCCCACTTGGATATTGTTCTATCTGGTGGAAGTTTATTGATTGATACTTCATGACTTAATTTACTGTATTGAGGTCTATTCACTGTATGTTTATGTTACGATGTTCCATGCTTGTACACTTCATATGGAATACAACAGAATCCTAACTTATGTTAAATGCCGGGTCTTGTGCTCAGACACATTACCCTTCTACTGCTATCTGATTGACTGGACCTATGGGTCAATTTATGGGACCTACGGGTCAAACGGACATGTGGCAATGATGGCATTTTTATGCAGTGAGTTTTAATGGCATTTTATATGCCTTCATGTTAAAGGGGGGTATGCCGGGCCCCAAAAGACCGAGGGTCTGCCAAACCTTGAACAGAGTAAATGCATTGTTCATGTTGACTGTTATGTGATGTTTATTTGATTCATGTGATGTTTCATTTCAGTACGAATAGTTCCATGTTGACAGTACCTTTATTCATTTGACTCGATTGAGATCATTCCATTATGGTAGTACATTTACGTCGATTGTGAATGTTGAATGTTCCCGTATTCATGTTATATCACTATTCTTATTGGGTTATCATGCCTTACTGTTCATTGGCCATTTTGGCACCTTACTGTTGACTGAAATTGTTTCCGTGACTGGCTATCATGTTCATCCATGATCCTATATGTTCCGTGATTACTCTAACCCCGTATTTGAGATAAGCGTTTACTTACTGAGTTTGTAGCTCACCCCTTACTAAATTTTTTTCAGGTGAGAATGTTACAGAACCACAGTAGGAGATCAGGAGATTAAGGAGACAGTTGAGGAGCATAATAGTAATGAATGAAGTCTCTCCCATGTACTCACCACCTAAGAGTGGTTCATGATTAGTTTATTGTTAGTTTAAGTTTAGTCTTTGACCAATAATTGTAATAAAGCTTCCGCACTTTAATGTCATGTTTATATTATTTATTGATATCATTGGTAAAATAATGAAAAAAGTAAGGACGGCCATAGGGTCAGCCCCGCGATACGAGATCCGTATAGGGTGGGTTTCGGGTCGTAACAACTTGGTATCAGAGCAGAGTCTTAGGTTCTAATGAGTCGTGGGAGACAGGATTGGAGTACTAGAACGATTAAAGTCTAAGAGTCAGTCGATAGATAACCCTGACAGTATTAAGATAGATTATTATGTGAACACGTAGTAATTATTTTACATATACATTGACGAATTGATTTATAGTTTCCGCATTTACTGCTACGTTGAACTTAGAAACAGAATCTCTAGGCTACATGTTAACTATTCCAATACCATTGAGAGATTATTATTGATGAATACTATATATCGGGGGAAAGACTATATGTTATGCTAAACATCGGTGATTCTTGAGATGATTGGGTAATTAGTAACCTTTAAGGAAATAGAAATATGTTTAAAAGAAAAACGAGGAGGATTCTCGGGGAATGACACTGAAAATATTTGAAAAGATTTCTATAAATGTTATAGATAGATAACCGAGGCTTGAATGAGACATAGGTTGTAGGAAATTGAATGGATAATTTCAAGAGGACCAAAAATATGAAAATTCTCGAGTAAGTCATAGGAAGACTGTAACACCCTGACCTAATTTATTAATAATTAGTTCGCTAATTATTAATTAGTACCGATTTAACGAATAATTAAGGGAATTAATCATAATCTCTCGACGGTCGTGATAGACCAACAAAGTAACTAAATATGTCTGAGAAGAGGGTGTGACACTCGGACCTAATTACTGATTAGTTAGGTGAAATAATGTCGTTTTATCACTGACAGAACTCGAATTAGCTAACTCTAGAAATCTGAAATAAATAATAAATGACACGGAGCCTCTGACACTAAAGCTAACTGAAATACGAAACCCTCGGAAGAAACCGCGTCCAAAAAGGAGCAACAGAAAAGAAATTACGAGGGAAACAGTGAAACTGAATTAACACGCCAACCAAACGAGGCCTTAGCCTAAATGGTGGGAAAATAGCCAAATTGGTGGCCAAAGGGAATTGAACCCTTGACCTTTGGTGGGAAGAAAGTTTAGGTAAAAAGTTACCAAGTGGGCTGCAAGCTATTTTGTGTGTAAATGCATCACAAAATGTGTATTAGCCCTAAATTGTACAAGTCCACCTCACAATTGGCCAATGGCCTTGCATGAAAACCCCATATGATTAGCCACATCAGCCCATCTCAACTTACATCACCTCCTTTCGCTTCATAACAGCCACCAAACCCACTAAGTCTGATACACCGTATACAACCATGCATATGTATAGCTTATATGTGAGAGATATACCTCACACTCTTGACCCTCTCAAAGACCAGTGTACTCTCAAAACTATGTCTGAATGTCTGCTCGTGAGGTTGGCTGAGAGGGTCGGATAGAGAGAGAGTCCATGTGGGAGAAACATGTGGGTGAAGAAATCAAGTGTGTGCATGGTATGTCTTCATGGGAGATGCACCAAAGAGAAAAGAGGAAGGGGACTGAGCACTGCATGACGGGACTGAGGCACGGTTGAAGACTGTCAATTGGACTATGAAGGAGCAGTGGTCTGATTTAAGGTAAAATACCAAAACTACTTGATTTTCTGATTAGAATTTTGGCTACTGTTTCTGATAGTTTTGAGGCTAATAAACTGCATGCACGACATATTATAAAAATAAAAGATTGTTATAAGATAATTGGAGGGTCTAACAGGGCTTGAAAACACCCAAACCGTAAAAATCCACCATGGATAGACCTTCAACAAGCAGGTCTGAAACGACTGCCATAAAACAAATTTCTAACCCTTGGGACATGATCTAGACGCCAAGAGGATTCCAAAAATCACCATCACCAACCCAAAATCACATAGGAAGGCCCTCAAATTCAGAGTTGTAGGTCTCGAGTTTGAAACCCAGACCCTAAAATCGACTCCTAAACTGAAATTTCTGAATGGGGACTTGAAGCCCCTAAAACATGGATCACAACAAGCCAAATCTCACAAGATTTGGTTGAGAAATGATGTTACACGGTCAAGTTGCAGCCCCCACGATAATGGGACCGAACCGAGCTCCATGCATGGATTCGAAGCTCAAAATGAATGCCAATTTGTTGGCTTCACTTCCAGAAATCGTATGGAATCAAAAGAAGTGGAAATCGGCACCTGAAACTCCACAAAAATGGAGAAAACCGAGACTGGAATTAGGGCAACAGAGGATTAATCGATGAAGAAGACGACGAGTAGACTAAGTCGACTCGTCCAACACGTCCAGACCCACTGAATTGACTCAACCACGTGTCAAGCTGTGGGCAAGCCACTGCATTATTAAAACTATGTCGTTTTGAGTTTAAATGTTTTAATTTAAAAGACTGAGTTCCGACTGTTTGGTTCCTCGGTTAATAAATCCAAAATTGGGATTAAGATAACCTGAACACGGATAGGGGCTGAAATTAGGAATAACAAGAATATGTTATTCCGATTTTCTAAAGATAAATGAACCGATTGGTTTTGATGTTTTTGGACCGGTTCAACTGTTGAACCCTAAAACCCTTTGGTTTGAACCTATATTTTTATGAAATTAAGTTTTGACCCCAAATGTTTTTTGAAATTAGTTTTGGCCCCTGAATGTTTTGCAAAATTGTACACTGGCCCAGATTTTTGGAAAAACTATGCATTTAAGCCCCTGAAAATTAATTAATTAATAAAATAATTATTTTATTTACTGGGTAAAATTACTATTCTACCACTAGACATTAAATATGTCAAACGGAGTCCAAATTAAATAAATAAATAGTGTAATTTTACTATTTCGGGCACTTCGGACTCAACGGTGGAGTCTGATTTAGGAAATTAAGTCCCGAAAAATACGGACACGTAAGCGGTAAATGACTGAACTACCCCTAGTGATACCCAGGGCCAATTAAACATAGAAGATAGTCCAAATGAACTATGTCGGACATTCTGGACCTAATAGTGATGTCCATTTTATGAACTGAGGTCCGAAAATTTAGCTATGACATGTAAAATTACCAAATTGGCCCTGATACTGTACGAAGCCCAAATGAAGTCCGATTAGGACGAAATTAATATCGATGGAAGCCCGGATACTCGTGAAACTGTACACGTGATTAAATAATGATTCGGGGTCAGAATCTCACAAAACGTAAAATGACCAAAATATCCCTGAGCACGGTAAGTACAAAGTAGAGGTCGAATAAAGGTCAATCTGACCTAATAAATTATCATAAGCATAATTATGAAAATCGAAGGACTAAATAAGACTCCAGAACAATCAATGTGTAAAATGAGAAATGACCAATGTGTCCCGATGATCAAAAATAGATACCAAATGAAGTCCAAAAGACTCAAAAATTTATATATACAATAGGTGGACTATTCTGAGGACCATGATAGGGTCTGGGGTAAGAATGTCAAAATTACCATTTTACCCCTAAGGGAAAGTAAGTGCTTAATTGACAACGACTGCAGTCAAAATGACTTAAAATATTATTCAAATAGCTGCTAAGTCTGTTTAAGGAATTTAATAACATAAGTTAAAAACCCAGTGAGTGGGTAATAGGCCAATGAACTTAATTAGGCCATCTGATAGACCCCTAGAATGATGAATAAAACATGAATGAATGAATTCTGACCTGTTTGTAATTAATGATGATTATTCAGGCTATGCAAAGATATGCCTGAAGTATCTAGAGATTAACAGAGTATTTGTAAATGGAGGATTCAATACTAAGAAACTGAGGTAAGTAAAACCTGGACTTTGTTATCTGGTCTTTCCTTAGCCATGTCACATTTCTTTCTTCATGCTGCCACTTGTACTCCACTATCTGATATGTCTTGATCTCCATAATTGATATTGTTCTATCTTGTGTACTTGATGAGTGATTGCATGTCGATACCCCAATACGATTTATACGTAATTCTTTGATGCTTGAATACTGAACCGTACATGTTATATGATAAGAAAAGTACTACCCACAACTTGTGAAATTAAATATGCATGACCTGATCTTTCTGTGGTAATACTTGACTCGTTACACACTTCAAGCCCTTAGGGGCAAGATGCTGACAGTCTACACATGGTTGTGAGTGTCACATCGCACGACCGGGCTACACGTGGGTGTGGGCGTCACTTCGCACGATCGACACATAGTTATGCGAGACATGACGTACTAGTTGAGTCCTAAAGGACACAAAAAGTTAATAGCGTTGTGCTGTAAGCACGAAAGGGTATGTCGGGCCCTGAAAGATAGCTTTTCTTGTCTCTTATATGATATGTTCTTGGTTTCAATATGTTATATATATCTTTGAGCATCGTTGATATTGTATTCCTTGGATTCTTGATATGCTTGAGAGCCTTTCCTTGGAATACCCCTTGTTGTACTATTTGACATGATGACATGCCTATACAGACGTTTTCTGATTTTGGCAACACATTATTGGCTATTCCTTGTTGTGGTTTTGTGTACTCACCTTGGGATATGCCCATAGGACTTGAGGGTCATTTCTATCGATTTATACATTGGTGACTGGCTATTGTGACTTCTATCATGTCTTCCGTTCTAACATGCATTGATTGGTATTTGTTCACTACTTACCTTCTTGAACTAATCTTGACCCATAACAGAGGAAAGGACTTTACTTACTGAGCTTTGTTAGCTCACCCCTTATTTATAACCATTTTTCAAGTAGCTTACGACGGATGATAAGCAGTGAGATAACTAGTGGAACTAGTGAAGCACAAATGATTCACACTGACGATATGAACTCCAAGTCAAGTCGACTACGTGCTCTGTAAGGTTAAGTTCATAATTTGTATTAGAATGTTACATCATTAGTGATGAGGTTAGCATAGTATGTCGGATCATTATGATTAAGTGGTACTTGGAGACATTCTGATTGTTGATCATTGGAGATGAGTTTAATTAGCTGAACTGTATTGGTGTAACTTCCGCTTTAAGTAATTCATTGGTATAGAATGGATGCATTGGAGCATGTATATTATACTTTAGAGATATTTGGTGACTGATTATAGACGTGCTCTGATGTGTTCAGATGAGTTGCATTCCTAATTTAAAAAAGTTTTAATTTTCGCTGTTTTGACCCTACACTCAGAATGAAATTCATTGTAAAGTTCAGAAGTTGCCTTTGGTTAGTCGCATTGTCGATGGAGAAAACTGGCAAGGTGGCCAACTGGCATCACGTCCTCGGGATCCGCGTAGAGTGGGTTTCGGGTCGTGACATAAACACTGATAGGGTGGAGATGAGTAGAGTGGTGAAGACAAGTACTAAAGGAGTGAGATTGCCAAGATTGATCTTATGAACTATGATGATTTTGGAAAAAGGTTGACACATAATGCATGAATATTAGGAAGAAGTCTATGAATCTTATGATCTAAGATAAGGGGTGATCTGATTGTAGTCAATTCCCCAGCAAGTTAAATGAAGTAAATAATAAACAATCTTGACTAACTGTTAGAGATCAATGTGATCTAAAGTTGAACTGGTAGTAAATCATTTAGAGGAACCATGAATTTAAGATGATATATGATTTTGAGGCACTACGAGGAAATCATTATTCATGAATGACATACATAGATCATATGAGGTATAGATCATAAGTACACGGTTATTAACCGATTTGATACTTTTAAAGAAACTAAGAATCTGATAGTTAAATGATCGGTGACTTTTGGAGGAAGATAGCTTGTTGAAATACTAAGGCTAATAGTCTTTGGGAAAGACTATGCTATGACTGACTTGATGTTTCTTGGACAATTGAGACAATCAAATGAATAGTGACTCTTAGGAGAAAGTGGTATACTTAAGGGCAAAAGTTAAGGATTCTTGTGAAGAATTGTACCAGTGTCGAGGCTGATGACTTTTAAGGCATTAAATTGTGAATTGATCAATGAATTGGGGGAAACTATCATTGGAACAAGGGCAATGGTTAATGCTCTTTTGGAAGATATAAGGTGACATAAAGTTGGGATTGTGAAATCTTGAAAAGTCGGTGGACTTAACAACAAATCTATATGAGAGATGATCTGAGAAAGACTTAATGAATAGTAACATGAAGAGTTTGAGACTACAGATAAATTGATGATATATCAGAAAGATGAGGATTCTTGAGTAAGTCATATAGGGTAAAGACAAGTGGATCATTGGGGGACAAATACTGATTAAATGAGAATAGCAAGTGAACATTTATGAAATGTGATAGTCCTAAAAGGAGATTGACACGTGATAAAAGATCATTGGGAAAACTCAATGGATCTTGCTGACCTAGATGACAAAATGACCCAATTATGGGCAGTACTTTATTAAGTTAACTGAATCTGTTCCAAAAGATAAATGATTGATGACTCCGAATGAATTTTGAGGGTTAACGTGATCTGACAATTAAAGCGACGAAAAAATTGTAGCATAATGCCTAGAAAGACTGGTGAGGACAACGACTGTGCTAAAGTGATACCTAATTATGTGGGTTATGAGAACAATTAAGATTGAGGTAGAAAGTAGGAATAACTGAATTGTGAAACTAAGTAGAGAATTTCCATGATGGGAAAAACTTGACATAATCGTGATAACCTTTGAATGTCAAATGTAACGATAAAATGGTGGGATGGCTAGTTGATGTGAACAATCATGAAAGAAGATATGAAGTTACAGACTATACAAAGAATTCCCTATACGGTTGAATAAATACTTGTAAGAACAAATTTGAAAAAAAAATTGAATAACGACTGGGGGGGGGGAATGTAACATATGATGAAAAATCGAACATAATGACGAGCATAAGAAATGAGACATTTGAACAACCTTTCTGAGCAAAGGTAAGTGAAACCAAAATAATAGTTATAAATTAAAAAGTCATAAGACTCTGGAATTGAATTGATCAAATGATGTGGACAAATCAAGGTAAATCAAAAATGATAACACAGTTAAGAACACCTTCGAAGTAGACTGTTGTAGGAAGAATCAGTGACTGGGGTAAAAGATTATCCTAAAATTTTCTAAGTATATGTACCATGCTTTAATTTGTGAAGGGATGAATCAAAATCTATGAAAAGCTTGAATGTGAGCAAGAAACAAAAGGCCTTTGAACCAGTCTATAATGTGAAAAAGGGAGGAACTGACTTCTTCAACCTATCTAATTCCTAAAAGGATAAGTGCACACGAATCTGAAAATAAAGGCACCTATGCCCATGAATAGTACAAAAATAATGAAATAATACAAAAATGAAATAAAAAGAGGATTGATGAATCTTCAAGAAATGGACACGTGATTGAAAATCACCAATAAAAATTTTGAATAAATCTGAGGTTACCCATATATGGGATAAATATTGTAATGCAAAAAGAATACGAGTAAACCGTCCCAACACGAACCAAAAGATGCTCATGGAAATGAAGGGAAACATGATACTGTGTTTTTAGTAAAACTTAAAGCACTTGAATAAGAAGCTCAAAACACTTTAAACGATAAAAGGGGTGTAGTCGAGTTACACCATTGACTACCTATGACTGCTACCAAAGAAACAGATAGAAAAGAAAAGATCACAGTACTAAGATACATTCACCTGGTACATAATGCGCCATACAATGTCAATAGAAGTTGAGAGACCATGGACAGTAAGATAACTACGACCTAATACCAAATGCGATGAATATAACGAATTAGTCAAGATATTGGTAATAAGGGGAAATAGTCAAGTAACTGAAAAGATGACTCAGGGTGAGTAATGAAAGTAACAGACCACTAGCCCTAATGTTAGTACTAAAATTTGGAGACAATGAGTTAAAAATTTCAAGAAGTTAAAAAGTCAAACCCTTGACTTTCAAAGTCACTATTGAATTAAAATAAAGAGGAATACAAAAGAACTCGGAACTCTGTATAAATAAATTTTCTTGTGTAAGAATATAGCATCTGAATACCAGAAATAAGTCCAAGAGATAGGTTACAAAGGGAATTATGATGATGGGGTGACAGAGTGTCGTAGGTTATGAACATTCGAGTTTTGGGGACAAAACTCAATTTAAGGGGGGTAAAATGTAATATCCCGACCCAAAATGTAACCAAGCAAGCCAAGTAAACTTCAGTTGTTAGGACTTTTTGTTATAACCTTGAATAACTAGACGATTGTGAAATTTTAAATAAACTCGAAGGTATGAATAATGCCCAAGCGATGTCGAGGAAACCATGAACGAATGCCGAAATCAAAAATGAAATTTTAAATAAGGAAAATAAAATAAATAAATAAAATGAAAAAGAAAATAAAAGATAAAACAAAAATAAAATAAGAATTGGAAAAAAAATAGTTTGGAATTTGAAATATATATATATATATCCATATATATATATATATAGGTACAAATATATAATTATATAAATGTGAAGGTAAATGTGCATTAGTTACATCATGAAACTGAAACGAAAAAAAAAAGAAGTGAAGGGGCGCAGGGGAAAACCTATGTGATGTTCATTTGATTCATGTGATGTTTCATTTCAGTACGAATAGTTCCATGTTGACAGTACATTTATTCATTTGACTCGATTGAGATCATTCCATTGTGGCAGTACATTTACGTCGATTGTGAATGTTGAATGTTCCCGTATTCATGTTATATCATTGTTCTTATTGGGTTATCATGCCTTACTGTTCATTGGCCATTTTGGCACCTTATTGTTGACTAAATTATTTCCATGACTGGCTATCATGTTCATCCATGATCCTATATGTTCCATGATTACTCTAACCCCGTATTTGAGATAGGCGTTTATTTACTGAGTTTGTAGCTCACCCCTTACTAAATTTTTTTCAAGTGAGAATGTTACAGAACCACAGTAGGAGATCAGGAGATTAAAGAGACAGTTGAGGAGCATAATAGTAATGAATGAAGTCTCTCCCATGTACTCACTACCTAAGAGTGGTTCATGATCAGTTTATTGTTAGTTTAAGTTTAGTCTTTGAATAATAATTGTAATAAAGCTTCCGCACTTTAATGTCATGTTTATATTATTTACTGATATCATTGGTAAAAGAATGGAAAAAGTAGGGACGGCCATAAGGTCGGCCCCGCGATACGAGATCCGCATAGGGTGGGTTTCGGGTTGTGACAGGTCGAGTCTGACCTGAACCCGAATCGACCCAAATCCAAAACCTCAAACAATTTCTTCTTCCCTCCGATCTCCGGTAGGGTTCTGGTGGGGTTTCGACGCCTTCTCCGGCGCCGGCAATAATTTTTTGACCAACTTTCACCTCTTTTTCAATGTGATTTGCTTCAGTTTTTCAAGGGGATTCCATTTCTAAAGTTAGTTTTTAATTTGGTTCATTAGATCTTCACGAAAATGAAAAAATCAGTGGCTTCGACCAACTGTGTTTTTGAAGTTTTGAGCCTCTTTCTCTTCTTTTTCCACTCTAAACTTGTTTAAACCTCTTCCTGCAACGCATCTCAATAATTTCCCATCATTTGTTCTGAGTTTAATACATAAAATATTAAAACCCGATCCCAGACTCATGACCTGTAACCATGGATATCTTGGTCATCTCTCAACCATTTCAGTCGATTCTTTTTGCAACATCACCCACATTTCGTGCTCTACAAAACCTCATAAATCAAACTAATTATCATGCTTTAAAATTTAAAACCAGAACTGAGCCAACTCACCAAATTCTCTGGATTTTTTCTTGTTGTAGCTTCCCTTCTTTCTTCTTGCTTCCATCTTGGTCCAACTTGGCTCGACTTCAGTCTCCTCTCAACACACACACAACCTCTACAGTCAGTCTTTCTTTTTGATTTCTTTTCTCTCTAACCAATGTACACACTCAACATATACACATAGACATATACACCACTCCACACATAAGGTCACTGCAGTCCCCTATTTCTCCTCTTTTCTGACTTCCCATTGTCCTGATTTCTTCTTCTTTTCAGAATGCATTAAATGCATTGCTTGCATTTTTGGTTTTTCATATATATATATATATATATATATACATATATATGTATATTATATTACATATGCACACACACACCAACCCACTGACTTACGCACACACACACAGCAGCATACACACACACACATCAGCTTGCTGCACTTCCTTTTTCTTTTTCTTTATATGTACACACTTGTGTACATGTAATATATATATATATATATATATATATTCTACTATACATATCTTTATATACACATTACACATTCCATACATACACACATATTTTCATATTTATTTAATAATAATAATAAAAAAAAATTATTCCAAAAAATAAAATAAAATTTAGATCTCTACAGCATGTCTATTCATAGATGGCGTTCTGGACTCGTGTTGTCATTTGTGTCCTTTGGGGACTTGAGATGAAAGAGCTCTTACGCTGTTCAGTAAGCCCAAGAGAGCGAGGCGGACCTGAATATGCATTTTGGGGGTATGCCAGGCCCCGTTTTGTTTACGCATCTGTTCAGTTAGAACTCGATAGATGATATTTTTTATAGTGATTTGATGATCGTATTTTATGCCCTGTGAGTGATTATATTATTCCAAGCTTGATATATATTTGATTGGCTATCGTATTTGTTGTGGCAGCAGATTATCATGATAGGCTAGATCCCATTTTGATTGATTATTATCATATCCTTGTACTATATGTTGGGATATGCCTTTCTTCGGACCCTCGGGTCATTGTTGCTCATTTTGGTGACTAGTTATCTGTTATCTCCTTTTTTTTTATTATTCTTGTGGACTAACCCTGACCCATGGCAAAGTTAGGAATTTACTTACTGAGCTTCGTCAGCTCACCCCTATTATATTTTTTTCTGGACAAGGAGATTTGGGAGGACCCTAAGGGGTTTAGGCAGACTAGAATGCCGACGAGTCAATGGTATCCCTTTTTGGCGAGTTTTGTGATAAAATGAATACTGTAAGGTCTTAATTTCTCCCATGACACCACAGTTTTGTTTGTGCACACAAATTGTCACGACCCGAAACCTACCCTATGCAGATCTCATATCGCGACCGCCACCCTTCGGCTGAAGCTTTAGGGCAAGGCTCATATAAGCAACAGTATCGGACGACGGTGCGGCCTGTGTTTGCAGAAACGTGGAATTTTTTTTTTCTTTTCTTACTTTAAATATTTCGCACATCCGTCTGGTACTGCAGCTCTTCAGAATGGTATACATGATTATACATTCAGAGCATAATAAAATTCTAAAGTTTTATACATAATACACATCCAGTTGTCCCTCAAGACTCAGTTACATACTCTCCAACATCTACTATAACAAAAAGTGACAACTACAATCCACAATACATCCCATAACGGCCAATACAAAAGAGACCAAGATATGGTCTTACTACCTTCATGCTACCTTGCAAGGAATTTCCTATGCCCTTCCTCAAAATGGGCAAGGCTTTCACATCTTCATCACAAAATACGGTCAGGATCACTTCTGTTACTTGAAAGGGGGGTCGGATAAAAATATGGGTAAGCTAATCTAAGCTTGTGAGTAATTCCAGAATTTGTCATGGGTTTTCAATTGGCAGCGGTTTAGTACAAGAGAGTTTTTAAAATAATCACTACCAATTGCTCGTATACTTTGAACACAAAATATATGCATTCTTTAAAACAGATAGCTTGAAACATTTAAAGTATTCAAGCTAAACATGTACTTCTTCAAATAGAGCATATGAACTTCAAAACACGTAGATATGCATAGAAAAATGAGAGCAAAACCTGCTTTCATTTCAAACAAATTATCTTATCACTTTTATTAGTGGAATCCATTTCGAACCAGATTCCCGACTTATACATCTACAATGGAGAATCTCATGCTTAAGGGATTAGATCCTGCTACCTGGCATTCATCATGTCAATTGAGTTCCGTAAAACCCAAAATCATTTCATCATGTCAATTGAGTTCCGTATAACCCAAAATCATTTCATCATGTCAATTGAGTTCCTTAGAACCCAAAATCATTCCTGGTGCTTATGCACGTTTGGTTGCATTATAAAAGCATTTAAAACTTTTTAAAAAGCATCGAAATACGGCTTCTTCAAATAAATGCTTCTCAAGAACATTTAAATATGACTTTCTCAATACATGCATTTAAGAGCATTTGAAATATGACTTCTTTAAATAGATGTTTTTCATGAGCATTCTAAACATGATATTCATGACTTCATGATAGAATCTTCAATACTTGGAATGTGCAAATTCAGAATATTTTAATGAAATTTTGTATTTTAAATCTAGACATGCTGAAACATTTTAAGGAGAAACTGTAGAAGAAAACATTCACTAAGCATGTCACAATAGGGTTTATAAGAATAGAAATACTTTAAAACAGGAATCATGTAATACTGAATTTAACATTTAAATGCTTCAAATATTTTAAACTTAAAACTTCTTAAAATTCATGGAGTTAAATCTCCACTTCAAATACAGGGTTACTCACCTCGATCCTTGGAGTTAGTGTTAATAATGCGCTTTCCCACTTCCTCGGTAGTTCCTAAGAACAATTCATAAATAGTCTCGTTAACTCCATATCCACTGCAATATCCCTATTGATGCTTCTTAACTTATGCTTAGATCGTCTTAAATCCTAACTTTAATCTTAGGCGTTATACTCTTAGAGTATACTCTTCTGGTAGCTTCGTTAAATTTTAAAGTTTGATTCTATTACCTTACATATTTATGTGTCACATATTTTTGTAACTTATTTCATAATATGGACCTCACCATTGAGTCCAGAACATCGAAGAAAATTATTTTAGACCTTCTCGGACTTTCATTTAGCTTTAGGGGTGCTAGGGGCAAAATGGTAATTTTATCCCTTTACGTGTCTTTATTTTTTGGGGCCCCGTCTCGTAAAACGGACATCACCATTGATTTTAGAATGTCCAAAATAATAAAAATTGACTATTCATTTAACTATTTTGCACATCGAAATTATTTCTTTAAATTAATCAATTTAATTAAATTTAATCATTTAAGATAATAATGTATATTATTTATAGTAAATATGAACACGTGCCATGATGGCACAATGGTTCCCATATGAAACTTAAGTCTCTTTGCCCCTAAACATTCCAAGTTCGATCCCGGGGTGCTACTGTTCCCCCATATTTTCTTCTACTTTATATTTGTCCAAACAGTGGACAAAATCCTGAACCTGAAGTAGGATATCTTCATCAAGTTAATTCCTACAACCAAACAAGGTATATTAATATTTTAATTGAGTAATGCTAGTTTTACCTTCATCTTTTACCAAAATTGTTTACCTTCATGAGTTGACAGTGTTGTATTACTTGGATATCACATCATGATGTGACATCATGTGATATCTAACCAATACTACACTACCAACTCATGAAGGTAAATAATTTTAGTAGAATTTTTAAGTAAACCTAACATTATTGTTAAATTAAAACAAAACCTAACCAAACGACACAGTTTTTGGCCCAACTAACTCAATGACGCAACATGGCATCTACTGCTCACCGTCATCTCCAGTGACAGTCCGGTTATCTCCTCCGGCCACGGCTAGCTTTCCCGACCAGTTTTCCAACCTATTTCAATGGGTTTTCTTCCAAACTTCATGGGTTTTCATATCTAAATTCATTTTTTTTTTCAGTTTCAATCTATCACAACCCGACCAGTGTAAATTGGTTTTCCAGACAATTGGTTTCCTCCCTAGTTCATGTCTTCACCTCTACTATTTTGACCCAATGTATATCCCATTCAATTTCTACCCCTAGAGGAATATTTCCTCATCATTTAAACAAAATTTAAAGCACAAAATCCATAAAATCTGATTACCATCCTAAACCTGTAACTCATGTTTTCTTATTCATTTTAGCATAATTTTTCATCCTTCTTTTTGTATTTAAAAGCTTAAATCATACTCCTCACGACCCTCAAATTGCATGTCATGAATATGCTTATTTAACAACTGAAAATTAAACATCAACTTACTCTGTTTTCTGAAGTTCTTCCTCCTGTTCTTTCTACACCGCAGCTTCTCTCCTTTCATGGCGGTCACAGCATAGTTACAAAAATGTTTTATCTCTCTCTCTCTCTCTCTCTCTCTCTCTCTCTCACTATTTCTTCCTATCTCTGTCCCCCTTTATTTCTCTCCTTCACCAACTTTAAGGTCAGTGGCTTGCCACCTGTCCATGCTCCTTTCCCACTTGTTGTCCACTACCACACACACAACACTACACCTGTTCCTTACTGCATGTCCACATGGCACACACAATACCACTCACACGTTGCACTATGTGCATGTGGGATACATTTACACACATATGCACATGACTGCCTATAGTAGTCATTTCTCTCTCTTCCTTCTCAATTCTTCTCCTCTCTTCTACAACGTTCTCTTAACTTTTTTCTAATCTCTTCTGATTTCTTCTTTTTCTTTTCTACAAATTCTTTTCTTTTGTTTTCATATATATATATATATATATATATATATATATATTTATTTATATATAATAGAGACCGTACGTACGTATATATATCTATAGATATATATCCATACTATCCATATACATATATAGATATATAGATATATATCCATATACATGTATTAGCTTAATCCCATGTATATACACATGCACACATATACACATTTTATTACTGATACATTTTGTTTTGAATTTTAAATTTTAAATTTTTAAATTTAAATTCTTTCTTTCTCTTTTATTTATTTTTCCCTTTCCGACTTCGGAGTAGAACTGTTTTGGCCATTTTTGACTTTCGAGTCTTATTGGACAATTAAATATTGCTCGCCCATTTTATTCACGTAATAATTTGACTTACAGATCAGGGTCATATGCAATTCTCAATTATATATATATATATATATATTATATTTTTGCATTTATTTTTGTATACATATATATAATACTTATGTGTGCGCTATTCCGTAAAAATTCAGACTTACGGTGCGACAACACTCAGGGTAATCGGAACTGCCTGTCACTCTCATTCATGCATTATTTACTAAATATATCATTAAATTATACGTCGGGTTTTATTTACATAATAAATTGGCGTATAGTTCGGGATTACATGTCATGACCCGGTTCTAGCAGGGTCGGTTACTACCTAACTCGAGTCGGGGTATTACACAAATGGTGGCTACTGGAAAAGGCCCGGGAGCCCAATATGGATTGGCAACGATTCATCGAAATCTTCAATTAGAAGTATTTTCCCCGAGAAGTCTGGAATCAAAAAATTGCCGAGTTTATGGTCCTCCAGTAGGGGAGCATGTCAGTTGAAGTGTACGAGGCCAAGTTTATCGAGTTGGCCAGGTTCGCCCCGAATGTTGTGAACACGAGGACATGAAAGCCCATAAATTTAAGGGGGGGTCTTAGATAGGCCATTAAAGACAGAATTCGGCCCCATCGGCTTGCCACCTACGATGAGGTAGTGACAACTGCCAATGTCACGACCCGAAATCTGGCTTATGCGGATCAGGGGTTCGTGATCGGCCACCGAGGCCTTTTTCAATCATCACAATCCTTTTCTCTTTCCCATCTAATCAAACGCAACGGAATAAATTTCTTTTTCAATTGCGGAAGCGTCAACACACAAACCAACATCAGTCATCTATATATACATTCCATAGTAATTTCAAAGTACACGATGTAAATTTTTCGAAGCCTGCTAGTACCATATTCGATGTATAATCCATAACTTCCAAAAGTGGCTACATCATGTCTAACAAAATTCTATTACAAAAAGGGTTCATAACTTCATAAGCTTTCGGCTATTCTGACTGAAACTGCTATTCCCTTGCCACTATTGATACCTAAAATATATTGGATAAAAATCCTATGAGCTCAAAAGCTCGTGAGTATCCCAGCTCATGAGTATTCCATAACATACCAAGGGTTTCAAAACCACTATATAATTCAATACTAAAATGTCAATAATCAGATATCACATGTTATCTTAATTTATAGTACAAGATAACGGTATCAAATTCACTTCTAATAAATCTCAATTCAACGATAATCGTAAATCAATAATCAATAACATAGTTCAATAAATCAAAATCACAGTTCAATAAATCATAGTTCGATGAATCATAGTTCGATAAATCATAGTTCGATAAATCACAGTTCGATGAGTCTTGGTTCAATAAATCATAGTTTGATAACATAATTCGATAAATCATAGTTCAATAACATAGTTTGATATCTTGGTTCGATAAATCATTGTTCGATAATTCAAAATCATGGTTCGATAACATAATTCGATAAATCATAGTTCAATCATGGTTCATATTCAATATTCACATTTAAAAATCATATATTCCACTTCTATGGCCAGCAAATTAGCACCTCGCTGACTGAGATCAATAGACTAGCTAGTTCGATATGCCGTATCAACACCGACTCACCACAATATACCCTGTGGGAAGGGTTCGATAAATCACAACCTATTCGATAGTGACCAATCATAGAAGGGTATTCTATCCAAAGCATCAAAATCATATCCAAAATCAATAATCATCAATAGCAGTTCAATTACTCAAGTCAAAGTTTCTTATTTAGTATTCTGTTAAAACAATTCAAACATTTGTAGGAAAATCATATAACGTTTGAGTATGTTACGAATACTCTTAAGTCAAGGAAGACAATATAGTTGTCAATAGATCATTCAAAATGTATACAGTATAGCTGTTAAACAAAGGCTATACGAAAAGATGATATCATATGTCGATATATCAGAAAAGAGTTCAATATTTATATCTATAATGAAAGTTTCTACCTCAATATGGTATGAAACACTCACCTGAATTCCAAAAGCTTTTACTCAAAAATCCTTCCTTTAGCTGAAGGTTCCTATAATCACATTTCAAAGTCCGGTTACATTCCATAATATCACTCGATTAAATTTTCATTTAATCTCTTTTCTATTTTAATTTCCTTTCCTTGGTAGTCTCCTTGAATCTTAGGTGTATTAATTTCTAACTTTGATCTTAGGCGTTTATTTTTTTAAATATATTCTTCTGGTAGCTTCATTAAATCATAAGCTGTAATTTTACAACTTTACATTTTTACTTGTCATATTTTTCTGTATCTCATTTCATAATATGGGCCTCACCATTGAGTCCGGAATATCGAAGAAAGTTGGTTTAGGCTTTTACGAATTTCAATTTGGACTTCAGTACTAAAAATGGCAAAACAGTCATTTTGCACTTTTACGTGTCTTTTATTTTTCGGGACACCGTCTCAAAATTTTGATGTGATCTTTGAATTCATAATGTCCAAGATAATAAAAATTGACTATTCTTTTAACTAATTTGGACATCAAAATCCTATTTTAATAGTTAATTAATCTAATTAATTAACTTCATAATTATATAATAAATATATATAATTTGCCCCTTTAATCACATGTGGTGATGTAGTACAGTGGTGGGAAATCCTTTCCCAATATGCCACGGCTCCAGTTCAATTCCCCAGCAGCGCAGGCTTCCAATTTTTTTCTCTTAGATTTCCTACAGTTTAAAACAGTGAGGGAATTTCCCAATTGGTGCAGCGCCTAAACAGCTCATCACTGGGCTTTGGGCTGACCCAAACAGCAGCCCATCCCAGCCGTGACCCAGCCCAAGGCCCAGCCCACTTCCCTTCTTTTTCCCCCACACAATTTCGGCCAAAAACCAGCAGCTTCTCCGGCTATAACGCCGGTACTAGAACAGTGTCCTACCCACTGTTTTCTCCCATTTTGTCACTTTTTAACGTCCAAATTTTCCCATTTCTTTATCAAACTAATCCTGAGGTTGTAAGAAAACTTTTAAACCAAGTTTTGATCTTAAACTAACTGGTTTTCCGACACCTAGATCATTTTTTTTTGGCGTTGCACCGGCGACCGTATATTTGATCCTAAAGTGATCATTTTTCCATCGTTTTTCTTGGTTTCTCTTGCGTTGGATTCCTGTTCAGATTTCCTACTCATATCCAAGTTAAAAACTAAGTTTGGTTTCACTTAATATCTTTGAACCACAACCCATTTCCCATTTTCAAAACCTGTAACTTTAAATTTCTCATTCATCTCTTCATAATTTTCATGCATTCTTTTTACAAACTAAAGTTCATAATATGTAGTCTAGGATCCTATATTTGCATGCTTAAATCTAAACATAATTAAACATAATTTCAATCAAATATTTACCTGTTTGTAGATTTTCTCCAAACTACTCCAAAATCAGTTCTCTCTCTCTCTAGATTCTCCTCCTTCTGCGATACTCTCGGTCTCTTTCTCCCACTCCTTAACGCTTCTCTTATTCTGATGTTTACATTATTTTAAGTTATATATATATATATATATATATATATATATAGATCGGTTTAGACATGGGAGACACCACACACGCAACCTGTACACATGGCTGTTTGCATGCAGCCACTCGGTTTCTCTCTCTCTAATCATCTCACCCACTCTCTCTTTCTTTTCTTTTCAGTTTCTGAATTCTCCACCCACCCTTTCTCTCTTTTCTTTTCAATTCAGATTTTCCCACACACACACGCAACACAGCATTGCCACCTCTACTTTGCAGTCCACCTCTTTTCTTTTATTCTTTACATCACAAACCATGTGCAGCACATGGTTTACACATTTACATACGGCACACACACACACACATATATATATATATATATACACATATGTAATGATATGTATACATATATTCTGATACATATATCTATATAAATTCGTATATATATATTTATATCTTTATATTTATTTATTTATATTATTATTATTAATATTAATATTAATATTTTATTTTATTTATTTTTTATACCAGTTTATTTATTTTTTTCGTCTCAGTTTTGGGGTCGAATCATTTTGATCATTTCTCGATTGGCATGTCCTATTGGACGGCTGACTGTCGCTCGTTCATTTTTAAATTTATCCGTGACCTATGATTGTCATTGTCAAATTTTCGGATAACTTAACATTTCAATTTAATTTTCAACTTAACTCATGTCATATTTTAGCTTATGGTTCAGGTTCACATGTCATGGCCCGGTCTACCGGGTCGGGGTATTACAACCAAGATAGAGCGGTAAGGAGTTTGCAAGGAGACGGGGAAAATAAGAGGTTTGGGAACAACAGAAAGAGAGGACAAGGATCATCGACATTCAAGACTAGTGGTGGATCACGCAGCACCAATGCAAGGCCTAGTCAGAGGAGGGCCAAGTCCCAAGATGGGGGCGCACCTAAATGCCCCACCTGCCAGGGATTTCACAGAGGATCATGCTATCATGACACCAAGGCCTGCTTTAATTATGGATAGATGTGGCACTTCAAGAAGGATTATCCTAGGAGCGGCAAGTCGGTGGTCAGTACTACAGCAGTCGCGTCAGCGTCTATGACGAGGCCCCAGTAGAGGAGTGAGGGACCTAGGACTAAGCAGTAGCGACCGAGAATAGTTTTCTCTATCACGCTTGGGGATGTTCAGGCCACTACCTCTGTAGTTGTAGGTACTATTATAATTTTTTCTTAGCCTACACACGTTTTATTTGATACAAGATCCACGCACTCATTTATATCGCTAGCATTTTCTGATAAACTGAACATAGAAGCCAAACCAGTAGGTTATTTGTTGACTGTTACTATTCCATCGGGGGAGTCGTTATTTAGGAATGTTGTGTATAGATCTTGTGAGATTGAGATCCCGGGTGCTCAGTTTGTGACAGACTTGATACCCCTAGAGATCTGCGGATTTGATGTAATTCTTGGGATGGATTGGTTGACCCTGAATCGTGCCATCATTGACTGCATAGCTAAGAAAGTTCATATACAGGGACCAGGGCAATGAAATATCCTTTTTGAGGGGACGAGAGTAGTCACCCTGCCCTATTTTGTCTCTTCTATCCAAGCTAGACATCTACTCCGGAAGGGGTGTCATGGATTTTTGTGCAGTGTTATTGATACTCACTCTCAAGAGCCCATTCTTGACCAGATCCCAGTTGCCCGAGAGTTCCCTAATGTATTTCTAGATGACCTGCCTGGCATGCCTATTGACCGAGAGATCAAGTTTTGTATTGATGTGATTCCTAGTACAGCACCAGTGTCCAAAACCCCGTATAGAATGGCGCCGACTGAGCTAAAGGAATTAAAGCTGTAACTGCAAGAATGGCTTGACAAAGGGTTCATGCGGCCCAGCTCGTCACTGTGGGGTGCCCCAGTATTATTTGTCAAAAAGAAAGATGGGGCCATACGATTGTGTGTTGATTATCGTGAGCTAAATAAAGTCACCATTAAGAACAAATACCCACTACCAAGGGTAGACGACTTGTTTAACCAGCTGAAAGGGGCACATATCTTTTCCAAGATAGACCTGAGATTGAGGTATCACTAGCTTAAGGTTAAGCTAGATAATGTGCAGAAAACAGCATTCAGGACACGATATGGGCACTATGAGTTCCTCGTGATGCCATTTGAGGTGACCAATGCCCCAGCGGCATTCATTGATCTGATGAATCGAGTCTTCAAGCCGTTCTTAGATGACTTCGTGATCATTTTTATTGATGACATCTTGATTTATTCCAAAATCCCTGAAGAGCACGAAGTACCTGAGGAGAGTTTTGCAAAGGCTAAGGGAGCAGAGATTGTACGCCAAGCTTAAGAAATGTGAGTTCTAGCTTCCTAGCATCTCATTCCTCGGACACGTGATCATTAGAGATGGGATCTCTATAGATTCCAAGAAGATAGAGGCCATTGTTAATTGGCCTCAACCAACTAATGTCACAGAGGTTTATAGTTTCATGGGACTAGTTTGCTACTACAGATGATTTGTACAAGATTTCTCAAAGATAGCCGTGCTGATTACCCAACTAACGAAGAAGAATACCCCATTTGTATGGACTGAGGAAAGAGAGAGGAGCTTCTAAGAATTAAAGAGATGTCTGGTATCAGCCTCAATTTTGATAGTACCAGATGGGACTAAGGGCTTCGTAATTTACAGTGACGCATCACACAAGGGCTTAGGGTGTGTACTGATGCAAAAAGGCCAGGTAGTAGCCTATGCTTCGAGGCAGTTGAGACCCCATGAAAAGAACTACCCGACTCATAATCTTAAGCTAGCAGTGGTAATGTTTGCGTTGAAGATCTGGAGGCACTATCTTTATGGGGCAACATATGAGATCTTCACAGATCACAAAGGCCTCAAGTATCTTTTTATACAAAGGAGCTTAAGATGTGGCAATGCCGATGGTTAGAATTGATTAAGGATTATGAGCTCAATATCCAGTATCACCCTGGGAAGGCCAATGTTATAGCAGATGCTCTCAGTCGGAAGTCATCAGGGAGCCTTACATGCCTGTTGACTACATAGTCAGAGTTGCTGAAGGAGATAGAAATGATGAAGATAGAGGTGGTTCTGCCAAGGTCCAGAGCAGTGCTAGCCAACGTGACAGTCGGATTGACAATTGTTGATAAGATTAAGGAGCTGCAGACCAGAGATGAGAAGCTAGCCAAATTTTGAGTAAATGCTGAGATAGGTAGGAATCCAGAATTTAATGTCCGGGATGGGGTGTTGTACTTTCAAGACAGAATTTATGTGCCAGATGTACCCGAGATTAGAAAGGAGATCCTTGATGAGGCTCACAGCTCGAAGTCCGCTCTACACCCCAGAAACACAAAAATGTAGCATGATGTCCAAAATACCTACTAGTGGTCAGGAATGAAGAGTGACATAGCTGAGTTTATAGCACGATGTATTAAATGCCACTAAGTCAAAATCGAACATCAAAAGCCAGGTAGACTTCTACAATCGCTCCCAATACCCAAGTGGAAATGGGAGCACATTACCATAGATTTTGTGTCAGGGTTACCCAAGATACCGTAGGGAGTGATTCTATTTGGGTGATTGTGGATAGATTGACTAAGACAGCGCACTTCCTAGCAACTAAGATAACTCAGACACTAGAGCTTTTGGCGGTGCTCTACATTCGAGAGATTGTTCAACTACATGGCGTCCTAGTTTCTATAGTATCTGATTGAGACCTAAGGTTCGCGTCCCGATTTTGGAGGAGTTTACAAAAGGCAATGGGCACGCAACTCAGTCTCAATACCGCTTACCACCTAGAAACAGATGGACAGTCTGAGAGAATAATTCAAACGTTGGACGACATGCTACGTTTTTGTGTTATGAATTTCAAGAGAAGCTGGGAGAAGCAACTACCCCTAGTGGAATTCACATACAACAACAGTTATCAATCCAACATTGGTATGGCACCATATGAGGCACTGCACTACAGAAAGTGTCTATCTCCAGTATGCTGGACAGAAGTAGGGGAAAGAAAGTTATTCAGCCCAGAAATAGTGGAACAAACAACTAACAAGATCCAGCTGATCAGACATCATCTATTGGCAACTCAAAGCCGCCAAAAGAGTTATGCCGATGTTTGAAGAAAGGAGTTGGAATTTGAAGTGGGCGATTTTGTGTTCCTGAAAATGTTGCCCATGAAGGGCATAGTAAAATTTGGGAAGAAGGGAAAGCTAGGGCCATGCTACATCGGACCCTTTAAGGTCATGAAACGAATTGGGCCAGTGGCATACTAGCTTACCTTACCAGAAGAATTAGCGCACGTGCACAACGTCTTTCATGTTTCTATGCTGAGGAAGTATTTGCACGATCCGAACCAAGTAGCCGCTGGAGGTCCAAGAGGATCTAACGTATGTCGAGTAGCTAGTGCAGATCTTGGATCGTCGGGAGCAAGTTTTGTAGAACAAGACAATTCTGCTAGTGAAGGTGCTATGGAAGAATCATCAGATTGAGGAAACCACTTGGGAGTGAGAGGATAAAGTACGTGCTAAGTACCCACACCTTTTCGTAGTGTGAGATGCGCTAAGTTTGAGGACAAACTTCTTTTAAGAGGGGAATGATGTAATACCCTGAACTTATTTTATCGATTAATTAATATAATGATGTATTTTTTAGAATTTAATATGTTGATTTAGTCGTCATAGCTAGATTTTAATATTACAAAAAAATTTGAATCAGTAAACCACTAAGATCATAATAAAATAGATACAACGTGAAGCTTAGAATATCGAGACCAACCCGGGTAGGAAACCACTGAAAGAAACCGCTTCGAAAAAAGAGAAATAAAAAGTAAAAAGCTAAAACATAAATTTCCAATAGCCAAACAAGCCTTAAGGTAAAACATGGCAAAAATACCAAAAAATGAAATGGATGGGTTTTGAACCCTTGACCATGTGAGGCAAGCATCTTGTTACCCAAAAAATAACCATTAGGCTACCAACCAATTTTGTGTTATATGTTACACATGAATATATATATATATATATATAAATATATATATATATGTGTGTGTACATAAAAAGAACACTCTAAAACACACAATCAAAATAAAATAATTATAAAATATTATATATATATATATATAGATAGATATACACACATGGCATGATGGCTGTTGCATATCACAAGGCCAACCTAACCATAGATGCACTTATGCATGAGCTGTTTGTATTCAGCATGGTAAGTGTACCATGGGTGGGTGAAACAGTGAGGGCAGGCCAGAGCAATGAGTTGAATCTATGTTTATATATATGTACATATATACACACACATGCACAGGTCATTCAGCCACACCACACTACACAGAGATAGAGAGAGAAATCTTGTGTGAGCTGAGAGTGAATGACTTGTAAAGGTGAGAAACCATGAGTGCATGTGAGTGTGTGAAAGATGTGTGTGAGTGAAAAGTGTGGGTATATATATGTGTGTGCCTACTTGGAGGTGTACAAAGAAGGAGGGGACTGGGGAGTGCATAAACAGAACTGAGCCGCCCTATTGAGGACCTCACCATAAGCCAAGTGAAGAGAATAAACGATTAAAGGTATATAGCACTAAGGTTTTGATTTTTCTTTCTTCCTTTTATGAAATTTTGTGTACTATTTTGGTTTGATTGAGCCTTATAACCGCATGCATGAGATACTGCAACATTTAGGATTGTTATAGGTAAACTGAGGAGGGTCAAGGGGCTTGAAAAACCCTAAGCTATGCATGGCAGCCATTAACAGACCTCTCAAGCAACAGATTTGTAACGACCAAAGGGAAATTAACTTTCTCCACTCTGGACTCAAAACAGACCTCATGAGGGTTTCAAAAACCCTATTCTGTGACCCAAAAGCCTAGAGAAAGCCCCAAAATTTGGGGGTTTCAGGTCTCGGGTTTTGAAGCTTAACCCCACAAATCATCCCAAAACTTGGTTTTAAAAATGAAGGCTTGAACCCCATGGTGAATAGACCCTAACCCAAGAAACCCCATGAGAATTGGATAACAATTGACCATTTGTGAGCCAGTTGCAGACCGAGACCACCTAACTCACCACTGCCCCTAGAGCTCGATTCGAGCTCTCAAATGAATGCCAAACCCTTGCCCAGACCTTCAGTAGCCTACACCACCCAAAAGTAGTGAGCAAAACAACCCTCAAATGCATGAAATTGGAAAAGATGAAAACCAGGAATTAAGGCAACAATCGTGAGGGGGGTTGGGGACGAAGATGAATAGGGAAATTCAAATGACACCATTTAAAACGGTTGTTGCCACACGACACCGTTTAGACCATGTAACATTTAAAATTTAAAACCTAAGCTACGTCGTTTTGGGTTAGTGCAGTAAGTGGAATGACGACATTTTATGTTCGTGTGTTTTTAAATAATTTGATGCCGATCTATTTGGCTACAAATGTAAGCTATGAATTTGATTCCCCAGTCTGGAATGAGGATAACCTATCCTCGGACAACTCCACTAATCACTGTTTGGACTTAGAAATCTTTGAAAAATAAAAGGGGCTATCGCCCTTAAGACTCGATCAGCCGACCTTGGTCACATGAGGGACTTAACCCCCCACGCGTGACCACTGTACCAACCACGCTCACGTGGTTTTAATGGGCAGAAAATATATATATATATATATATATTATATAATGATACTATTATTTTAAATTAAATTAATTAAATTAATTTGAAATTAGAAAAATAACCCGACGTTCAAATCAAACAAATGAATAGTATATTTTGACTATGTCGGGCATTCTAGACCTAATGGTGAGGTCCATTTTGTGAACCAGGATTTCAAAAAATTAATTCATATAAAATATGAAATTACTATTTTGCCCTTGGAGGTACCCGAAGCCAAATGACAAGCCGCGAAAGCCTAGAGTTATTTTGTTAAATGTCCTAGACTCAATAGGGGAGTCCGTTCACCCAAATAAAATATTCTGAAGGCCAATGTATAAATTTAGCAACCTTAAAAATATACTAAATAATACCGAGAGAGTTCAATAAATCACGAATATTAGCATCGACCTAGATGATTAAAAATGGGTCATTAACGACTTAATTTATGATTTATAGGAACCTTTAAAGGGAAGGAGAGGGATATGTGAATTAGTAGAATTGTCAATAATTATTTTTGAGATAAGTAACTCCTATGTTTTAATATGGGTTTTCCCTAGCCATGTCACATGTCCTATTTTCCTAGTGCTGCCAAAATTGTACTCCATTACTTACCTGATGAACTCGATTTTCTGAATTGATGCCAATCAACTTGTGTTTAATTATTGTGCTTATACTTCGAATTGATTTGCTTGTCTATATCATTGGAGAACTTGATTTCTTATACTTGAGCTTAATTATACCTTCATGTATGTCATGTCACGATCTTGTGATACATCTTATTGTTGAAAATCTTGTTATACCACACATTTTATGACTCGTTGATTGAGAATTTGATTGATACACATTTTTGTATATCTCGTGTGGTGTTTGATGATCATGACATTTTGTATGTGCTTAGGGTTGTGCTCGGTCACAATGCCCGTCTATTCACAGATTACCTTTTGGACCCGTGTGGTCATTTTTGTCTTTTGGGGACTTGAGATGAAAGAGCTCTTACGTTGTTCAGTAAGCCCAAGAGAAAGAGACAGACTTGAATGTGCATTTTGGGGGTATGTTGGGCCCCATTTTGTTTACGCATCTGTTTAGTTAGAAGTCGATATATGATATTTTTTATAATCATTGGATGATCATATTCTTTGCCTTGTGAATGATCATATTGTTGCAAGCTTGATATACATTTGATTGGCTATCGTATTTGTTATGGCAGCGTATTATCATGATAGACTAAATCCCATTTTAATTGATTATTATCATATCCTTGTACTATATGTTGGGATATGCCTTTCTTCGAACCCTCGGGTCATTGTTGCTCATTTTGGTGACCGACTATCTGTTATTTCCTTCTTCTATTATTCTTGTGGACTAACACTGACCCATGAAAAAGTTAGGAATTTACTTACTGAGCTTGGTTAGCTCACCCCTATTATATTTTTTTCAAGACAAGGAGATTTGGGAAGACCCTCAGGGGTTCAGGCGGACTAGAACGCCGACGAGTCACTGGTATCCCTTTTTGGCGAATTTTGTGATAAAATGAATATTGTGAGGTCTTAATTTCTCCCATGACACCATGGTCCTGTTTGTTTTCTATTTTGAGGACCTGTATTTCAAACACTTACATTTCGGCATGTATTTCAAGCACAGTGGTCCGTGCTTCATGGTTCAGCCTCCAACTCCCATGTTCAATTCGCGAGGTAGCATCCCCCAACATTTTTTTTTTCCTATTCTTCTCAAACCAAGCAGTGGCTTAACATGTGAAACAAGGGTGGGATAACCCCATCCCCACATAGAGTATCAAATTCAATATCTTATCCAAGCATCCAAACATCCCCATAGCCACTTAAGTTAATACAAAAACCCATGGACCGTGCGGTTGGTCGGGTTTTGACCCGTCCCGACCCGTTCACCTGACCAAATAGTAGCCGTCCTTCACTGTTTTTTGGCAGTCTCCGGTCACCATCTCCGGCGTCGGTGACCAGAAAACTGAACCCAACAACTTTTTTTCTTCATTTTTCTTGTGATTTTTCTCTTTCTTTTGATTCTAAACTTCTCCAAACAATATTTTAAACATTCCTATAACATTTTTGGACCTCAAAACCAAACGAAAAGGCATGAAATTACAACTTTACATTTTCCGATCATACACTATATCTACCCCATTTCTTAACCGTTTCCTTCGCGGTTTCTTCCTAAATTCCTATTTTTCTCCCTAGCTTAAGATTATACTTCTAAAAACAAGCTTCATGTAACTTCAAATAAAACCCAAAAATTGAAATTAGAGAAAAAGTTTGAAGAACTTACCTTCTGCCTAGCCTCCCTTTCTCCCCTTTTTCTCCTTCTTCTTCCTCCTCTTTTCTCCCTCAGTTTCTGATTTCCTTTAACCAACCCACGTATATTTATACATGTATATAAACTTCAGCCACACCTCTTTCTTCTCTCTCTTTATTTTCTTTCCTTTCTTCTTCCTTTGACCTTTCCTTTTCTATTTTTGTAACCTTCCTTTCCCCCCCCACCCTTTAATTTGTTTCTTAAATTTTGCTAGGTTACACACACACACACACACATATATATATATATATTCATTACACCATATATATATATATATATATATATATATTACATCTACATACTAACATGCACGGTTATATATATATATATATCCATAAATATCTAGGTATTTAATATTTTATATATTTAGTTATATAAATTTATACATGGTTATATATTAATTTATGATGCTACACTTTTCAGCCCGCAATAAATCTGGGCTCCGCGACCTATAGAACACTCAAAAAGGGGGATCAGAGGACCACCGGATTGGCTTCGGCGGTAGCCGCTCCAATGCTTAAGTAAGTAAACTGAATTGAAAGACTGTATTGAAATCCAAAGAATGAGCATGAAAATAAAGCGTACCTTTAGGGTTTAATTTATAGGCCGTGGCTTTCCTAAGTTGATTAGGATTTGGAGCCATGAAAGTAGGGATTTGATCACCGGAGATAGTAGTTTCCTTGTTGGATGTTGCACCATAGATAGAGATGAACATGTTTAGTAGTTTTCTTGTCGAAGACTGTTTCCTTATTCCCTGCTCGATAGCCGCTAAGGCGGTGACGAGCTCTGGAGTGTTGGTCTAGAGTCTTGTAATTAACTCCGTGATCCTTATCTGGATATGTATGTGCTCTAGAGGCATATGCTCGGCCACTTCCGATCTTTCAGCCTGTCCTGAATGTCTGAGCACTAGCCAATGGTTGAGCGTGAGTTGAGTTAGCCGAGCGTGAGCTGGACTATAGACATACGTGTCGAGTGCTGATTGGTCTTGCTCTTTTGTGGTATATCAGTTACTCCCTCCCCCCAAGTCCTAGTTCGATGTTAACAAGCAACTAGGGCTAGGCCTTTTCAAAGAGTCATGTATCCTGCCTGTTCGCTTTTCAAGGCGACTGTTGGTGCGTCATTTATTGCGCAGTCGGAGATTGGGTTTTTTTCAAGGCCATCATTGTACTGAACCGATGGTTGGGTTTCTCAAAGCCATCATTGTACCAAACCGTCATGGCGTTTGAGCTTGGTGGGTCCCTTCTGATACTGCGCTTATAAATACAGGGGGAGATTTGAAATGACCTTTTCCCTGTCATTTTCACTGTGCCAAAAGATCTTGTCCGCCATTGTTGGTTTGTGCGATTTCGAAGAATACTAGTTGTTTGAGGCTCTGGTCTAGAACAGGTTCGACCGATCTTCCTCTTCTTTTGCTTCTTCCTCTTTAAGTTTGAGAGTAATGTCTACTCCTTCTAAATCTTCTAATGCTAGTAAGGGGGTAGGAAATCCCTCACAGATGGCTATGCCATCTCATGTAGAGAATGTAGGTGGTTTTACCGTCGAAGATGTTGGGAAGAGGTCTGTTGAGCCTCCCCACAGTCCTGAGACTAGGATAGTGTACACCTTCATAGAGCCCCGAGATAGGGCTGGGGAGACCTCTAGCAGGTCTTCCCATACGGAGGAGGGCGAAAGTGCTGTCACCCAGAGCTTGTTGGACGAGTGGAGGGTGAAGTACAATTTTCTCCCAAATGTTACCTGTAGGGTTCCGGGCCTAATGGATCGCCCCTATAATGTTGAAGCTGGGGAGATATGTGTTTATCTTGCCTGGTTTGAAATGGGTTTGAGGCTTCCATTGCCTGATTTGGTTAGGCAGTTCTTCTATTGGTACAAGCTCTGTTCTGCCGACCTTAATCTCAATAGTTAGCAGCATCTTTCAAGGTTTGTAGTGTTAGGGCACAAAAATAGTGTAGATGTATCCGTAGATCTAATCCGTAGCAATATGGATCTGAAGTATAAGAATGCAGAGGGCCTTTTTTACATGTCTTTTAAAAAGGGGTTCCGACCTCTTTCCCCTGTACCCACTTCTAATAAAACATGAAAGAAGTGGTACTTCTTTGTTGGAGGAGGATGGGAGCGTGAAGACTTCAGAGATCATGTCTTGATATTCCCTCGCATTACAGGTCACAAGGGTGAGGCTTATTTCCTTAGGTTGCTTTAGCTTAGTTATGCCTTTTGAACTGATGAACTGACGTCTTATTTCTTGTTTATGTGCAATCAGGAGTGCTTGGAGGAAGTCTGAATTTACTAACGAGCTCCAAGATCAGTACCGCACACTTCTTTCAACTTCCAACCGGCCTCACACCGTCATTGTCACTCTAGAGAACTTGATGGCCACTCGTACTGATGAGCTCAGGAAAAGGCTGACATCGAGGTGGGCAGAGGTGGGGGCCCAAGTGGCGGGAGAGGCTTCCTCCCAAGTTGAGCCTGAGCCTTCTTTTCAAGTAAAAAGGAGGAGGTTGATTTCTGGCTCTCCCAAGCCACCTCTTACCGAGGCTGAGAAGGAGGCCGAACCTGCTGTTCCGGTCTCGGCCGTTCCTTCTACCCCTTCTATTATGAGCAAATGGGCTAGGAAGGGGAAGGCGTCTGCCGCACCGTCTGAGCCGTCTGATGAGCCGGACTATCAGATTGCTAGGAAGGCCTTTGACCAAATATGGTCTAAGGGCCCTCATCGGTACAGGGGGGATAACCCTACGAAACTGATGAACGAAATGATGAATCTCCAAATGAAGGTAAATTTTGTAGCCTCTTCTTGTCTTTTCTTTGCTTGTTTACTCGTTCGGCCTAACTTGCTTGCCTTGTGTTGTGCAGAGCATGCATAGTTTGGCTGCTTTGATGGTGACTCCTCTGAGCTTTGAGGAGGCTGATAAGTTGAAGGCCGAACTGGATGAAGTGAGGCTGGAGCTTGGAATGGCTCAATCCAAGGTTCATGCTGCCGAGGAGAATTTGAAGGAGGCTGGCATTAACCTTGCCGTGGCGGAATCCGAAAGGGACCTCTATGCTCGGCAGGTTGGAGGGCTTCAGAGGGAGTTGGTTGACCTTTGAAGCACCTTTGATCAGAAGCTTCAGAAGGCAGTTGATCATGCCAGGACTGAGACAGAGACAGAAATAAGAGAGGAAGTTGATAAGATAGGGGACGAACTGATCCAGTTCAGCTTTGAGAGCTTCCGATCTAGATTTCTTGCTAAGTTTCCAGATTTTGACGTGTCATCAATTGTTGCTCCTGGAGCCGCTTCATCTGGTGCTGGCCTGAGTAAAGAGGCCGTGACTACCGACCTTCCTTCGGCAGAGGACCCTAGCCCTTCTGATAAGGCTTGAGGCTTTATCAGCTTTACTCTTTTGTTTAGCCAGCTTTTTGATGTAATAGATTTCCTTTGATCAATAAAATTGAATTTTCTTCAGATCTTTCTTGTATTTTTGCTTTTTGAGAAATTCGTTCTGAGTATAGCTGCTCTGAGCCCATTGCACGTCAGATCAGCTTTCCAACAGTTCATAGTTGCCTCCCGAGCTTTAGCACTTGTAATAGAACAGTGAATGTAGATTAATTTCGTCTGTCTCATCATAATTGGATAAGAAAGTAAACATAATTAGATGAGTAGGAATCTGATATTGATCTTGTATCACATAGAGTGGAAGCAAACTCTGCAGAATTCTGAAGCAGATTGTTCTGAACCAAAGACTTGTGAAAATAACTGGGTAGCTTGTGCTCATCATTCTGACGATCGAAACTTCTGTTTCTGAGCCCTTAGGACCAGGATATATCAGAGCTGTTGGCCTTTGTTATATATGTGGCCTATCAAGGAATAGATAAGACTCGGAGGTCTGTATATCGGATAGGAGGCCTGTATATTAGACTTTGCTTATTTTATCATTTCAGAAGCTTCAATACCGAACTGCGGTTGTTAGTACATGAAAACCCCACACTCTGTCTTTTGATATTCTGAGAGGGTGGTTTAATGCATCATTCATTTATACAGTTGTCGTTTGGGTTTTCGAGGTCAACCCTTCCTTTAATCGTCGTGACGGTCTAGATGGTTGGCTTTTGGGCTTCATAGGTCTATATATACGAGAGAGGGGCATACGGTTGCGCCAAATCTCTTTACCTTTTTTGCCTTCAAACTGTTCCCCCATCGGAGAGAATTTGGATGTCTTTTTAGAAGCTTGCTGTTTGCCCGGAGATGATTGACGATTCTCAGTCCGAGTTGAGAATGATTAAACTGTGGCCGAGAGTTAACCTTCCCTTTGATTCAGTCTCCAAGGAAGGATTAGAGGAGACGAAGATCTTCTTGTCCATTTTGGCATCCGGTCGAGATTTCTCCGATTGGAGGTGGACCCTTCTTGATTCAACCGAGGCTTGGGGCATTGGTGATGAAGACGAAGGTGGGATGCCTCCTTCCCTTTGTCTCTTGGCAGAGGCCCTTGCTTAAGCCGGCTGGGGTGTCATGCCGAATTTGAGGAAAACGAAGGTGGAGAATGGAGGTCTCCTGAGAGCCAGAGCCCTCATCATCCGTTGGTATTGAGATCAGTGATAGTGATGATGAAATGGCCTGGGTGATTCTTGATGCAGATTGGGGTTCAGGGTTCCTTCCTTTCAAATAGAAGCCGGCGGCGGCGGTAATAGAGGTTTGGAACTTGGGCCCCTTTCCCATCCGGGGAAGAAAGCCATGATGTCGCAAAGCGTAGTGATGTCTTTATTATAGCTTCTGTAAAACGTAGTGATGTCTTTGTTGTAGCTTTTCTGTACTTGTTTTGTTTCCAGTCTTCTTGTACTGATGTAAATTTTATGAATCATCAATAAAATTGAGTTCCATTTCATCAAATCCGATGTACTTTGTGCTTGGATGTGCTTTTTAGGAGTTAAGACACCTTCTCGTGCACTTCTGATTAATAACTCTTCTGTATGTTCTAAGAGTAGATCAAAGAAACTTACATAAAACTTGAAGCCTTGAACCAATGTATTTTAAGCCTGCTCGGTACTGTAGTATTCGTTGCTTGTTGGTACATAAGACAAATAACCTAAGTATTAGCTCTGAGGTGTGCCGATCTAGGAAACTTATGTAAATAATAGTCGGACTTTAGTTGAAGATGTTTAGAACTTCTGTCTTTGGATGGACTGAATCATGGAATCTGTATATTAAGGATGAACCAGGCTCTGAAGGCCTGTGCATTAAGGATAGACCAAGTACTAAAGACCTGTACATTAGAGATGGACCAGGCTCTGAAGGCCTGTGCATTTAAAGATGGACCAGCTACTAAAGACCTGTGCATTAGAGATGGACCAGGCTCTGAAGGCCTGTGCATTTAAAGATGGACCAGGTACTAAAGACTTGTACATTAGAGATGGACCAGGTACTAAAGACCTGTGCATTAGAGATGGACTAGGCTCTGAAGGCTTGTGCATTTAAATATGGACTAGGTACTAAAGACCTGTACATTAGAGATAGACCAGGCTCTGAAGGCCTGTGCATTAGAGATGGACCAGGCTCTGAAGGCCTGCATTTAAAGATGGACCAGGTACTAAAGACCTGTACATTAGAGATGGACCAGGCTCTGAAGGCCTGTACATTAGAGATGGACCAGGGACTAAAGACCTGTGCATTAGAGATGGACCAGGATCTAAAGGCCTGTGCATTAGTGAAGGACCAGGCTCTAGAGGCCTGTGCATTAGTGTAACACCCCGACCCTGATTGAGTAATGATTAGTTACTAATCATTTATCTGAACCAAACATAAAGAATAATTAAGAAGCTAACCTAATTAGGAATTGACCAGAAGAAACGGCATCGAAAAATAAGTTACAGAATAAAAGTTAAGTAGGAAATAGTGAAACTGCATTAATGCGCAGCCAAACAGGGCCTAAGCCCGAAATATGGAAAAAGGACCAAAAAAATGTGGCCAAGAGGATTTGATCCCTTGACCAAATTGGGCAGAATCTGTTTTACCAAAAAAAAATTACCATCTAGGCTAGGAGCACTTTTGTGTATATATGTGCAAAGATATATATTTAAATAGCACTCAGATTTGGCCATTCCCCAAAGTGACCAATACCCACACATGCAACACCTCAACATTGCATCATGCTATAAGCCATCATGCCTACAGCCTAATGATGGAACCCTTCTCCCAACCAAATTGCATGCAAAATAATCATGTATTTGGGGAGATGAAAGGGCAAGAGAAATGTAAGATATGTATATCTCCATATATGCATTCTCCATATATGCAGATCTGCCATTTAGAGAGTGTTGATATACTGTTTATAGAGAGAGAAAGTGGTGAGAGAGGGAGAAATCCTAGAGAGAGAGTGAGAGATACACAAGGGTGTACATTGGAAATCCATTGGAGGAAGCTAGAGATTGGAACTGAAGGGCTGCACGACTGGGGGAGGATCCAATCCAGCTCTTAAAGCTTCTACTTGAGCACAACCAGTAAGGAAACCACTGTACACGTGAGTTGTTCAAAAAAAAAAATTTTTTGAAATTTTCTTCTTGAATATGGCTATTGTTTTGTTGCTGTTTGGACTGTTGATGCATGTATAATAACTTAACAATGAGACCTGGGTTGTTTATGATTGATTTGGACCAACAAAACTGCCCTAAAACACAAAAATGGAAACAGACCGCCATTGATAGACCTTGAGGTTGCAGGTCTGATCCGACCTCAACCAACTGAGCTTTTGAGGGTTGAAACATAAAATAGGACCTCTTAGGACCTTGGAAAACCCCAACCGCGACCTAGAAACCTAGGTTTAAACCCCAAAAAATGGCATTATTCTTTTCGGCCCAAAGATGAATTCTTCGAATTTGGCCCCTAAACTGAGATTGGTGAATTGGGAAAGGAAGTACACGTTGTAAGGATTACAGAGGACCAAACCTCATGCAAAATGGTGGAGAAATAAGGCTGTATGACCCGACTGTAACTCTCCACGATAATCCGTTAGAACAGGCCCCCATTGTTGAGTTTGAAGCTTGAAATTTATGCCAAATGAACGACATTACTCCCAGAAATCTTTTGGAACAAAAACCAGTGAGAATCGTTGCTTAAAACCCCACGAATTTGAGAAAGAAATTCTAAAATTTCTAGGGCAACAGTAGCCCTAGACGGGTGGGGACGATGAACAGTAACCGGGTCATGGATCGTTTTGGTACTGTTAAATTAAAAATTTAAATGTGTAGGGCTAACGTCAGCCTGACGTCAGCACATTACTTTGAACCGGACCGGACCAGTCTGGTTCAGTTGAATGTGGACTGAACCCCTTGGTTCAGTTTATACTTTTTGGAAATTACGAAACAGCCCCAACAGTTTTAGAAAATTTAACTCTGGCCCAATTTTTGGAATTTTATTCCATTTATACCCCTGATAAATTAATAAATAATAAATTAATTTATTAATTAAATAAAAATGACCAAATTACCCCTAGGTCATAAATAAGTCAAACGGAGTCCGAATAAATCAAATGAATAGTGTATTTTCACTATTTCAAGCATTCTGGACTCAATGGCAGAGTCCGATTTGGAAAACCAAGTCTCGAAAAATACAAACACGTAGGTATAAATGACTGTATTGCCCCCAATATGCCTGATGTCCAAATAAGGCGAGTTATTAGTGCATTCTTATTATCTCGACACTTCTGAGATCAATGGTGAGGTCCGGTTCACCAGACGGGACTCCAAAAAATATTACGTGCGAAATGACCAAACTACCCCTAAGGTACCCGAAGCCCAAATGAAACTAAAAGATAGTCTATTTTGACTATGTCAGACATTCCAAACCCAACGGTGAAGTCCATAACACCAAAATAGGTACTGAAAATTTAGTCACATGAAAAATAAAACTCATCAAGTCACCGCGAGTTGACCAGTAAGACCAATCCTAGGAAGTTAGGATACGTCAGGCCTAAAATTAAATGAAAGAGCATGAATAGGTAACGATTTAAGGTAAATGTGAAGTTAACGAGTTCTTTATAATTTTCTTAGGAAATACAAAGGAAAGGGAAAAGCCCACTAGTAGTGCAAACTGGGGGAATCAAGGTGAGTAACCTCACATTTGAAGTGGAGATTTAATTCCACGGATTTGAATGATGTTTTAAATATCAAATTCTGTCTTTACACAATTCCGTTTTAAATATTCTGTTATGACATGCTTCCTGAATAATTTACTACTGTTCTTTGAGATATACTTCAGTATGTCTAAAATTTTGATTTCAAATGTTATTATATATCCTGAATTTACATGCTTCACGTATTTCAATACCCTATCATGAGATTATGAACTGTATGTTTTGAATGCTTTTAAATGCATCCACATGAAGGAATTATGGGTTAAATGCTTTTAAATGCAAGATAAATTGTGCATAAGCACCATGGATTTCTATCGGGTTTCTTAGGAACCCAACTACGATACGAATAAATGCCAGGTAGCAGGATCTAATCCCCCAGGCATATGAGATATCTCCACGAAAAGTAAAATGGGAATCTGGTTCGAAACGGATTCTGTTAATGAAAGTGATAAGGTGTGTGTTGAAAATGGAAGCAGGCTTTTTCCTCATTTTCACCATGCATATTTACATGATTTGAAATTCATATACTTTATTTCGAAAGTACAAGTTAGCTTGAATACTTTAATGTTTCAAAGCCATTGTTTAAAGAATGCATGTGCTCTATGTTCTAAGTATACGAGCAATTGGTAGTGAGTACTTTACAAAATTTTCACGTGCGAAACCACTACCAATTGAAACCCCATGACAGATGTTAGAATTACTCACTGGGCTTCTCGAAGCTCACCCCATTCCCTAACATTTTTCAGGTGATGACGATGGGTAGACCCTTGCCCAATTTGGGGAGAAATGATAGGCAACTCCATTAGGATCTGGAGATATTTTGAGAAGTATTAGGGCCTATGGTTGGTCGAATTTTGATGTCGTACTTTTGGACAATTATGTATTTAAGCCTAAGAGGCAACCAAATATGTACTTAAGCCCTTGAGGCGTTCGAATATGTATCATGTATAAGACTTTAAGTTTTAGTATGCTCTGATGTGATTATTCATGTGTACCACTATGAAGAGCGACAGTACCGGACAGCTGTGCGAAAGTTTTTAAACAGGTTTTTAATAAGGAAAGAAAAAAAAAAAGGGGTTTTCACGCTTCTGCAAATCAAGGCCGCACCGCTATCCGATACCATCGCCCATGTTTCGCCTTGCCTTCAGGCTCCCGGGCCTGAAGGCGGCAGTCGCGATTCCCTTAATCTGTACAGGGTGGATTTCGGGTCGTGACAATTAGTGATGGACCAGGCTCTGAAGGCCTGTGCATTAGTGATGGGCCAGGCTCTAAAGGCCTGTGCATTTAGAGATGAATATTTTATGGAGGTATTAAAAAGAAAGAAAAATCTTTATTGGTAATACTTCCGTAAATGTTCTATATTCCAAGGTCTAGGAATAGGTTTCCCAACCATGTCCTCTAGCCAGTAGGTGGTAGGCCTAACAACCTTTGTCACTCTATAGGGGCCTTCCTAGTTGGGTGACAGCTTTCCCATAGTGGGATCCTTGGTGTTTGGAAAAGCTTTTCTTAAGACAAAGTCTCCAACTTGAAAGCTGACCGTCTGGAGCCCTACCTTGGATTTGTTGACCATTCTTTGCTGATAGGCTTCCATCCTGATGCTGGCTTGATCCCTTTTTTCTTTAAGCAAATCCAAATTTGCTGTCAGCTACTGATCATTGGACTCTTGCTCGAAGGCTTCAGTTCTTAAACTTGGCATACCGATCTCAACCGGGATTACTGCTTCTATACCATACGCTAATGAGAAGGGAGTTTCAGAGGTGGGATTTCTTCTGTTTGTTTTGTAGGCCCAAAGAACCCCAGGGAGTTCCTCCGCTTATTTTCCTTTGGCCTGTTCCAACCTTTTCTTCAATCCATCAATGATCGTTCTGTTGGTGACTTCTGCTTGCCCGTTTGCTTGTGGGTGGCCTGAAGAGGCAAAGTGTTGTCTAATGTTGAGATTTTCACAAAATTTCTTGAAGCCTTTACCAGTGAACTGCATCCCATTGTCAAAGATGATCACTCGTGGAATACCGAACCTGCAGACAATGTTCTTCCAGGTGAAGTTTTCAACTTCCTTCTTTGTGATGTGTGTTAGAGGTTCAGCTTCGGCCCATTTAGAGAAGTAGTCAATGGCTACCAAAAGATACTTCCTATTTGGTGGGGCTTAGGGTAGTGGACCCACGATGTCCATCCCCCACTGAGCAAAGGGCCAAGGACTAGTAATCGGGATGAGCTCGTGATGAGGTTGGTGTTGATATGGGGCAAACATTTGCCATTTGTCGTACTTCTGGACGTACTCCTTAGCCTGTCTTAGCATGCTAGGCCAACAATAGCCCTGAGTTAGAGCTCGGTGAGCTATCGTTCTGCCCCTATTATGGTTCCCGCAAATACCCTCGTGTATTTTAGCCAAGACATATTGTGATTCTTTTGGAGCCAAGCATTTTATCAAGGGTTGAGAATAAAACCTTCTATAAAGCTTGTTGTTCAGGATCAGGTACCGAGCTGCTCTGATTCGGATTCTCCTTGCTTTATTTTTGTCTTCTGGGAGAAGCCTGGATTCTAGGTACTAGAGGATTGGGGTCATCCAGTTCTAGGGTTGTTCAGCAATTTGGACAACTTGGGCTTCCTCTATGCTGGGTCTTGGCTGGTAGGAAATTTTTACTGTGGAGTTCCCTTCTGACTTTAGGCGGGACGCCATGTTTGCCAAAGCATCTGCTCTGCAGTTCTGGCTTCTTTCTATTTTCTGGATAGTGAACGTCTAGAAGGAGTGCTTCAAGTAGTTCACCAGTTCAGAGTACCGAAGCATCCTATCATCTTTAATGGAGAATTCTCCCAGGACCTGGCTTACCACTAGTTGGGAGTCTGAGAAGACTTTAAGGTTCTGAACCTCGTATTCCAGAGCCAACTTCATGCCTAGGATTAGGGCTTTATACTCTACTTCATTGTTGGAAGCTCTGAATCCCAAGCTAACTGCTTGGAAGCTCTGAATCCCAAGCTAACTGCTTTTTCTGACAAGAGCCCATCAAGGGACTGTAGTACCAGGCCCACTCCTGAGCCCTGATCGATTGACGACCCATCGATATAGAGCAGCCAGGTTCCTGAAGTTTCGATGAACTGTGCCTTATCTTGAAGTGCCAGGGTGAACTCGGCAACGAAATCTACCCAGGCCTGCCCTTTGATGGAGTTCCGTGGTACATATGATATGTCAAATTCCCCTAACTCCACAGACCACTTTACTAATCTTCCTGAAACCTTAGGCTTCTTCAATATTGACTTCAGAGGATAGGCGGTTGGGATTTCAATTGGATGAGCTTGGGAATAAGGTCGGAGCTTCCGAGCTGATATTACCAAAGCAAATGCTAGCTTCTCAACCTCTGGGTATCTCTTTTCTGTGTCGAGTAGTGCCCTACTGACGTAGAATATGGGCCTCTATACTCCCTTGTCCTGTCTAACTAATGCGGAGCTGACCGCATTCTCAGAGACTGCAAGGTACAGGACTAGCTTTTCCCCCTGTACTGGTTTTGACTGAAGCTCTGGAAAGGCAAGATACTCCTTCAGCTCTTGAAAATCTTTCTCACATTCTTCCGTCCATTGTAAAGCTTTGTTGCCCTTTAAAGCTTTGAAGAAGGGTAGGCAGCGATCAGTGGATTTGGAGATAAATCTACTTACTACTGCGATTCTGCCATTCAGCGCCTGAATGTCTTTTTTGGTTTTCGGTGACTTCAGTACAATCAGAGCTTGGATCTGAGTGGGGTCTGCTTCGATACCCCTCTGAGAGACAATGTATCCCAAGAATTTTCCCTTCGTCAACCCGAAGGTACATTTCGCGGGATTGAGCTTCATCTTGTGCTGTCTTAGGATATCGAAGGTCTCGGCTAAGTGCTGGAGGTGACTACCTTTCTGCAGACCTTTGACCAGCATATCATCAATGTATACCTCCATGGTATTGCCGAGCAGCGGGCTGAACATCTTGTTAACCAACCGCTGGTATGTGGCTCCAGCATTCTTCAACCCGAAAGGCATTACTCTGTAGCAGTAGAGACCTCGTTCGGTTATGAAGGTTGTCTTCTCATGGTCTGAAGGGTACATCTGAATTTGGTTATAACCAGAATAGGCATCCATAAAGCTCATGAGTTCGTGCCTTGCAGTAGCGTTAACCAGTTGGTCTATCCTTGGCAGTGGAAAGCTGTCTTTGGGGCACGCCTTATTGAGGTCTATATAATCAACGCAGACCCTCCACTTGCCATTCTTCTTCTTGACCAGGACGGTGTTGGCTAGCCACTCGGGGTAGAACACTTCACGTATCATTTTGGCTTCAAGCAGCCTATGGACTTCCTCATTTATGATCTGATGCCGCTCTGGGGCTAGCAACCTTCTTTTTTGTCTCACTGGTGGGTGATCTGGATCCACTATTAGTTTGTGAGTCATCAAGTTTGGATCTATACCCTCCATGTCTTTGGTCTCCCATGCAAACATAGAAAGGTTTTCTTTTAGAAACTTGATTATTTTCTCTTGCTCAGCGCGTGTCAGGTCTGGACCAATGTACAAATAGCGCCCCTCTGATTCTGAACTGACCAATACTTTGATAGGCTCGCCAATGGGTTTGGCCCTACTGTCCCGTCCCCTTGGGCTTAGGGGTTCTTCGATTTTAGAAGGGCAACTTTCCTCCTCGGGAGTATGGGAGAGAATTGGATCTGCACAGTCCCGGGTGCACTATAATTGCTATTTGGTAGTCTTTTCCTTGAGTGCAATTGTAATATCCCGACCTGGGATACCGGGTCATATGACACGTATTACGAGATTAAAGAAAATTAGTGTAAAAATCTTTACACTCAAAGAGAATAATTAATTAAATAAATAATTATTTATTTATTTATATGAAATCATTAGTTTTAATTATAATTAAATAATTTAAACACACATTAGACTACATGGAGGGTGTAATGTGTATATGTATATGTAACCAAGTATGCATGCATGTATATATGCATAAATGAAATAAAAATATATATATATATATGTAAAAATAGGCATAAAGTAAGGAGAACACAAAATATCTAAAAGTGTGTGTGTGTGTGTGTGTCGGTTGAGGTGTGTGTGTGTCTCCATGTGTATTAGTGTGTGAATATATATATATATATATAATATACATATATACAAATATCAGGCATAGATTGAAGGAAAAGCTGAGAAATTGGAAAGTTAAATTTATTAGGTGTAAGAGAAATTTATGAGAAGTCAAGAATAGGGGCTGGGACGTGTAGAGAGAGAGAGAGAGAGAAAGAGGAGAGAGAAGGGTCGGGGGGAAGTCTTTAAAAGAAACAAAGCATGCAAACCTTGCTTGTTTCTCACAAAAGAAATCAAGGGAAGAAAACTAAGGAGAATAGAGGAGGAATATAGAGGAAGAAGGAATGGGAAACCAACCCAAAAAGGTAAACCCATGAAAACATTCTTATTTCTCTCTCTAGAATTTCTCTATGTATAAACTGATTTAAGCTTTCATTTTATATATATGATATGTAGAACATATTTAGACTTGTTTAGTTATGAATTTTAAGCTTAAAAACACCAAAAAACACAAGACCCAGAAGCTACGGGCATGGATGGACCTTGCTTGAAGCAGGTCTGAAATCATGTGAACAAAACCTTGTTTGGCTTATCAAAACCTAAACTAGACTCCGAGAGTGTTTTAAAAACACTAGACCGCGATAAAAAATTACAAGAAATGGCCCCCATACGATGAGTTGCAGGTTTTGGTTTTTACAACCAACCTTTTAAACTCGCGTCAAAACTGATATTTAAGAATGAAAAACTTAACCCTATGATATATGGGTCACGACAGGACAAACCCTATGGGTTTTGGTTCAAAAATGAACCTGAACAACCGACTTACAAGTCGGATTATTAAAGTTGAAACCGAACCCATGAACTGTTTTTAAAGCCTCAAATGAATGCCAAAACACTCCTTGATGTGCCAGAACTAATTTGGATTAAAAACAGTGGAGTTTCCTTGGTTGAGACTCCATGAAAATGAGAAAAATAGAGGTTCGAAAATTAGGGTTACAGTGGGTCGAGATGGGGAAGACGACGTTGAGTCGACTCGTCGTCTCTTTCGAGTTGAACGGGTTGACTCAGACATGTGGCAGCCTCTGGGCTTGTCACCGAATAAATGAAACGGCACCGTATGGCTTAAGGGTTTTAAAACCCTAATCTCCGCATTATGGCCACGACGTCGTTTTGGGGCCTGATATTATATATATAAAATCATATGAAGTTTGAAGAGAAAAGGGAAAGAAATTGGGTCAGTGGGGGTTCGAACCCCTGACCTCACGCGCGCGATTGGCCTCTCTTACCACTCGGCCACGCGTGTGCGTGTGTCCCATAAGGGGCAAGTTATATATATATATATAATATATAATAAAATAAAAAAAAAAATAAAAAAGGTGCAACTGCACCTAACAGGGTTCGAACGTGGTATCTATGGGAGTGGGAGGTGACACACTGGCCAGTGTGCCACTCATTTCATCCGGTCATATAAGCCACCAAAATATATATATATATATATATATATATATATATATTATACTTACTAAATTTAATTTAATTAATTTAATTAATTAAATTAAATTTTCACGAAATGCCCCGATGTCCAAATGGGATAAGTTATATATGTATTCCTATTATTTCGACCCTAATGAGTCCAATGGTGAGGTCCATGACACGAGACGGAATCCCAAAAAATAAAGACACGTAAAGGGGTAAAATGACCAAAATACCCCTGGTGCCCCTAAAGCCAAAATGAAATCAGGGAAGGTCTAAATTGACTTTCTTTGACATCCCGGACTCAATAATGGAGTCCAAATTACGAAACGAAGCACGGAAAGATGTGACACGTAAAACGATAAAATGAAAATTTTGCCCTTTTACATACAAAAGGCCAAATAAACTTTTAGGAAAGCCTAAACCGACTTTCTTCGACACTCCGGACTCAATGGTGGAGTCTATTCGACTAAAAGAAATGTCTAAAAAAAAAAAAAGACATAAAATTTGTTGAATAGCATCTGTAAGATGACTATAAATTAGAGTAATGCTAAAGTACTAATACTAAGGCGTATACGAGAAATGAAATACGAAAAGACACGACACGTAAACATGTCAAATAAATAACTTCAATTCAAAGTTAATGATGCTATCAGAAGACTATAAAGTGAAATAAATTCAATTTCTAACACATTAAATTGTGTCATAGGTTAAGAGTACAAGTTAAGTTAAGTACATATGAAATCATGAAATCATTTTAGGATCTAATACGATTTAAGCATAAGTTGAGGAATATCGAGATGATATTGCAATGAATGTGAAGTTGATAAGATGTTTATGAATTGTTCTTAGGAACTACAAGGAAAGTGGGAAAGCGCATTATTAGCACTAACCCTAAAGGACCAAGGTGAGTAACCCTGTGTTTGAAGAGGAGATTTAACTCCATGGATTTAAAAAGGTTTTAAATGCAAGGATATGAAATGTTTGAAATTCCAAATTCAGTGTTTACATGATTCAGTTTTTAATTGTTCTGTTTTATAACCCCATTGTGACATGCTCAATGATTGGTTTCTGCAACAGTTTTTCCTTCAAATACTTTTCAGCATGTCTAGTTAAAATGCAATTATTGTTAAATATTCTGAATTTGCTTATTTCAAGTATACGAAGATTTTACGAAGTTATGAAAAGTATCTATGAGAAAAGTCACATGATAAATGTTTTATAATATAATGGTGCATAAGCACACAGGCAGTATTTTGGGATTCTCCGGAACTCATTGACCTGTCAAAAACCACATAGTCAGTATTTTGGGTTTCATCAGAATTCATTGACCTGTCATGTGAACTACATAGTCAGTATTTTGGATTTCATTGGAACTTATTAACCTGTCGTGTGAACCACATTGTCAGTATTTTGGGCTTTCATTTGGGACTCATTGACCTGTCATGTGAAATGCCTAGTAGCAGGATCTAATCCCCCACGCAGATGAGATATCTCCATTTAGAAGTAATATGGGAGTCCGGTTCGAAACGGATTCCACTAATGGAAGTGATAAGATGACAAATGATTTGAAAATAGAAGCAGGTTTTACCCTCATTTTCAATATGCATATGTTTTGAGTTTTATATACTCTATTTAAGAAATACATGTTATGTTATATGATTTGAAGTTCATAAGTATAAGTATAGCTTGAATACTTTAAATGTTTCAAAGCTATCTGTTTTATGAAATGCATATGTTCGAGTTATATACTCTAGTTAATGTAGTACGAGTTTAGCTTGAATAATTTAAATGTTTCAAAGCTATCTGTTTTAAGAAATGCATATGTTCTATGTTCAAGTATACGAGCAATTGGCAGTGAATGTTTTACAAACTCTTATGTACTAAAAACCACTGCTAATTGAAAACCTCATGACGAATACTAGAATTGCTCACAAGCTTAGATTAGCTTACCCGGACTTTGTTCGGACCCCCCTTTCAGGTGACTGACAGCAGTCAAGTTTTGAAGACGGTGAATCTGCCCGCTTATGGAGATATGTCTAGATGTTTCCTTTTTGGGAGTTATGTAAAATTATTAGCACTTATGTTTTAGATACAGTACGACAATATGTAATAACCGTACGGGGTAACTAATGTTGATGGTTGTATGATATAAGTCTTTAAATTTTAGTTATACTCTGAATGTGTAACCATGTATGCTATGTATAGAGTGGTAGTACCGGACGGATGTGCGTAATTTAAAAATAAGAAAAGAAAAGAAAAAGTTTTTCACGGTTCCGCAAAAACACATGTCGCACATCTATTCGATACCGCTGCCTATGTGAGCCTTCGCCCAAGGGTCCTCGGGCCTGAGGGTGGCGGTCGCGATCCAGTAATCCGTACAGGGTGGGTTTCGGGTCATGACAACAATGGCATGGCACTCTCAAGAAGTTGGTTGGCACCCTCTGACAGAATAAACATTCTAGTTGTGAACATATTTCAGACATTGACGGAGGGTCGAGGTAACCGCCCCTATCTGGTGCAACCATGGTCTCCCAATTATGACATTGTAGGGAGATTTCATATTCAACACCATGTATTCTGAGATGGTGGTTTTCTGCCCTTCACCTTCCTTTACAGTAGTAGGTAGGTCGATCCTTCCCAATGGGGTACTGAGGTTATCGTCAAACGCTGCCATTACGGCAGTGGTAGGCTTGATGCTGTCGTGGTCCATCCCCATCTGTTTGAGTGGCTCATGGAATAGTATATTGACGGAGCTGCCGGTGTCAACCAGAGCTCTTTTGATCTCGAAGTTGGCAATCTTGAGAGTGATAACGAGGGCATCACTATGAGGGCAGTGCACCCCTCTTAGATCTTGTTCTGTGAATTGGATCTCCGGTGCTGGTTTGAGCCTTTTTTCGACGTTGGAGATCTACAATACGTCTGGGGCAGCCCTGGCCTCCCGAGCGTACCTCTTCCTTGCCCTGTTAGACATTCCTGTAATAGGGGAGTCTGCATGGAGGACATAAATGACATGGTTGTTCTGCCTTTGAGGCTCATTTCGAACTTCCCTCTGCTCTATCCGCTACTGAGGCTTGTCTTCGTGGGGATTTTGCCTCCCGTCTTGCTTAAGGAACTCCCGGAGACGTCCTTTCTTTATGAGTTGCTCAATCTCATATATAAGGGACTTGCATGCGTTAGTCGTATGCCCATGATCTTTGTGGAAATTACAATATTTACTTGTGTCCCGAAGGCTGGGATCTCCTTTGATGGGTTCTGGCCATCTCAGGTTTTCCTGATCTCGGATCTGCCGAAGTACCTGATTCGGTGTAGTGTTCAGAGGGGTAAAATTAGTGAACTCCCTTGGTCCGGAATTGTAAACAGCCTTGGGTGCCGTTCTCTTTTCTGGACTCCTGGCTCTCTTCTTGCTAGGGTCTCTTCTATGGTCCTCCTTCTTATGATCCTACCTCTTCGGATTATCCCTCTGGTTCTGTTCTTTGCCCTTCTGGGATATGCGGTTGGCTTTTTCCCAGTTGATGTACTTCCTGGCCCAGTCTATTAATGCCGCCATGTCGGCAGGAGGGCTTTTGGTCAAGGAATCTTTGAAGCCACCGTGAGTAAGTCCAACAGTTAAGGCAGCTACAAGGAATCTTGGGCTGCAGTCGGTGATCTTTGTGAGTTCGGCATTAAAGCGCGCAATGTAGGCTCTGAGGGACTCCTCCTTAGTCTGCTTGACATTTAACAAGAATTCTGGTCCCTTTCTGAGCCTTCTGCTGGTCATAAATCTGTCCAAGAATTGCCTACCAAGCTCATAAAAGCCAGTAATTGAGTTCGGAAGGAGGTGGTGGAACCATTTTAGAGTAGTTTCTTTCAAGCTGGTGATGAAAGTTCGGCACATAAAAGCATCAAAGGCTCCGTGGAGGGCCATCGTATGCTGGTAATGCAATAGGTGATCTCCTGGGTCTCCAGTCCCATCGTACAGGGTGAACTTTGGCGCCATGAACTTCCTGGGCCTTTCTTCTGACATGATGACATGAGTGAATGGGGTGGCAAGTCTTCCGAGTAGCCTGGCCAACTCGTCCTGCTCTAGAGGGTTCTGGGCACCTCTCAAAGCTACTGTTCTATCCATAGATTCGACAATTTCTTTGATCCTCCATGGGTCTCTGAACCGAACCTCTTGTGAACCTTGCATTACAACCTCAGCTTCAGGGTAGTCGGGCTGAGCACGTCCCTTGGACGGAAGAGGGTTCTGAGCTAGCGGGATTGGTGCTACTTGGGGATGAGGCTCCTGAGGTGCTGGATGTGCTCCCGAAGCTCTTGGAGTTGGGGCTCTAGTAGTGCTTCGGTAGTGGATGTCAGGGATGAAGGCTGAGGTTCCCCAACCTGGGGTTGTCGAAGGCTGTGGATCCCTGCCAACGTGAGCAACACCCTGGGGGTGCCCAGGCTGGTTATTTGGACCCTGCTCATGGGGCTCTTCATTCTTAGTGATGATATGGGGTTGCGTTCTTTCAGCAACATTGACCGACGGATTAGGAAGACTCGTCCTTTGATTTTGTGTGAGCATTGCTAGAGTTCTAGATATGGCAAATAGCTGTTCTTGCACTAGCTCATTTTGTCGTTTGATTGATTCATTCTCTTGTCGCATGGGATCTACCATCGGCCCTCTTGCTCGTGGAACAGGCGGCCGACGTTGAGAGCTTTGTGGGTTTTAAGCGTTCTGTCTCGGTCAGAGATTCAGGGCCATGGTTTTCCGATGAGGAAAAAGATAAGTTTGTGAATAGAGCACTTGGAGATTAGTCATTTCCCACAGATGGCGCCAAACTGATGCTGCACTTTTCAGCTCGCAATAAATCTGGGCTCCGCGACTTGTAGAACACTCAAAAGGGGGGATCAGAGGACCACCGGATTGGCTCCAACGGTAGCCGCTCTGATGCTTAAGTAAGTAAACTGAATTGAAAGACTGTATTGAAAGTCAAAGAATGAGCATGAAAATAAAGCGTACCTTTAGGGTTTAATTTATAGGCCGTGGCTTTCCTAAGTTGATTAGGATTTGGAGCCATGAAAGTAGGGATTTGATCACCAGAGATAGTAGTTTCCTTGTTGGATATTGCACCATAGATAGAGATGAACATGTATAGCAGTTTCCTTGTCGAAGACTGTTTCCTTATTCCCTGCTCGGCAGCCGCTAAGGTGGTGACGAGCTTTGGAGTGTTGGTCTGGAGTCCTGTAATTAACTCCGTGATCCTTATCCGGATATTTATGTGCTCTGGAGGCATATGCTTGGCCACTTCCGATTTTTCAGCCTGTCCTGAATGTCCGAGCGCTAGCCAATGGTTGAGCGCGAGTTGAGTTAGTCAAGTGTGAGCTGGACTATAGATATACGTGTCGAGTGCTGATTGGTCTTGCTCTTTTGTGGTATATCAATTTACATTATATATATATATATATATCTACATACCTATATATGTATACATATATGTACACGTATTTCAATGCTCGTTCATGGCTTGCTCAGGTATCGCCCGGGCATTGTCTGTACATTGGAGATTGTTCACATGCTAAAACCAGTCAATTCATTTAATATTATAAAACAAACTCTAACAGTTCGGGTTTTCAGTGTTTGCCCGGTTACATTTTGGGTCAGGGTATTACAGACGTGGCTGTTCAGGTATTAGTGAATGCAACTTATTGGTATATACGGGTGTTAGTGAATGCAACCTTTTGGTGCTAGTGAGTTAAATCTCTTGGAGTTGGAGTTAGTTAGCATGACTAGTACCAACAGGCTTCGTTGACTAGCACCAACATGATGAATTTACTAGCACCTGAACAACCACGTCAATAGGTAAAAAAATTTGAGAAAATGTTATGGTGCACAAAATGGCATGAGAAAGTAAAAGTGGAATGGAGATGTCTGTTTTACTGTTTGAATAATTACAAGTCAAATTAGAGGGAAATTTTTTTTTTTCAAAAAAAATTTCGTTCCCTCTTACTAACTCCTGTGGATTAAAAGAAAAATGAATCAATCTAGGATAGACAGGACAATGCTTGGCATCTTAACAGCCTTTTTCTTTCATAAGTTACATCGCTTGTTTAATTTATTATTTATTTTTCTGTTGTTAATGCGTTCATTAATTTCTTTATAAAATTGGACCGAACAGAACCCATAAGTGGAGGCTCCTCACTTTGCAGGCGCTCAATATAACTATAACTTCCGAATGCCAACAGCACCCCGAGGTGCAAAAAGAGATCCTTAAATGTGGAGGAGTGAGAATAACTTTGAAGTGTGCGACTGACTCACTTTGTAGCAGAGGGCTGCGAGTTTTCCATTTGTTGGATATGTGTTTGTATTGGGTGGTGTATACTGTGTGGCTTCAAAGCACATCCTGCCTCCAATTGAGAGGATATGTAATGTATTTATAGAATGGAACAGATGTTATACGTAGGGAGGAAGAGAGGATTGTTGAAGGTAGGTAGGTAGTTAGTTGGCCAAGGTTTGGTTGTCTTTGTCTTGTCTGAATATTTTGCATATTGTTGGAGTGAACTGAATTTTGCAATTGCCTTTCCCATACTTGAAGATTTGTCCCAAATTGCTTTCAACTAAGAACTTGCTTCAAAAATCTATTTGTTTTTAATTTTAATTGAGCAAACACTTAATACGGTCATATCTATAATTTTTTTTTTGCACTATTCTTTTAATATTTTGTCGGAATAAATATTTTTCATTGTAATGAAATTGTTGTTTACTGATAGTTAAAGACAACATGAAGTGAATTCTTATTGAAATATATAGTTTGGATATGCAAATTGACATTATACGTACAATAAATAGTTACTTTGCTATTTTTAACATATAAAGAACCTTTGACAAGTGAGAAGAATAGAATCCTTGACCACATTCAATTTTTATACAGACATTTTTACATTTCACATTGATACAATTGCTTTAGTACCGTTAGTTAAAACTTTTTCAAAATATTTTTAATGAGTAAAAAGGTAAATTGGTAGAGTTGTCTCTTAAAATTGGTAGTAGTTGAAATAAACTCACCTTATTATCCTTTTAGATTAAATTATGTATAAAATTTATCTTTATCCCTTTTTATGTTTTCTCGGTAAACAAACACACAATTTTATATGATTAGATGTTATTTTCACATTTGAGTGTACACACACATGTGTATATCTTTGGGTGGGCACGCATGCGGATTTCCCATATTATTGTCTTGTGTCAAGCGTAAGGCTTCATCCTCTTCCATCAACCTGCACAAATCCATTCATCAAGACCCGAACGATGGCAAGAGGCAACCTAAGATGTAAGCCAATTTCGATCTTGTCAACTGATTTTACCATCAAAGATCAGTCCTCTTTTTTGTTTTTTTAATAAAAATGATCGAATCCAGAAGCAATAGCCAGTAGCCAGACCGATAAGGAATTTTGATTTGGAGCAGTTAGAGGTCTTTACAGAGGCGGAGCAATTGTTTTTCCACGTAGCCCTATATTGATGTTGGGTTAGTGTCTATGGGTTACTTTGAAGGAAGTCATAAAAATTCTCTCTCCTTAGCTCCCAGATTCCATTAGCTACTTCCCTAAGGTTGTTGATTACAGAACCAAACGTGGTCACATCTACTAAAAAGAAGAAAGCTACTACTATCCTATGCTTTCAGCGGACAAGCGACAACAACAACAGATGAGAAAGGTATAGTACACATCGTTCAATTAGTATTAAAAAATAAAAAGAAATTTCTTTAAACAAAAGAATTGGACGTTCCTTCTCTGCTCCGCTCTTTTCTTCTTTGTCTCTTTGGGAGGACGTACCGCCTTCTATGCATCGGACGCCCCCCCAACCAAGTCTTTCGTTTCTTCCTAAAGAGCCTAACAAGTTATGGATTTGCTATACCACAAAGCAACAAGACTAATCCTTACTTGATACGTATGCCTACAGTTCATCCCGTGCTCCGCCAGTTCAGCTCGTGCTCGGCCATCCAAAGCAGACCTACAGAGCTTAAGGGGGCCGAGCACATATCTCCAGAGCAGACCTACACTCTTACAGAACTTATAGATCCGAGCACGGACCTTCGTAAGCAACTCTCCGCTATCAAGAGCTCATCACCGCCTTAACATCTGCCGAACAGAGAATAAGGAAACAGTCTTTTACACGGAAACCACCACACGTGGTTATTTCTATTTGATACAATGTCCAACATGGAAACTGCTATCTCCGATGAATCAAATCCCTACTTTTATGGCTCCAAATCCTAATCAACTTAGGAAAGCCACTGCCTATAAATTAAACCCTAAAGGTACGCTTTATTTTCATACTCATTATTTGGCTTTCATTATAGTCTTTCAATTCAGTTTTACTCACTTAAGCATCGGAGCGGTTACTGCTGGAGCCAATCCGGTGGTCCTCTGAGGTTACAAACTACAGTTCCAGTTTCCTAGTAGCAGCTCTGGCTACTAGCCTTACACAAGGAGGCTTCAGGGATTCTTCGACAAAAAATCCCCCTACCGACATGGCAGCCCTCATGGACCGAGCAAGGAAATACATTAACCTAGAGGAAGCCAAAGACACCTCTAGAAGGATTAAGGAGCAGGCCCAGAAAGATGACTAGAAGAAGGACAATCAGAGGAAGGACCCTAGTATGGCTCGGAAGAGAGCCAGAAGCCCAGAAAAAAGGGGGTTACCCAGAACTTCTTATAATTCTGGGCTAAGAGAGTTTACTAATTTTACTCCTTTGAACACCTTTCCAAACAACATACTGCGGCAGGTGAGATCTCGAGAAAACTTGAGATGGCCAAAGCCTTTGAAAGGTGACCCCAACTACCAGGATCAAACCAAGTATTGTGATTTTTACAAAGACCGCGGGCACACAACCAATACATATAAGGCTCTTAAGCACGAGATTGAGCAGCTTATAAGGAGAGGACGACTACAGGAGTTCATCAAGCAGTATGGAGGGCAGAACCCCCGTGATGACCGGCCCCAGCAAAGGAGGCTTGACCAAAGACAGAAACAAAGGGAAAGACAGAATGAGCCCCCACGGCAGAACAACCAAGTAATCTTCGTCCTACACTTAGATTCCCCTATAATTGGGACTTCCAACAGATCAAGGAAACGATATGCTCGGGAGGCCAGGGCTACTCCCAACATCATACAGATCTCTAACGTGGAAAAAAGGTTAAGGCCAGTACTAGAAATGCAATTCTCAGATGAAGACCTTGTAGGAGTACACTGTCCTCATAGCGATGCCCTGGTCATCTCCCTCAAAATTGCCAACTTTGAGATTCGAAGAGTCCTTGTAGACACTGGGAGTTCGACGAACGTTCTATTCTACGAACCTTTCAAGCAAATGAAGCTCAACCCTAGTAACATCAAACCTACTGGTGTAATTATGGTAGGGTTTGATAGGAATCTCAACACTCCATTGGGAAAAATTGATCTTACCACTAGTGCAGGAGAAAGGGACGGGCAAAAAACCACAGTAACTGAATACATGGTTATGAATGCCAAATCCCCCTACAATGTCATAATTGGGAGACCCTGGCTGCATGAGATGAGAGCGGTCACTTCAACCCTCTACCAATGCTTAAAGTACGTCCATGATCAGACCGTCTACTCTATCAGAGGATGCCAACCGATCTCTAGGGAGTGTCATGCTCTTGCACTCAAGGCCAAGGCCCCCAAATAGCAATTACTGCATGCCCGTGAGTGTGGGGGTCCAGTCTACTCCCACCATCACGTGGCAGAAAAATGCCCTTCTAGAATTGACGAGCCACTAAGCCCTAGAGGAAGGGACAGCAAGGCCAAGCCCATAGGGGAGCCCATCAAAGTACTGGTCAGCTCGGCATCCCAAAGGCGCTTCCTACAGATAGGCCTAGATCTGACACTCGTCGAGTAGGAGGAGATAATCGAATTCTTAAAGAAAAACCTCTCCGTCTTTGCTTGGGCAACAAAGGATATGGAGGGAATAGATCCAAACCTCATCACTCACAAATTGATGGTGGATCCAGACCATCCACCAGTAAGATAGAAAAGAAGGCCACTTGCTCTAAAATGGCATCAGATCATCAACGAGGAAGTTCAGAGGCTACTTGATGCCAAGATGATACGAGAGGTGTTTTATCCTAATTGGCTAGCCAACACTGTTCTGGTCAAGAAGAAAAATGGCAAGTAGAAAGTCTGCATCGACTATACAGACCTCAACAAAGCTTGTCCCAAAGATAGCTTTCCTCTACTAAGGATAGATTAGTTAGTCGATGCCACTGCAGGGCACGAACTTATGAGCTTCATGGATGCCTATTCAGGATACAATCAAATATAAATGCACCTTCCTAATGAGGAGAAAACATCATTTATAACCGAACAAGGTCTCTATTGCTATAAAGTGATGCCGTTCGGCCTAAAGAATGCTGGGGCTACATACCAGCGTTTGGTTAATAAGATGTTCAGCCCTTTGATCAGTAGTACCATGGAAGTCTATATTGATGATATGCTGGTCAAAAGCCTACGGAAGAGTAGCCACCTCCAGCACCTGGCTCAAATGTTTAACATCCTGAGGCAGTACAAGATGAAGCTCAATCCCTCAAAATGCACATTTGGTGTAACAAAGGGAAAATTCTTGGGATACATTGTCTCTTAGAGAGGTATAGAAGCAGACCCCACGCAGATCGGGGCTCTGATTGGACTGAAGTTACCAAAAACCAAGAAAGACATCTAGGCTCTGAACGGAAGAGTTGCAACTCTGAGCAGATTTATCTCCAAATTCACTAATCGCTGCCTACCTTTCTTCAAAGCCTTGAAGGGTAATAAATCTCTATAGTGGATGGAAGAATATGAAAAAGCCTTTACAGAACTGAAGGAATACCTGGCATCGCTCGGGCTCTTATCAAAACCAATACAGGGAGAAAAGCTACTTCTTTACCTTGTAGTCTCCGAGAACGCTGTCAATTCCGTACTAGTCAGGCAAGATAGGGGCATGCAGAGGCCCATATTTTATATTAGCAAAGCACTATTGGATATAGAGAAGAGATACCCCGAGATTGAGAAACTAGCCCTTGCACTTATAGTATCTGCGTGGAAGCTCAGACCCTACTTTCAAGCTCATCCCATAAAAATTCCAACTGCTTATCCTTTGAAGTTAGTACTTCGGAAGCCGACGGTATCAGGACGATTAGTCAAATGGTTAGTGGAACTAGGGGAGTTCAACATATCCTATGTTCCACGTATATTAATTAAAGGGCAAGCCTTGGCAGACTTTGTTGCCAAGTTCACCCCAGCACTTCAGGATAGGGCACAGCTTTGTGAAAATCCAAGAACATGGCAACTATATACCGACGGATCAGCCACCGACCGAAGTGCTGGTGTCGGGTTGGTATTGCATTCTCCTAATGGGCTCATAACAAAAAAGGTAGTTAGCTTAGGGTTTAGAGCCTCCAACAACGAAACAGAATATGAGGCCCTTATCCTAGAGATGAAACTAGCACGAGAATGTGAGGCTCAGAACCTCGAAGTCTCTTTTGATTCCTAATTAGTGGTCAGCCAAGCTCAGGGAGAGTTTTCCATCAAAGATGAAAGGATGCTTCGGTATGCAAAATTAGTCAACCTGTTGAAACGCTCCTTCCAAGCATTCTCAATCCAAAAGATAGAAAGAGGTCAGAACTACAGAGCTGATGCCTTGGCGAACATGGCATTCCATATGAAGGCAGAAAGGGACTCTACGCTAAAAATCTCCTATCAGCCAAGACCTAGCATCGAAGAAGTTTAGGTCGCCCAAATTATAGAACAGCCTCAGAATTGGATGACTCCCATCCTTCAGTACCTAGAACAACGGCTCTTCCCAGAAGACAAGAATAAGGCAAAAAGAGTCCGAGTCAGAGCAGCTCGGTACCTTGTCATGAATGAGAGGCTATACTGAAGATCTTATTCACAGCCATTGTTAAAATTCCTATCTCCAGAAGAGTCTCAGTACGTCCTGGCAGAAATTCATGAAGGAATATGCGAAAATCATAATGGGGGCAAAACCATAGCGCACCAAGCTCTAACACAAGGCTATTACTGGCCTAGAATGCTAAGGGAGGCAAAAGAATATGCTCGAAGGTGTGACAAATGTCAAAGGTTCGCTCTCTACCAACACCAATCCCGCCACGAGCTCATCCCTATCATAAGTCTATGGCCTTTTGCACAATAGGGAATGGACATCATAGGCTCATTGCCTAAAGCCTTACCGAATAGGAAATATCTATTAATAGCTATTGACTACTTCTCAAAATGGGCGGAAACAGAGCCACTAACACATATTACAGAGAAGGAAGTCAAAAGTTTCACTTTGAAGAATATAGTCTGCCGGTTCGGCATACCTCGCATGATCGTCTTTGACAACGGTACGCAGTTTGCTGGTAAAACATTCAAAAAGTTCTACCGAGACCTGCATATCAATCAACACTTCTCCTCACCTGGTCATCCCCAAGCCAATAGGTAAGCAGAGGTCACTAACCGAACAATCCTTAATGCTCTTAAAAGGAGATTAGAGGGAGCTAAGGGAAAATGGGTTGAGGAACTCCCTGGAGTACTCTCGGCCTACAGAACAACTAGGAGAACTCCAACATCAGAAACCCCCTTTTCACTCACCTACGGCACCGAAGCAGTGATCCCTGTTGAGATCGCCATGCCTACCCTAAGGATTGAAGCTTTTAAAAACCACAAAAAACTTGGACTTGCTTGAAGAAAGAAGGGAGCAAGCAAGGGTCAGGATGGAAGCATATCAGCACAGGATGGTTAGCCGCTCAAACTAGGGCTTAAACCTGCCAGCTTCCAAGTTGGAGACCTCATCCTAAGAAGAGTGTTTCAGAACACCAAGGATCCCAGTATGGGAAAGTTATCACCCAACTGGGAGGGCCCCTATAGAGTCACCAAAATAGTAAGACAGACCACTTATTGGTTAGAAAGCATGGATGGGAAACCTGTTCCCCAGCCTTGGAATATAGAATACTTACGGAAGTATTACCAATAAAGAATTTTTTTCTTTGAAAAATTCTATGAAGTATTTCCACCTTAATGTACAGACCTCATGTCTGGTCCATCTTAATGTACAGACCTCATGTCTGGTCCATCTTAATGTACTGATCTCATGTCTGGTCCATCTTAATGTACAGACCTCATGTCTGGTCCATCTTAATGTACAGACCTTATGTTTGGTCCATCTTAATGTACAGACCTTATGTCTGGTCCATCTTACAGATCTTATGTCTGGTCCATCTTAATGTACAGACCTCGTGTCTGGTCCATCTTAATGTACAGATCTCGTGTCTGGTCTATCTTAATGTACAGACCTTATGTCTGGTCCATCTTAACGTACAGACCTTATATCTGGTCCATCTTAATGTACAGACCTCGTGTCTGGTCCTTCTTATTGTACAGACCTCGTCTCTGGTCCATCTTAATGTACAGACCTCGTGTCTGGTCCATCTTAATATACAGATCTTGTGTCTGGTCTATCTTAATGTACAGACCTTATGTCTGGTCCATCTTAACGTACAGACCTTATATCTGGTCCATCTTAATGTACAGACCTCGTGTCTGGTCCTTCTTAATGTACAGACCTCGTCTCTGGTCCATCTTAATGTACAGACCTTATGTCTATTCCATCTTAATGTACAGACCTTGTGTTTAGTCTATCTTAATGTACAGACCTTGTGTCTAGTCCATCTTAATGTACAGACCTCGTGTCTGGTCCATCTTAATGTACAGACCTCATGTCTGGTCCATCTTAATGTACAGATCTTATGTCTAGTCCATCTTAAAGTACAGTCCTTACTTCTGGTTCATCTCGATATTCAGACCTCTTGAATGATCTACCTCACTAAAATTACTTGGTTAGTTCCCAAGCTAAAGGGAAAAGTCTTAACTCAGTTGCTCTTCTACATGGCTGTGAACATTCTTTTAGTCAGATACCAATTCTGACTAACCATTATAACTCTGATTGCTTAAAGTTCTTATCAATGAGTGTCACGCCCCGAATTCCAGCGAACCCGAGGCGCGACTAAACGAACGGAAAGTAAATAAAATATAAAGTAAATAAAGGACAATTAAAGACAATCACATACATTCCATACACTGTTCTGATACATTGCATAGGGTCTGGTCCATTAGTTCACGACATACAAAAATAAGAAATAGCCTTGGGCTTATGCCCTTGTACAATATTAAGTGCGTCCCTCGGGCCAAACATAATCTATAATCAAATCATCTCTACGTCTCGCACAGCTGGAGCATCATCTGAAATGTTTGTCCCATGAATGGGTCAGCTCAACTGCTGGTACAATATAATGCTAATGAAAGAAACAAAATTAAGGGCGTGGCATGTGCAAGTGTACAGTTATTTCTATATGGCATTCAATACCATTATGGCAGTACGTGTACAGTATGCAATATATGAGCAGTATGCGTGACACACCCATGCAACTCTATGCTACCATGTCTCGTCTTACGGTCCTTCCCCGATAGCTCGAGTACTAATATATGTCTCGCTTCACGGTCTGGAACCCGTCAGGCATGCGAGTACCTAATGGCCGATTTTGGGTTTTTCACCACAGGATCTGCACCCTCATAATGCACAGCACCACGTGCTCAACTCACACCATGTCCAAGGAATCACACTGTGCCAATATGCTCTGATTCATTCATGCCACAATATAATCTCGATGATGCATCTCATTCACACATGAAGCATGCTTTCAATCACATATTTCATATTTTCAACAGTTCTCATAGAATATAATCCACACACTATACTAACACATGCGATATACACATAATCATTATCCACATTATCACCCAACTTACAGCAAGATAGCATGAAGCACATAAGCATGTCAACAATCAAACAAACATGTGAAGCATCAAGTCAACAGAGCAAGCATTCCTAAATTCTATTTCTTACTTAGCACAATATATCGTACTTGGTGAGTTAGTCTCAACTCAGAAAAATGTACTCGTAAGGTAGCGGAACTAGTAGTAGAATGCAGAAGGTTAGATCACCTTCTCCTTGCCCTTCCGTGTCCCTAAAATCATAACATATGACTCAGTCCATTTGCTACTTGAATTATGCTATTCAACAAATTTTATGTCTTTATTTTATAAGTTTCTATTTTGCTAAATTAAACCCTACTATTGAGTCCGGAACGTCGAAGAAAATAAGTTTAGGTTTTCGTGGATTCAATTCGGACATCTGGGCTCAAAAGGATAGAATGGTCATTTTATACCTTTACGGGTCTTCTCATTTTGAGACCTCTTTTCACAAATCGGACTCCACAGTTGAGTCTGGAATGCTCGAGATAATAAAGTTCCACTATTTGTTTACTTAATTTGGAGTTCGTTTGACTGCGTTTCAATTCAGGGGCATTTGGTAATTTTTAATGTTATTACGGGTATTTTATGTTTGGGGACACCGTCTCATAAAAAGGACCTCACCATTGGCCTCAAATGGTCTAGATAGTCAAAATACACTAATGACTTGTCCCATTTGGACTCCGAATTATTTTGAAATATTTAAATAATTAAATTAAATTAATTAAGTAATTTAATTAATATTTTATTCTGGTGGGGTCAAATCATAATAATTAATAGTTGGGGGGTCATTTGGTAAATTTTGAAAGTTCTGGCTCAAAGTTCAATTTCAAAAAATCCTATTCTAAACAGGGATAACCAAACAGTGAATAGTGACAGAACGGGGATAGGATATCCCTATTCTGATTTCAATTCCTATTTCAATTTCTTATGCCCGTAACCAAACGCTCCGAATTCCAATTTTAATTTAAAACACTTGGCTGACACGTGACAGGGGTGGGTCGGCCTTGGCCCGACCCGAGCCCAGACCCGACTCGAGACCCGAACCCGACCTAGAACAGTACTTCATCTTCCCCGTTTTTTCGGTAGGGTTCCAGTGAGGTTCCGGCGCCTTTTTCGGCGCTGGCGACATTTTTTCGATGGATTTTCACCGTTTCAAAAATGCAGTTCTCTTCGTTTTCTCCCAAGGATTCCATATATGGGCTCGGTTTTGGGTTTAGATCATCGGATTTCCACGAATAGAGGGTCAAACCCCTCGGTCAACTCTCCAGCGACCTTTCTTCTTCATTTTCGTGACTGGTTGGTCACTGTTTGGACTCCCTCTTTAACCCAATGAGTTTCTCCACTCATGAGGATCATTTTCCCAACAACCAAACGAGGTTTTAAACACATTTCTCCTAGCCAACCGATTATCGTCCCTACCTATCACCCATTTTTTCTCTCTCATCTCTCACCCATTTTAGCCCATTCTTGTTGTGTTGTTTCCCATTTTTCATACCCTACAAGACCTAGGAATTTAAATCAAACAATATGCTACAAAACAGATTGTGTATATATGAGATTTCTAGAGAGAGAAAGTAAACGGGTTGAGGTGTTTATCTCAACAATGGTGCCTCCTCTTTGCCTTGCCTCTACTTCTCAGCCTCTATTTCTCCTTCTTATCTCCTCAACCTTTCTTTCCTTTTTCTTTTCTCTCTAACCGACACCCCATATACATACCTACGGATACACACATATCACCTCATCTCTCTCTCTTTTTCTCTCTCTCTCTCTCTAACCATGCCCTGAAACCTCTCTGCATATTCCATCAACCACTCTTGCCAACACCACTCTTCATTGAGTGTTTCACACTCAATTTCACAGATACACACAACCGTGCACACACCCCACTTGATACACATATACATATATATATATATACATTTACTTGTGCATTACATATATACATATATATATACGCAGCCTTATATATTCTCATATATACATATTTAAGCATATTAAATTAACACACACATGCATACACATGACATATATAATTATACACACACAATTACGCATATGTACACTTGTTTACATATAATAATAATAATAATAATAATAACCAACAAAATTCTCATATAAAAAAAAAAATTGAGGTTATTACATCCTTCCCTGCTTAAAGAAATTTCATCCCGAAATTTAAAAATTTAAAATACTTCTTTGACCAAAATTCAGAAAGAGTAATACCAAGGGTCATTGTGACATAGAGACGTGCAGTCTTACCTATGAACCATTTACCTCTCCCTCAGCCAGGCGATGTGGAATGCATTACTCTCTCCCATTACCCTCTCCCCCCAAAGGAACCTCGTCCACTTGGGCGGGCGTGCAGCGGTGTGCAGACATGTCCACACTCCCTGCTAGGGTCTAGTGCTGATCCCATCTGTAACGGCCCACTCTACATGTCACAACACGTAATGAAATTCTCAAAATACGTTGGCTCCTCAATGCCAATTTCTCAAATTCATCCAAACCTCACGATCCACCTCAACAACCCAACATAATAACAAAAATAAAAGAAAATTCCTCAATGTTTACAAGGACACCTCAAAGTCTGTCACATATTGCTGACTATCTAACTAGTCTCAAACCAAGCCATGAGATTACCTAGTGATTCTTTCACAATGGCACCACCCGTATATCACCCGTACTACAATGCGATTCAATAACCCAGTTCATAGCATTACTATCATGAAACTTAAAGCAGTGCACCAAGGTTCAAAAGAACAAACACTAGTCAAATTCTTTACCAATTTAAAACAGGAACACATATCAATCTTTACCCATTTGTATTTAAACACGTATATACATATAAACATGTTTAAACATTTTCTTATGCCTGCATTAATGACAACCAGTCTGTATATAAAATCATAGTAGCAGCACTATAACAGATACTAAACTAGCATGTATATTCAGAATCAATCAAACAACATCCAATAGGTAACACATAACCTATCACATTAGTATTCATGTATTAAAATCCATCTCAAGAATATACAGATGCACGAATAAGCATGGCAAACATGAATGAATAAGATGCACAAAAATCTATTAGTACTCCAGTCCATGAACTAAAAACAAAGAATATACCTCGAACCGTAGGAGGTCCAGAAGTAGATGCCTCAGGCGCGGCTACTGCATAAACGCGACCCTGGGTGGTCTGGTTCTACCTACCCCCTTCTCTCTGCCCAGGGACCCTAACACTCTGCACCGAGGGTGTAGGCTGGAAATGTAACGCTGGGGGTCCATAGTCTAACTGTGGTAGGGCAGAGATGTCTGAGTGGGCTGGTAATGGGACGGCCTCTACGAGTCCTAGGAAGTCTGCCCCTGAGGATAGTTAGCCCTAACGTGGCCTGGCTGGCGACAAGTGTAGCAAATCGGTGGAGTCCTCCCGGCCTGACTCTGTGCCGGTGGTGGAAACGACCCCTGACTAGATTCGACTCCCTGTACTAGGCTGGGATCTCTCAGAGGACAATCGGCCCTCTTATGACTGGGCTGTCCACACATGTAACATGAAAAGGATCTCTATGATCCCTCCCCTCTAGAAGTGGCTGGTAGGACAAGTCCGGGAGGTAGTGACTGGAGGGGTACCGGTGGTGTCTGTGCAGAAGAAGTACTAGCTCGGTACCTCTTCTGTGGTCTATAGGTCGAGGCAGGTATACGGGCCTGTGCTGTGGGTGTCTTGCCCTAGGCCCGGGACTCTCTAATCCCCTTGAGATCGGCCAGCTCTCTCTCTACTCTGGTGGTCCTAATCACGGCCTCCTCATAAGTCTCTATGATGTGGCCAGCCAGTCTATCCCTAATAAAGGTCTTCAGCCCCTTGAGAAAATTGTAGACCCTCAACTCCCCATTCCCGATAATATGTGGGGCAAACTTCCCCAAAGCAGTGAATCGAGACTTATACTAGGTCACAGTCATATCCCTCTAGTGAAGCGTCTCGAACTCCTCCATGAATCCGACCCTAGCGGCTGCTGGAAAATAGTGGTCATTGAACATGGCCACAAATGCATTCCATCCCTCACCAAATCTATGCAATCTGTCAGTGGCTACCTCTCACCATTGACTGGCCAGGTCTGTGAACTGAAATGTGGCACATCTGATCCTCAAGTGGGGCTCAGTAATCCCCTGTGAGTCTAGGATCCGGGTGATCTGTCTCAACCACTCCTCGGCAACTAGTGGGTCCGACTGCCCAGCAAAGGTGGGGGGTCTCATCCTTTGGAACACCTTCATCACGAAGGTATCGCTGGTCTCACCGCCAGTAGTACGGGCCTCCATCATAGTACGGAGACACTCTTGTAAAAGGGCTGCCATGTCTCTGGCGCCAACAGTCTGCTCCACCTCTTCCACTGGAGCGGGAGCAGAGACAGGAGTAGGTGCAATAACCTCCTCAGCTGTGCTATGGGCAGGTGCATCAGCTGGGGCAATAACCTCCTCTACTATGTTAGGAGTAGGGGCAGCAGCTCTGGGTCTGCCGCATCAGGGCTGGTAGTAGTCCTAGGTCTACCCCGTCTGGGTGGTCCGGCTTTCACAGGAGCTCGTCTTGGTGGCATGTCTACAAGTCCAAGGGGAAAAAAAAATATCCACACCTTTCGTCACATATTGTACATAGGCATTTAGGCAAATACTAAACATGCACTCATCAACAATTCACATTTTCATAAGTAATGAATATAACGTGTCATAACACACTTGCCAAATCAACACTTGCATAATTAATGTCAACCCATTCCTACTCGTGGGTTACACTTAAACAATTAACATAATTTCTAACATAGCCCTTTACCAGGAAGAATTTTATTTAAACAACGCTATATACGTATTCTCAATTCATACTAGTGTTCAACTGCCCTACGAATACTCAACACCCAATGAATACTATCCAAGAAATAATACACCCCCCCCCAACGAACAGGGTCTGACACAAGGACATCTTATAATTTTAAAGACAAACACTCTAAGTATCTGTCATCCCATCTACACACAAAAGGCTTTACAAGTCTATTTTTTGTTTCTCAACATTTTAAGGTTTTGACGTGCCTTTTAATTTATGGTTTCTCTACCTCATTAGAATTTTGTTCATTCAAAATTTTAGAATTTTTTTTTTTTTAAATTCTTTCCTTATTTCTTACTTTTATAGCTAGGTAATAACCCTTCATAGATCACAGCTCCTTTTATTACTGGCTGATGGGGCGACATCCATCAACTGTAACGTAAGACCTGAGACCAATCCAGTCTGTATAACTATCATAGTCATAGTACTATAATCCATGAATGTTGGGTACTAACCTAGCGTACATATACATATATATATATATATAAGAACACAGCTAACCAGCTAGATAACTAGGTCTACAGTCTATTTCATAAATAACTAGGCATACCGCCTGCCATATAAATAACTAAGTGTACAACCTATACCTCAAATAACTAGGCATACGGCTTGTCCCATAAATTATACGGTCATGCATTTCTAATCTCAGCCAACCACTACATTAAACAACACACATGCTCCCTATCTACCGGGAAATCGAGTATAGTGCATACTCGTGCACACCAATGCAACACGCGCACATAAAACGTACTACCCAACACACCTAACTAAACTAAAAATCTAAACTTCTCCCACTGTCCCCTAGGTATTCGAACCTAGGCTCTGATACCACGTTGTTGTCACATCCCGAACCCCACCCTACGCGGATGTCGAGGACGTGACTGCCAGTCGGTCGCGACGCGACCAACCAAAGGCAAATTCTGAACTTTTCGACGAATTGCACTCCAACTGTAGGGTCAGATGCAGCGAAATTTAAAACTTTTTCTTTGTGTCACGGGAATGCAACTCACTTATCCATCATAAGAATATATATCACAAAGCAAGACTAAATCCAGTCAGTCAACAATTCTAATCTCAGAGCATATCTAAAATTAAGCATATAACAACAGAGCAGATCTAATATCTCTAGAGTACCATTAGTTCCATGAGCCATGTCTATCTAGTATATATCAGTCAAGTCAGTCATAACATACCACTCACCGGAATAACCAGGTTCAATCCACAATAAACCAGTCTCTACAATTCAGTGCCGTCAGATCCTTACTTGCGATGCCACTTGGCCTATTCACGTCATGTCATAGTACCTTCTAATCCAATGGAGGTAATTCCTGAAAAATGTCAGAATAATGGGGTGAGCTTAAATAAGCCCAGTGAGTAACACAGATTCCCTATCATGGGTTTCAAAACCAATTTTGTGCTTCCAAGGCACATGGATAATTTAGTCATTTCAAAATAACTATTTTTATAAATCCATTTCATAAGCAGTCTAGTACAATAAAACAGAATCGAACAAACAATACAAACGGATCGGAACATGGCATAACCAATCGGTCAAAACAATAACTATTGCTAATATATCGGTCAAGACACAGACTTTTCATTAACGGAACGAATCACAATCGGGACTGAGTGGGAACAATAAGTCAGTCAAGACAGGGGCATATTATCAATGGCTAGAACATAGCGGAGTTGAACAAGATCAATCAAGACAAGGCATACCAATAACAGGACGGAAACATAACGGAACTAGACCATCTATCAATCAGGCCAGACATGTCATCAACGGACGGAATATAACGGAATCGAACGGAAACAATACATCAGTCAAGCAAGGCATATCGCGAACGGATAAAATTATAACGGAACTAAATGGTAACAATACACTAATCAAGACACAGGCAATCATGAACAGGACACAACATAACAGAACTGGGTAGAAACAATATAACAATCAAGTCAGGGACACATCACTGTAGGAACTAATCATAACTGGACTGAACAATGTTTCAATCAAGACAAACGTATCATCAACGGACAGTACACAACGGAACTGGACCATACATCAATCAAGACAGACAGATCATCAACAGACGGAACATAACAGAATCGAACGGAACAATACATCAGTTAAAACAAAGACATATCATTAACGGATAGATCATGACGGAACTGGACCATATATCAATCAAGACAGACAGATCATCAACAGACGGAACATGTCAGAACTGGACAGAACATATCAATTGAGGCAGACATATCATTAACGGACAGCACATAACCGAACTGAACGGAATTCCTAATTCAAAGGATACAAGCACATCATGTGGAATGTGATACAAAGGGCGTACATTAAGTACATACATTTAAACAATATAGCATTCAGACAGTATACTATACAAAGCGGTACGATACAACAAAATGTTGTTCTTTGCCTATATCACATGGTTTATTTAATCATTTCGGAAATAATGGTTCAATATATCCATTTTATCTCAACAGTTCAAAACGGGCAAAACAGTACGGGATGCTAGCACAGGGATCAGGAATATAGTCAATTATTTAAAAAGACTAAAACCATGTCATAAGTGATATAGTACGAAAAGCATGCATTTAAATAATTGCATTCAAAACAGATCAGTAAATCAAGGGACAGTATCAAAACAGTGTCAGAAGTTACTCACAAACTTTACGCTTATTTCCTTGCATAAATAATCCGATAACCTCCAGGTACGTCAGGCATCTCCATGTATATCCTGAATAATAATCATCAATCACAGACAGATCAGAACTCATCCATTCAGGTCTCATTCTTCATCTTAGGTATCTATCGGATTACCTAAGATAGCCTAGTAGCCTATCGCCCTTCCATTGGGTCTCACCCGAGGCTATTTCATTCTTTAATTAGGCTTAGCAATTATTAGGATTATATCCTAAGTCATTTAGACTTTAATTGTTACCAGTCAGGCACTCATTCAACCTTAGGGGCAAAATGGTAATTTTACCATTCTTGTCCCGGACCCTGTCGTGGTCTTCGGAATAGTCTTTATATCTTAAGTACAAAGTTTTACGTCCTTTGGACTCCAATCGGTATCAGTTAGGTTCTCATTTTAACTATAGGGGCAAAATGGTAATTTTGCCATTCTTATCCCGGACCCTGTTATGGTCCTCAGAATATCCCATATATCATATATATGAAGTTTTAAGTCTTTTAGACTTTAATCGGTATCAGTTGGGTACTTATTTAGTCTTAGGGGCAAAATAGTAATTTTATCATTTTTGCCCTGGACCCTATCATGGTCCTCAGAACGTCCCATATATCTCATGTATAAATTTGTAAGTCCCTTGGACTTCATTTGGTATCTGCTTTAGATCGTCGGGACACATCGGTCATTTCTCGTTTTACGCGTTGACTGTCTCGGAATCTTATTTAGCCCTTCAGTGTTCATAATTATCCCTATGATAATTTATCAGATCAGTTTGACCTTTATTCGACCTCTACTTTGCACTTACAGTGCTCAGGGGTATTTTGGTCATTTTACGTTTCCGTAACTCCTTTTTCGATGCGGTTTGTTCCGAGAGTTTCATATTTCAGATATCTACAGTGTCAGAGGTTCCGTATCATTTATTAGTCATTCGGGATTTTCGTGGTTAATTAATTCGAATTCCGTCAGTGTTAAATTGACATTATTTCACCTAATTAATTGGTAATTAGGTTCGGGTATTGTACCCTATTCTCGAACATGTTTTAATTGTTTTATCGGTCTATCTTGACCGTCGGGAGATTAGGGTTAATTCCCTTGATTATTCTCTGAGCCGGTATTAATTAATAATTAATATTTAATTATTAATTATACAGGATCGGGGTGTTACATCGGTACCATCAGGGACAGTTCGGTCATTTACACTTTATGTGTCTGTATTTTTTGGGACTCCAGTTCGTTAAACGGACCTCACCGTTGAGTTCAGAATGCCCGACATAGTCAAAATAAACTGTCTTTTATTTTTATTTGGGTCTGGTGCCATCAGGGGCAGTACAGTAATTTATCACTTACAGGTCTGTATTTTTCGGGACTGTATTTCCAAAATCGGACTGTACCATTGAGTCCGGGATGTTCGAAATAGTGAAAATACACTATTTATTTAATTTATTTGGACTCCGTTTGACATATTTAATGTCCAGGGGTAAAATCATAATTTTACCAATTTAATAAAATAATTAAATATTATTTTATTATTTAATTAATTTAGCAGGGGCTTAAATGTATAATTTTTCCAAAAATCTGGGCCACTGTGCAATTCTGTCAAACAGTAGGGGTGGATCCGTAATTTTCAGAAAGTTGTGGGGCCAAAACAGAAATTAAATAAAATATAGTTTCAGAACTGTTTGGTTCTAGGGTTCACCAAGTGAACCGGTCCAAATTTCCCTAAACCATCCGGTCTAGTTACCTTCAGAGGACCGGAATATGATATCCCTCATATTCCCAATTTCTTTCTTATTCTCGGTTCGGATAGGCCCCAAATCAATTTCCCAATTTCTGATTTATTAACTCTGTTGCCAAACGGTCCAAATTCAATTTTTTTTTTAAAACACATCAGTTTAGCCAAACGGTGCCGTTCCATTAAAATCAGTGGCACGCTCGTAGACCAACACGTGTCCGAGTCAACTCGCTAACTCGATTTTAAAACACTGGGTCGACTCAGCGTCGTCTTCCCCGTTGAACCCTCACTGTTTGCCCTAATTCTCGCAGATTTGTTCTTCAAATTCGTGGAGTTTCAAGCACGGATTATTCCTGACTTCAGTCCCAATTTATTTCTGGGTATCATGCCAACAAGTTGGCATCGATTTGGTGCTTTGAATCGAGCTCAATAGCTCGGTTCAACAGAGGATAACCGAACCTGCAATTCGATACCAAACCCTCATTCCTCAACCTTTTTCAGCGCGGTTTGTTGCTAAATGATCCTGGTATATAGTTTCATTCCCCAATCAATAAAATCGGTTTAAAGCATCCAAATCACAAATGGTATTTTGTGACCGAACCTGCAACTGAGTTGTTGGAGGGGTTGCATGGGGTTTTGGGGTCGCGGGTTGGTGGTTTTGGGATCCTTAGGATGTCTAGATCAGGTTCAGTGTGTCAGAAATCAGTTTGATTGCAGCTGATTCAGACCTGCATCTCATGGTTATTAATGGCGGATTGCTCATGGTTTGGGTGTATTCAGGCTTATCCGACCCTTCTCAATTGTTCTATAATAAGTCTAGGCCTCACAGGAACATATATATATACGGTCTATATAGATCCAAACCATCAAAACAGTATGAGAATTTAAACAGAAATTCAAAGCAGTTTTTTGGCATTTTACCTTTCAAACAGTGGCTGTTCTCCTCTATGGTTCGGTTCCTGATTTTTGGCACTCCAGGTGTGCCTCATTCAGTCGTGCATCTTCAGTTCCTTTCCTTCTTGTGCATCTCATGAAGACACACACATGCACACACCATGCTTGATCTCACATGGATTTCTGGTTTCCTCTCCCTCACCCACGAGACCCACAAGACATAACATATACAAGCATAGACATGTATATATTTTATAAATTAACTTGTTGCATGGACTCCCATTGGTGGGGAGGGTGGTCCAATCAGAATTAAATCTCCTATTATATATATATATACATATATATATAAACATATATTATATATATCATATGTGGGCTGCATGAAACCTCATTGGTCCAATTGGGTGGCAGCTTGGGACAACTTTGAATATATAAACAATTTAGTTGTCCATATGTGCACAAAGTAATGGCAGCCCACCTGGTAAGTTTTTTGGGAAAATTTATTCTCTCAAAGGTCAAGGGTTCAATTCCCCTTGACCCCATTTTGGCCATTTTTTCACCATTTTTGGTTAAGGCCCTGTTTGGCTGCGCCTTAATTCAATTTCTGATGTTTGCCTCATAACTTTCATTCCGTAACTCCCTTTTCGATGCGGTTTGTTCCGAGAGTTTCATATTTTAGATATCTACAGTGTCAAAGGTTCCGTGTCATTTATTAGTCATTCGGGATTTTCGTGGTTAATTAATTCGAATTTCGTCAGTGTTAAATTGACATTATTTCACCTAATTAATTGGTAATTAGGTTCGGGTATTGTACCCTATTCTCGAACATGTTTTAATTGTTTTATCGGTCTATCTTGACCGTCGGGAGATTAGGGTTAATTCCCTTGATTATTCTCTGAGCCGGTATTAATTAATAATTAATATTTAATTATTAATTATACAGGATCGGGGTGTACAGTTGTCATGCCCCGAATTCCAGCGAACCCGAGGCGCGACTGAACGAACGGAAAGTAAATAAAATATAAAGTAAATAAAGGACAGTTAAAGACAATCACATACATTCCATACACTGTTCTGATACATTGCATAGGGTCTGGTCCATTAGTTCACGACATACAAAAATAAGAAATAGCCTCGGGCTTATGCCCTTGTACAATATTAAGTGCGCCCCTCGGGCCAAACATAATCTATAATCAAATCATCTCTACGTCTCGCACAACTGGAGCGTCATCTGAAATGTTTGTCCCACGAATGGGTCAGCTCAACTGCTGGTACAATATAATGCTAATGCAAGAAACAAAATTAAGGGCGTGGCATGTGCAAGTGTACAGTTATTTCTATATGGCATTCAATATCATTATGGCAGTACGTGTACAGTATGCAGTATATGAGCAGTATGCATGACACACCCATGAAACTCTATGCCACCATGTCTCGTCTTACGGTCCTTCCCCGATAGCCCGAGTACTAATATATGTCTCGCTTCACGGTCCGGAACCCGTCAGGCATGTGAGTACCTAATAGCCGATTTTGGGTTTTTCACCACAGGATCTGCACCCTCATAATGCACAGCACCACGTGCTCAACTCACACCATGTCCAAGGAATCACACTATGCCAATATGCTCTGATTCATTCATGCCACAATATAATCTCGATGATGCATCTCATTCACACATGAAGCATGCTTTCAATCACATATTTCATAGTCTCAACAGTTCTCACAGAATATAATCCACACACTATACTAACACATGCGATATACATATAATCATTATCCACATTATCACCCAACTTACAGCAAGATAGCATGAAGCACATAAGCATGTCAACAATCAAACAAACATGTGAAGCATCAAGTCAACAGAGCAAGCATTCCTAAACTCAATTTTATTTCTTACTTAGCACAATATATCGTACCTGGTGAGTCAGTCTCAACTCATAAAAATGTACTCGTAAGGTAGCAGAACTAGCAGTAGAATGCAGAAGGTTAGATCACCTTCTCCTTGCCCTTCCGTGTCCTTAAAATCATAACATGTGACTCAGTCCATTTGCTACTTGAATTATGCTATTCAACAAATTTTATTTCTTTATTTTATAAGTTTCTATTTTGCTAAATTAAACCCTACTATTGAGTCCGGAACGTCGAAGAAAATAAGTTTAGGTTTTCGTGGAATTCAATTCGGACATCTAGGCTCAAAAGGATAGAATGGTCATTTTATACCTTTACGGGTCTTCTCATTTCGAGACCTCTTTTCACAAATCAGACTCCACGGTTGAGTCCGAAATGCTCGAGATAATAAATTTTCACTATTTGTTTACTTAATTTGGAGTTCGTTTGACTGCGTTTCAATTCAGGGGCATTTTAGTAATTTTTAATGTCATTACGGGTCTTTTATTTTTTGGGACCCTGTCTCATAAAACGGACCTCACCATTGGCCTCAGAATGGTCTAGATAGTCAAAATACACTAATGACTTATCCCATTTAGACTCCGGATTATTTTAGAATATTTAAATAATTAAATTAAATTAATTAATTAATTTAATTAATATTTTATTAATATTTTATTCTGGTGGGGTCAAATCATAATAATTAATAGTTGGGGAGTCATTTGGTAAATTTTGAAATTTCTGGGTCAAAGTTCAATTTCAAAAAATCCTATTCTAAACAGGGATAACCAAACAGTGAATAGTGACAAAACAGGGATAGGATATCCCTATTCTGATTTCAATTCCTATTTCAATTTCTTATGCCCGTAAACAAACGCTCTGAATTCTAATTTTAATTTAAAACACTTGGCTGACACATGACATGGGTGGGTCGGCCTTGGCCCGACCCGAGCCCAGACCCAACCCGAGACCCGAACCCGACCCGAAACAGTACTTTATTTTCCCCGTTTTTTTGGTAGGGTTCCAGTGAGGTTCCGGCACCTTTTCCGGCGCCGGCGACATTTTTTCGATGGATTTTTACCGTTTCAAAAATGCAGTTCTCTTCGTTTTCTCCCAAGGATTCCATATATGGGCTCGGTTTTGGGTTTAGATCATCGGATTTCCACGAATAGAGGGTCAAACCCCTCAGTCAACTCTCCGGCCGACCTTTCTTCTTCATTTTTGTGACTGGTTGGTCACTGTTTAGACTCCCTCTTTAACCCAATGTGTTTATGCACTCATGGGGATCATTTTCCCAACAACCAAACGAGGTTTTAAACACATTTCTCCTAGCCAACCGATTATTGACCCTACCTATCACCCACTTTTTCTCTCTCATCTTTCACCCATTTTAGCCCATTATTGTTGTGTTGTTTCCCATTTTTCATACCCTACAAGACCTAGGAATTTAAATCAAACAATATGCTACAAAACAGATTGTGTATATATGAGATTTCTAGAGAGAGAAAGTAAATGGGTTGAGGTGTTTACCTCAACAATGGTGCCTCCTCTTTGCCTTGCCTCTGCTTCTCAGCCTCTATTTCTCTTTCTTGTCTCCTCAGCCTTTCTTTCCTTTTTCTTTTCTCTCTAACCGACACCCCATATACATACCTACGGATACACACATATCACCTCATCTCTCTCTCTCTCTCTCTCTCTCTCTCTAACCATGCCCTGAAACCTCTCTGCATACTCCATCAACCACTCCTGCCAACACCATTCTTCATTAAGTGTTTCACACTCAATTTCACACATACACACAACCGTGCACACACCCCACTTGATACACATATACATATATATATATATGTATATATATTTACTTGCGCATTACATATATACATATACATATATATATATATATACGCAACCTGATATATTCTCATATATACATATTTAAGCATATTAAATTTACACACACGCATACACATGACACATATAATTATACACACACAATTATGCACTTGTACACTTGTTTACATATAATAATAATAATAATAATAATAATAATAGTAATAATAATAATAATAATAATAATAACCAAGAAAATTTTCATAAAAAAAAAAGAAATTTGAGGTTATTACCATGAGTTCTGGAGGTGTTAATTATCGAGGTCCCAATTGAATACCATCAGTTTAGTTATTTTTTACAAGTCTTTCGGCTCGATAGTTAAGCCTCGACGGTTAGTTTCACAAAAACATGCTGTCCAGTTCGCTCAGTGCGAATTCAGATTCAAGTTTCAGAACTCAGACTTACTTACGTCAATTGCAAGTTTTAAGGGTCAAAGCTCGTCTATTCACTACATAGCAATGGAGCTATAAAATGCCTCATCAAACCACAAGATTTAAAAATATTCAAAGGGAACAAAAGACAGGAAGTTCTGAAGAAAAGATATTGTTATTAACATGTATGAGCAGTTACAAAAAATGAAAAGAGCAGAAAAAATAGAACTACAAAAAATTTTCTAAACTAAAGGGCTGGCGGACGCATTATCACCATCATTATCGTCGCCACCCTCATCACCATTATCATCATCAATACCCAACAGATCAATGGCTGGGAATTTGGCAAGAAGCTTGGTTTTGAAGTCATCGTATCCAAACGACACAAAGTTCTGACCCATCTTTTCCAGCTCGGACTTTAACCCAACCTCAGTCTCAGCCCTAGCTTCATCGACCTTCAAAACAAGGGAGGCCTGGAGTGCGCTGATCTCCTTCTTCGGCCTCTCCAGCTCCTGAAGGAAGGATTCCCTCTCAAACTTGAGAGAATCCTTCTCTAACTCCATTATGGAGAGGGAATTCCTCACTTCCTTGAGCTAGTCCTCGGTAGTTGTAGCTTGGGATTAAGTTGTGCCAAGCTGAAGCCGAGCTTCATCCAGCTCGTCCTCAAGCTTCTCCACAATCTGTGGATTCATGGCGCACTCTATCAAGGCAGCCATGTCATGTAGGGTCTGCAAAAACAGCAAAGGACCTGATCAGGCACAAGCAAAAACAAAACACCAAGGAAGTAAGAATGATCATTACCTTCAGATGAGTGCTCATGGCACCAGCAACTCTCTTCTGAATGCCCTGCATGGTACTGCAAGAAGGAGAGTCCATTTTTGGGGCATCTGCCTAGAATTCCTCAATGGCTTGATGGACTGCCTTGTACCCATCAAGCATCAGGTCCAGGTCAACTGCCACCCTCGTCTTGCCCTTCTTTGGAACCTTTGGAGCCGACGAGGGGGCAGGCTCAGAAATCGTTATGCCCACTTTGGGAGGAGTGAAGGTGGTTTCCTTGGTCATCGCACCTTTCCTAGGCGGCGCAGGAGAAGGAGAAGCAAAAGGCACCACCCCTTTTTTGGGTGGAGCAGCAGAGGAGGGGACGGCAGCAGTGTTCCTCTTCTTCTTAGATGAGGGATCAGCAGGAGGGGTGGGATTCGCCACCCTTTGCTTCTTTGACGAGCCCCAATTGCCAAAGACGGATTGCATCACGTTTTCAACAACGTTCTTATTTTTTGGGGCCATTGGGTTGCTCGGCTTAAGGATGACTCTATAGTCTCTATTGTTGGTCTGGAGAAGCCTACCGTACTGCTCCTTGAGAACAGGTGTGAAAGACGGCCTCTTTTTAACACTCTTAGCTACACAAAATGTAGTATAACAACAGTTAGTAAAATAATAGTAAGGGCGAGAACAGAAACAAAAATTACAAAAGAAGAAGGGTCTCACCCAAAAGCCACGTGCTCCAAGGGAATGTAGAGATCTGATCCTCAAGGTCTGCTGTCACAACTCGAAACCCACCCTATGCAGATCTCGCATCGCTACCGCCACCCTTAGGCTCGAGGACCCTTGGGCAAAGGCTCACATAAGCAACGGTATCGAATAGATATGCGACATGCGTTTTGCGGAAGCGTGAAAAACTTTTTCTTTTCTTTTTTTATTTAAATTTACGCACATCCGTTCGATACTGCCGCTCTTTACCTAGCATACATGGTTACACATTCAGAGTATAACTAAAATATTACAGACTTATATCATACAACCATCAACGTTAGTTACCCCGTAGGGTTTATACATATTGTCATATTGTATCTTAACCATAAGCGCTATTAAACATTACATAACTCCAAAAAGAAACCATCTAATCACATCTCCATAAGCCGACAGATACACCGCCTTCAAAACTCGACTGCTGTAAGTCACCTGAAAGGGGGATTCGAACAAAGTCCGAGTAAGCTAATCTAAGCTTGTGAGCAATTCCAACATTCGTCATGGGGTTTCAATCAACAGTGGTTTTAGCTTATAAGGGTTTATAAATCAATCACTGTCAATTGTTCGTAACTTTTGAACACAGAATATATGCATTCATAAAACTCATAGCTTTGAAACATTTAAAACATTCAAGCTAACATATGCTTTTTCATATAAAACTTGTAACTCTGAATACAAACTATATGCATTCCATAAAACTCATAACTCTGAACATGTAAAATGTTCAAGCTAAAAATGTGTTCTTCTTTAAATAGAGTATATGTGAACTCAAACATTTAAATATGAAAATGAGGATTTAAAATCTGCTTTCATTTTCAAATATCTTTTCTTTTCACTTTTACTCTTGGAATCTGTTTCGAACCAAACTCCCGCTTTACTCTTGTCGAGATATCTCTTTGCCTGTGGGATTAGATCCTGCTACCAGGCATTTGACAATCAATTGGATTTCGTAGAACCCAAAAGCTTGTCGGCTCCACAGGATAATGGAGTCCCTTGCGAACCCCAATACCTTGTCTCGTGCTTATGCACAGTTATCTTGTATTTCAAGAAACTACTTTTATCTCATGACTTCTCAGAAATACTATTTAAGAGTATTCAAACATAAAGTATATAACTTCATAATAGAACTTTCAATTCTCAGAATATACGAATTCAGAATATATCTCAGAGAGTTTGCAATTTAAAACTCAAACATGCTAAGGCATATTTAAAGGAAACTGTAAGTAAATCTGATATCTGAATAGAATAATTTAAAACAGAAGGCGTATGAAAACTGAATTCGATATTCAAATACTTTTCATGACTTGAGCTCAAAACTTCTTTGAAATTCATGGAGTTAAATCTCCACTTCGAATGTAGGGTTACTCACCTTGGTCCTTTAGGGTTAGTGCTAATAATGCGCTCCCCCACTTTCCTTGTAGTTCCTAAGAACAATTCATAAACATTTCATCAACTTCACATTCATTGTAATATCATCTCGATATTCCTTAGCTTATGCTTCCTAAAATGATTTCATAATTTCATATGTACTTAACTTAACTTGTACTCTCAACCTATGACACAATTTAATGTGTTAGAGATTTAATTTGTTTCAATTTATACTCTTCTGGTAGCTCCATTAACTTTGAATTAAAGTTATTTATTTGACATGTTTACATGTCGTGTCTTTTCGTATTTCATCTCTCGTACACGCCTTAGTATTAGTACTTTGGCATTACTCTAATTTATAGTCATCTGACAGATGTTATTCATCAAATTTTATGTCTTTTTATTTTAGACATTTCTTTTAGTCGAATAGACTCTACCATTGAGTCCGGAGTATCGAAGAAAGTCGGTTTAGGCTTTCCTAAAAGTTTATTTGGCCTTTTGTATGTAAAAGGGCAAAATGGTCATTTTATCGTTTTACGTGTCATATTTTTCCGTACTTCGTTTTGTAATTTGGACTCCATTATTGAGTCCAGACTATCAAAGAAAGTCAATTTAGACCTTCTCTGATTTCATTTTGGCTTTAGGGGTACTAGGGGTATTTTGGTCTTTTTACCCTTTTACGTGTCTTTATTTTTTGGGACCCCATCTCGTGTTGTGGACCTCACCATTGGACTTAGAAGGTCCGAGATAGCAAGAATGCACTAATAACTTGTTAATTTTGGTCAAGGGGTATTTTGGTCATTTACCCATTTACGTGTCTTTATTTTTTGGGCCCTGTCTCGTAAAACGGACCCTATCATTAGTCTCAGAATATCCAAAATAGTAAGGATACACTATTCATATGTTTAATTTGGACTTCATTTGCTTCATATATGACTCAGGGGCAAAATAGTAATTTTACTTTATTTATTAAATAATTAAATTAATTATTTAATTATTTTTCCAGGGGCTTAATTGCATAGAATTCTCATCAGTTGGGCCACAGTATAATTTTTCTGAAGTCCAGGGGTCAATTCGTAAATAAGGGAAGTTTGGGTTTATTTATCTTTAAGTAAATTAGAAAACCAAACGGTTTGGTTTGGTATAAAGTGAACCAGTCCAGTCCGATTATAAACCAACCGGTCTGGTCAGTTTTGTATGTAATGCTGACATCATGATGACGTCAGCCCTAAACGTTTTAAAGATTAAAATTAAAACGTTGCTGTTTCAATTAACCCGTAACTCGTTGGTTCCGGTTTAACCCAGACCTGTAACCGAGTCCGACCCGACCCGACCCGAACAGTGTCATCTTCCCCACGAAGATCGACACTGTTCATCCGAAACCCTAATTTTTTTCAGTTTGATTTCGTGCCATTTTGAGAACCTATTTTCTCTGTTTTCTTTTCCAAATATCTCATATGAACTTAAGGCACATTCTTACATTGATTTAGAGCTTCGAAACTAGCTCAAGTGCTCGGTTCAGGTTATGGTAACCAGACCTGCAACTAGACGGTTCATCCTCATTTCTCAATTAAATTTCATAGGGTTGGTCTAGTTTTGATCCCCTTTTTATGGGGTTTCACATCTTGGCCTTTAAAACTAGTTTTGGGGTGCAGTTGAGGTGTTGGGTTTAAAACCCGAAACCTGCAACTCACCATGAGAGGTCCATTTCTTATGATTTTTGATCGCGTATAAGCGTTTTCATGATTCTTGTGAGACTTACTTGAAGCCTTGATACACCAAAAATGGTTTAGAAGAAGTCGGTTCAGACTTGCTATGAGCAAGGTCTTCAATGGCGACCTCTGTTGGGTTACATGTTTTTAGATGTTTTCATAGCCTGATTTCATGCTAAATCGACTCTAAAACACATATCTAACATCATACATGCATTACTAAGCTTCAAATAGTTTCTATTCATGCATATTTCTAGAGAGAGAAATTTAAGAGTTTTCATGGGTTTACCTTTTTGGTCACTGGTTTTCTCCCTCTTCACTTTTGATTCTTCCTTAGCTCCTTAGTTTCCTTCCCTTTGATTTCTTTCACAAGAAACAAGCATGGTTTGCATGCTTTAAAAGAGGACAACCGACTTCTCTCTCTCTAACTTTTCTCTCTCTCTTGACCTCACGGCCACCCTACTTCTAGCCTTTACTTCTGCTTCCTTTCTAATCCATTCAATCTCTTTTCTTCCAATTCAGATTTTGCATTTAAAGCTTGTTTGAGATTTGTGTATATATATACATATTATACTAACACACACACTAACTCACTCACTTACACACACATGCTAGCACACACTCTAGCTATAGGTCTCCCTTCCCACCACCTTCTCAAATCAGCCCACTTGTGACTGCATTGATGCATGTGTTGATATTTAAATATATATATATATATATATACATACATACAATATAACACACACACCAACTCACATGTGAACACACACACACCCGGTTTACATATGCACACACTGCACTGTTCACTTATATATATATATATATATATATATATACATTTTTATTTCATTTAAGCATATATACATGCATGCATACTTGGTCATACATACATATACACATTACACCTTCCATATAGTCTAATGTGTGTTTAAATTATTTAATTATAATTAAAACTAATTATTTCATATAAATAATTAATTATTTATTTAATTAATTAATTATTCTCTTTGAGTGTAATTATTTTTACACTAGTTTTCTTTAATCTCGTAATACATGTCATATGACCCGGTGTTCCGGGTCGGGATATTACATCTGCCACCTCCCATCCTCCACTAACAAAAAATACCTATTTTTCCAAGATTTGTTAGAGGACGGTACAACTGACAGAGGTCTGAAACCACTATCAAAGGACAAATAGTAAAGGCTCTCCGACCTCATGTACTTGAGATCAATTTTGCTACGGATCAAATCTAAAGAGACGTCTACATTGTTCATACGACCCAAAACTAAAAACCCTAACGAGTGTCTCCAACTGTTCAAATTCAAGTCGGCCGGGCAAAGGTTAAACCAACAGAAGAACTCCCTAAGTAATTTGGGAAAAGGAAGACGAAACCCCATTTCAAACCAAGCGGTATAAACGTAGATCTCACCTTCCCTAATATCTGAAGGATGATCAAGGGCATCAGGAGCCCTAAGGACGACATCTTGAGGAAAACTGAATTCCTCCTTCATGTTATTTAACCAGGAAGAGGTCACGATGCTCTGCCCCTCTTCCCTTTGGGAAAGCTGGCCAAAGACCTCTCCCTTTTTATTCCTAGGTTCTAGGAAAGAATCTATAATCCTAACCTCAAGACTAGAGCGAGTCTCTTCCGATCCGGTCCCCAAGGAACTACTACCCCTAATAAGGGTTTGGGATGAAGCATAAGCCTCCAAAGCACTCCCTGAACCACCGACAACACCAGAGGAGGCAATGGAGGTCGACATTTCGAAATAACCAGAAAGGGAGAAGAAGAAGGACAAGAGAAAATAGGAACAAGGGAACCAAGGCCAAACCTGAAGAGAGAGAGAAACTTCGAACGATGGACACTCCTTATAATTTAGCTTGTTGGTTCGACAATGGCGAATGCTCCCTTTCCTCTGACGTACAAGAGAAACAGTAAAAGAAGAGTAAAAAGCCCTTTTTCCCTCATTATATACATTCAGAAAATAGAGGCCACTAAGGCAAACCGTCATGACGGCTGTAAACAATGATGGCCTTGAAAGCCCAAAAACCAACTGCGCAATAAATGACGCACCAACAGTCGTCTTGGAAAATGAGACGACAAAGCGTATGACTTTTCGGAGGCTTGTAAACCTTAGTTACGCCACAAGCTTAAACTAAGGCTTGAGGGGGAGTAACTGATATACCACAAAGCGACAAAACCAATCCTTACTTGACACGTATGCCTACAGTTCATCCCATGCTCCGCCAATTCAGCTCGTGCTCAGCCATCCAAAGCAGACCTACAGAGCTTAAGGGGGCCGAGCACATATATCCAGGGCAGACCTACACTCTTACAGAACTTACAGATCTGAGCACGGACCTTCGTAAGCAACTCTCCGCTATCAAGAGCTCATCACCGCCTTAACATCTGCCGAGCAGGGAATAAGGAAACAATCTTTTACAAGGAAACCACCACACGTGGTTATTTCTATTTGATATAATGTCCAACATGGAAACTGCTATCTCCGATGAATCAAATCGCTATTTTCATGGCTCCAAATCCTAATCAACTTAGGAAAGCCAATGCCTATAAATTAAACCCTAAAGGTATGCTTTATTTTCATGCTCATTATTTGGCTTTCATTATAGTCTTTCAATTCAGTTTTATTAACTTAAGCATCGGAGCGGCTACCGCCAAAGCCAATCCGGTGGTCCTCTAATCTTCTTCTTTGAGTGTTCTTCAAGGAACCGAGCTCGGAATCTACGTCAACCAAAAAGTGCAACATCAGGATTGGTTGGTGATTGTAATTCGAAGACTTTCCTTATCTGATATAGTCACTATAGGTGATTGAGATTGGTAGTATATTTGTCGCTTTCATAATCATAGGAAATATTATTTCCTTATTAGTTAGCGCCCCCCTCCCCCCCACCCATTTCATGAGCCTTGCTCATTGGCTAGTAGGGTTAGGAAATAGTAATACTGATCTGGACTGAATAAATCTCGAGTTCGGAAGAGCCGCACCATTTTTTATGGAAGAGTTGGTGAACTAATGAACTAGCTCTTTGGAAGAGCTGTACTGATTTCTTCGAAAGAGCCAATCTAAGCTAATTAGAAGAGCTAATGAACTGAACTCTATGGAAAAATTGATGGACTGAACTAATCTCTTGTAAGAGTTGATGTAATGAGCTCTCGAAAGAGCTGTGAAGCCACAAGATTTTTAACTCGAGAGGATTGTTGATGCATTCAATTGCGGCACTTTGCTATTTGCATTCCAAATTTTTAGCTTGGAATGGTCCCAAATTGTGACACCTGACCTTTAGCATAAGATTTTTAGTTTGGGATGCTAATTGGTGACACTGAGTCAAAGACTTCAAATTTTTGGATTGTTTCTAGCTATAAGACTACAATTCCTAATAACTTTGGATTTTTTGGCAATAGGGTTGTGACAATTGTAATATCCCGAAAAATCCAACATGACTTAGATTGCACCCCGATTTAATAAAAATAAATTATGTGATGTAAATAATTTGAAATAGCTTAAAATACCGGAAGCCATGAAGGGATTAATTATTAAATATATATATATATATATATATATATAAAATTAGTCCAGACTACAAAAAATGATATAGGCTCGAAAAATAATTAACCTAGTCAATCGAGTGCTGGGATGAATAAATGAAGCCAATACAAATAATAAAATAAAAAAAATATGAATATCATCTGAGACACTAACGGGTTGGCAAAATAAATAATTATGGTAATTGAGCCTCGACTTTATGGTAAATTTACTGGCATTTTATAATATAATATTTTATGGAATAAAATATTTAATACGGTAAGGTAGGAAATATATTAAGACTCAATATATATATATATATATATACACACACACGAATATATTTATGTGAATATATTATATAATATAATGAGCTAGAAGCTTCCAATGGAAGCTGTTAGATGGGTTGCCATATAAATAAGCAACAAAATCTACTAGAATTTACGGGGGAAAAGAAAAGAAAAGAAAACAAAAGAAAGAGAGAGAGGCGGTGCAGAGAGGATTCTAGAATTCTCTGGTAGGTGTAGCAGGATTTTACATATATATCTATGTATATCTTTGTAGGAAAATTGGAGAGAATGAGAGTGATGTTACAGCAGTTATGTGTATATATTTATATATGTGGGTGAGTTTGTGTAGCGGTGCAAAGGAAAGGAGGAGAGTAGCGGCTGAAGTGCTCCAACAGCAGCAGCAGCGCATATCAGCGGGGAGAAAAGACAAGTTTTGTCATTATCTCTTCTGTTTTGGGTTATGAGAAGGTGATTTGAATTAATTTGGGTACCATGAAATTGGCAGAAGCGGCGGTTGGCGAAATCCCCTGTTTTGATCGAAAGCAGATGGGAATTTTGGAGAGTTTCTTGCGTGTCAAATTTTGTTCCCTAATGGGCGTGCTACTGCTCATGATCTTGTTAAGAAAAGGCTGGAAAATCTTCAATAGAGCCTTTGATAATATGTACAAGGAACTATATTTGAGGAAATGGGTCATGTTGGTGGTATATGGAAAGCTGATTCACGAAATAGGGACGCCATTGTTGCAGGCGAACGAATCCCAAGCACGGTGGACGGAATAGAGAGAGTTATAGGATTTTGCGGTGTGTTGCTTTGATACCTTGGGTTCTTTTATGTTACTGATTGATCAGCTGCGACGAGAGCAATCGGGATTTTCTTAGGAATTTAAAGAGCAGTTTCCAGATCATGCTGCCTTAGGTTTTTAGTATTTAATTAGTAGGGCTTTCGGTAGAAAGACGGACTTGTTAGGCAAAATTGCAAAGCAATAGAGAGAAGCAGTAGCGTGTTGGTGTTGGGTTGTGGTTTGAATTGATGGGAATTGGAGGCAATTTGCTAGCATTTGGGTCAAGTGCGATGAGGAAATGACAGAGAGTGCAGTAGCAACAGAGTGTAACGGTGCCAATTGTTGGGGTCTCTTGTTCAAGTAGTGAATTCTGTTCGTGAAGTTGGTGATGCCTTGGATGGGTTCCTCTGTTCCTGCCGCTCCAGTCAAGAGTGAAGGTGAACATCAGGTGGATTTGGGAACCTGTTATGACTGAAGGTGGAAGATGGCATGGCTAGAAGAAAGCTTCTGCAATTTGGGGAAAGAGCAGTGTCTGGATTGTTCAGGTATAGATTGGAAAATTGAGAATCAAATTGAGAGTAAGAGATCAATATATGTATGTACATAAATATATGTGTGGCTATCGCGGTTATTGTGAACATTGAGTTTGAGGAAAATCAGGTGTTAGCAGGTATGTAGATTGAGTATGCTTGATGCTACTGGTTCGATTGGAAGGAATGGCATGTCTACTATTGGGGAAAGAGAGAAAGAGTTTTAGGGAGCAACTGCAGATTTTTCCTCACTTTGCTTACTATTTTTCTCTACTCTCAACAGTTGGTTATGCTCAGGCAGATGGGTTGTCTAAGGAAAGAATTTTGCTAAAAGAATTGGTTTGGATGAAACAACCCAGGTGTGTTAACGATTGTTCTTCCGAGGAAGAAACTGCAACAAGAATAAGAAAGTGCAGAGGCCTGGAGTGAGCTGCTCTATTGAGGCACTGGGAGATTTTCAATTGGTGACTTTAGTGGCTTTCTTGCTCGCTCAAGGGTTGTTAGATTTTTTAACCAGAGGGTGTCATGCCATGGTACGGGGATAGACTTAAAGGGATTGTAGAGAGAGGTTCAATAGAGAAAATTAGTTGGGTAATAAATGTAGTTCCTCAGGAGAGAGAGGGCTAACCGGTTGAAGGTTAGAGCAAGATACTTGCTAGGGGGTTTATGACACTTAACTGCAAATTCTCCAAAGGTTAGCGGGTGGAATGAAAGTGTACAGTCTCAATGGGATCACCAGAAACGTTTCACTAAAAAGAGAGATCCAACTAAAAGTCACGTGGTTGGGGTTCGGAATGGAGAAACAAGAGGAACTGCCCTTCCAAGTCAGCTAGAGGGTTAAATGATGATTGCAGTGTTAGTGGGATGTTGACTACAACCAAACAAAGGTTAGATGTGTTCATATTTGAGGAACATGATGAAATTTTGGATGTTGAATCAATTATGATGGCCATCAAAAGGATAATGCCTAGGATATGTAGAGACGTGGCTAATGACGTATCTGGAGACCGTTGACGTGGCTAATGACGTATCTGGAGATCGTCTGTAAATGGAGATAAACATATATTCAGGTAAGTAACTCAGACTCCTGACTTGGAGTATATTTTTCGTATTATCTAAACTCGTACTGTACTGTTTTATATGCTAAATTGTTTTATGCACTGTACTATTTTAATGCATACGCTTTCATGCATACTCGTTGTACTGCATTACTTGTGGCATGATTCTGTTCTATCTTGCCTTCTGATATATCTTGTTGATTCTGTTCGGATCTGTTGTTCTATTACCCGTCCTTGGAGTCTGGTCCGATTCTATTTGGTATGTTGAGTTTGGAGTCTAGTTCGATTCTATTTGGTATGTTGAGTCTTACTCTGGGCCCACTACGGGATTGATTATATCAGTGGATGGATGGCTGGCTCTGTGGGACGCCCAGAACTCAGCATCCATTCAATCCTATCTGTTCTGCTCTAATACTGACCTAACTGGAAGTGTGCTGCGGGGACGCGGTGTCACGACCCGAAACCCACCTTACGCGGATCCCGAGGGCGTGATGCCAGTTGGCCACCTTGCCAGTTTTCTCCACTGACAATACGACCAACCAAAGGCAACTTCTGAACTTTACAATGAATTGCATTCTAAGTGTAGGGTCAAAACAGCGGAAATTAAAACCTTTTAAATTGAAAATGCAACTCATCCAAATGCATCAGAGCACGTCTAAAATTAGTCACCAAATATCTCAAAGTATCAATATACATGCTCCAATGCATCCATTCTATATCAATAAATTACTTAAAGCGGAAGTTACACCAATACAGTTCAACTAATCAAACTCATCTCCAATGACCAACAATCAGAATATCTTCAAGTACAATTTAATCATAGTGATCCAACATATTAGGCTAACCTCATTACTAATGATGTAACATTATATACAATTGTGAACTTAACCTTACAGAGTACGTAGTCAACTCGACTTGGAGTTCATCTCGTTAGTGTAAATCATGTGTGCCCCACTAGTTCCACTAGTTATCTCACTGCGTTTCATCCATTATAAGCTACCTGAAAAATGGTTATAAATAAGGGGTGAGCTAACAAAGCTCAATAAGTAAAGTCCCTTCCTCTGTCATGGGTTAAGATCAATCCAAGAAGTAGGTATGAGCAAATACCAATGGAGTGTGATATATCAATGTCAGAACAGAAGACATGATAAAAGTCACAATAGCCAGTCACCAATGTATAAATCGATGGAAACGACCCTCAGGTCCTATGAGCATATCCCAAAATGGGTATACAAAATCACAACAAGGGATAGCCGAATAATATGTTGCCAAAATCAAAAAACATCTACATAGGCATGTCATCATGTCGGGTAGCACAACAAGGGTATTCCAAGGAAAGCTCACAAGCATATCAAGGATCCAAGGAATACGATATCAACAGTGCTCAAAAGTATATAACATATTAAAAACCAAAAGCATGTCATGTAAGAGATAAAGAAAAGATACTATGTGTCAGATGCTATCTGTTAGGACCCAGCATACCCTTTCGTTCTTACAACACAGCGCTATCAACTTTTCGTGTCCTCTAGGACTCAAGTCGTACGTCATGCCTTGCATGACTACGTGTCGATCGTGTGAAGTGACTCTCGCACCCACGGGTAGCTCGGTTGTGCGGTGTGATGCTCACAACCACGTGTAGACTGTCAGCATCTTGCCCCTAAGGGCTGAAGTGTGTGACGAGTCAAGTACTACCACAGAAAGATCAGGTCACGCATAGATAATTTCACAAGTTGTGGAGTAGTACTTTTCTTATCATATAACATGTACGGTTTAGTATTCAAGCATCAAAGAATTACGTATAAATCATATCAGGGTATCGACATGCAATCACTCATCAAGTCCACAAGATAGAACAATATCAATTGTGGAGATCAAGACATATCAGATAATGGAGTACAAGGTGGCAGCATGAAGAAAGAAATGTGACATGGCTAAGGAAAGACCACATAACAAAGTCCAGGTTTTACTTACCTCAGTTTCTTAGTATTGCATCCTCCATTTACAAATATTCTAATAATCTCCAAATACTTCAGGCATATCCTTGCATGGCCTAAACAATCATCATTAATCACAGACAGATCAGAATTTGTTCGTTCATGTCTTATTCATCATCTCAAGAGTCTATTAGATCCCCTAATTAAGTTCATTGGCCTAATACCCACTCATTGGGTTTCAACTTATGTTATTAATTTCCTTAAATAGGCCTAGCAGCTGTCCGAATAATATTTTGAGTCATTTTGACTCCAGTCGTTATCAATTAAGCACTTTTTTGCCCTTAGGGGTAAAATGATAATTTTTTCATTCTTGTTCCGGACCCTATCGTGGTCCTCAAGACATTCCCGTTAGCTTATATATAGAGTTCTAAATCTTTTGGACTTCATTTGGTATCTGCTTTCGATCATCGGGACACATTGGTCATTTCTCATTTTACACGTTAACTGTTCTGGAGTCTTATTTAGCCCTTTGATTGTCATAATTATGCTTATGATAATATATTAGATCAGATTGACCTTTATTCGGCCCTTACTTTGCATTTACCATGCTCAGGGGTATTTTGGTCATTTTACGTTCCGTGAAATTCTGACCCCTTTTTAATCATACATATGAGTCCACAAGTATTTGGGCTTCATACAGTATCACATGCCATAGCTAAATTTTCGGGTCCTCAGTTCATAAAATGGACCTCACCATTAAGTCCAGAGTGTTCGACATAATTAGATTGGACTATCTTTAATGTTTAATCTGCCCTAGGTATCATTAAGGGCAATTCAGTCATTTATCATGTACGTGTCTATATTTTTTGGGACTTAATTTTCTAAATCGGACTCCGCCATTGAGTCCGGAATGCTCGAATTAGTAGAAATACACTGTTTATTTATTTTATTTGGACTTCGTTTGACGTATTTAATGTCCAAGGGTAAAATGGTAATTTTACCTAATTAATAAAATAATTAAAATAATTATTTTATTTTTTATTTATTTTTATAGGGGCATATTTGAATTTATTCTTTTAAAATCTGGGCCACAAAAAAATATTCAAAACAGTTGGGGGTCAAAATGTAATTTCATAAAAGTTTAGGGACCAAAACAGAATTTCAGAAAAAAGGGTTCAGAACCGTCCGGTTTAGGGTTCAATCAATTTAACCAGTCCAAAACCTTAAAGCCATCCGGTTCATTATCTTCCATTACATCATGCTGATGTCACTATGACGTCAGCTTCATAAACAAAAGAACAACGTTTTGTTTAAGTGTTTTAAACGGTCAGGACCCGAACCACTTTTGACCCGATACCTGACCCAATGCCGACCCGACACTGTTCATCATCTCCACCAAACTAGGGTTTCACCACCTCTTCTCCACAGTCGTCTTCTCCGACGACGGGTGGGAGATTCCGGTGGGTTTTTGGTTCGGTCCAACGGGGTTCAAAAGGGAATTTCTCAAGGACTTCAAATCTATTTTTAGATATTCGATTGGACCACATCTTGGCCGTCAAATAGTGAGTTACAGGTCACGGCTCCGGCGATGGCCGATTTTTCGGCGACGCTCCAGTTTCATTTTCATGCTATTTTAAATTGTTTTGACCTCTAATTTCGGTCATAGGGACCTTCTAGGACCCTTGGGGTTCGTTTGGAACACTTAAAACTCACTAAAATCAGTGGGTTGATAGATTATTGTTTTGGGCCAACCGAACGTGTAACTGCCTATTCCTACCTTGTTTTTGGACCATTTTGGTCCATTCAAATTGCTTTGGGTTCCCATTTTTGTGCTCTACACGCCCATGTGCATCAAGCCAAGCTTAGAGTACAGTTTCAAAAACCTAGAATGTTTATTCTCGGTTTCTCATGGTCTAGTGCCCAAACAGTTCAGTTTTTACCCCATTCTATGTTATTATCATCCTCTTCTACATTCAGATGCATGCATGTAGTCTATATCGAAAACTAAAATGATGCTAAATGATCCAAGAGGAAGAAATCAAAATTTTTTTAATGTTTTCGTTTTGTACCTTCATGAACCGTGTCCCCCTCTCTTGTCTTAGGCTCGATGTGAGGCCTTCAATGGTTAACCCAGGTCCAATCATGTACTGCTTAGTCTCCTCCCTCCTTGATGGTGCACTGAAGCACACATACCATGCATGCACAAGCATACACACACTTGTACACAAAGTCTCTCTTTCTCTCTCTACTCTCTCTAGTTTCTCTCTCTACACCACTCTTCCTGATTCTGATCTCTGATTTATCCCAACCCCACGCAACATGATTGTATCTCATAATTTTATTTGTTTTCATTTTAAAATAATTCTCTTTGTTGCATGTAATCTAATTGGTGGGGGTGGTGGTCCAATGAGGGGCTGCCACCTCATTTTGATAATCAGATTTTATGCATTATACAATACATATATACATATCCTGTGTATATTATAACACAAAAGTGCTTGTGGTTTTCACTTGGTCAAGGGTTCAAAACCCCTTGGCCTTATTTTTGTCATTTTTCCTCCCATTTTATGCTTATGCCTTGTTTGGCATGCTCAATTTATCGTTTTGGCCTTTTCCTTTATAATTTCTTTTCTGTTGCTCCTTCTGTGAAACGGTTTCTTCCGAGGGTTTTGTATTTCAGTTAGCTTTGATCTCTCAGGCCCCGCGTCGTTTATTATTTATTTGAGATTTTCGTAGTTAGCTAATTTGGATTCCTGTAGGGTTAAGATGATGTCATTTCACCTAATTAATTGGTAATTAGGCTCGGGTATTACACTCTTTTCTCTAGACACGTTTAATTATTTGTTGGTCCATCGTGACCGTCGAGAAATTATGATTAATCTCCTTAATCATTCTTTAAGTCAGTGCTAATTAATAATTAGCGAACTAATTATTAATTACGCAGGGTTGGGGTGTTACACGCGGGCCCTCCATGTGTGGGGGTGGGTGACTGACGTATTATGTTGTGCAGCATCCCACATCGTTGGGGAAGGTTCAGGCACTATGTTCTGATCTGTTTTGTTCTGATCTGTCTGACCTGTTTGTTCTGTTTTGATCTTTTGAGTTGTATCTGTTCTACTTGAGCTACATTGTTCTATCTGAGCTGCATTTGAGCATGCATATATATATATATATGAACTGGTTTTGAAACCCATGGCAAGAACTTATGTTACTCACTGAGCTTGTTTAAGCTCATACCATTTATTTAACATTTTTCAGGATATAGCTCCATTGGACTAGAAGGTATAAGGAGATGATACTAGTAGGTTGTCAGGCATTTCAAGTACGGATCTAATGGCATGGATTTGTGGAGAGTCGGGTTCTAATGGATTGATTCTGGCTATTCAAGTGAGTGTGATGATATAGTTGACTTTATTTGTATGCAATAGATGTGTAGGGACATGGCTCATGGAAATGGTACTCTATAGAAACTAGTCATGCTCTGTGTTATATGTCTGGTTATAGATGTGATCTATGGCTTAGAGTTATTAATTGTTTGATTATAGACTTGCTCTGTGGTACATACTTATATGGTATATAGTTGAGTTGCATTCTCGAGATAAAAAGGTTTTAAATTCTGCTTTTCTGACCCTACATTTGGAGTGCAATTCATTGTACGGTTCAAAAGATTGCCTCTGGTTGGTCGCATTGTCGGTAGGGAGACCGACAAGGCGGCTAACTGGCATCACATCTCTAGCATCCGCGTAGGGTGGGGTGCGGGATGTGACAACAATTGAGTACTTAGCTCAAGATTTTTAGCCTTAATAAATCTAAACTATGATACCGACTGCTTAGCTTAGGATTTTTGGTTTAGATGTACCAATCTATGGCATCCAATGCCTAGCATAGGATTTTTGGATCTGTACTAGCCATGACATCACAGTTCTTGAGAACATTGGATTTTTAGCCTTAGAGATGTGATACTTGAGCAGTTAGCTCAAGGGTTTTACCTTAGTAGATGTGAACTATGACACCTAATGCTTAAGATGAGATTTTTAGTTCAAATGTACCGATCTGTGACACCAAGTGCCTAACATAGGATTTTAAATCAGTTTTAGCTGTGACGTTGTTGTTCTCAAGAACTTTAGATTTTTGGCTTTAGGTATTTGGCACTTGAGTACTTAGCTCAAGATTTTTAGCCTAAACATTTTTGAATCGTGACAACCAGTATTTAGCATATAATTTTTTTATGTTCAGGTGTATCTGTTAGGATGTATGCCTTCATATCCAAAATATTTTATTATTATTTAATAGATTTGATTTATTATTGAGTTTCATATTACAATATGTTTGGATGTTGCTTTATATCATGAGATGATTAGTCCTTGAATTGTCAGAAGGAGCGATTCATGTGTATAAATGAGATTTATACACAGGAGATATGAACTGCTTATATAGGAAATTCTAGAATTGTTCACGGCTATTGATAAAACTGGATATCTTATCTGTAAAGCTGTAATACAGTTAACCTTTATGTGATAAGGTGGTTTATCTTAACCATCAGAGTAGTAAACTTTAGGTTATTGTATTGGTGTAGTGGGAATACACTGAACTGGAACACTATAAGAAACACATTATGTGGAACTGTCATCTTTAATAAGTTTCTTATTCATTATTGGCAGTAAGCTCTTAATCTTGAGAGGATAGTGAACTCAAGTTCTGAATAGTGATGACTTTGAGTTGCTAATGAGTGAGGTCATTTATATCAACACCTCGGTATCTTGGGAAGTCATTATTTAGACTATGGGAACACATATTCTCAAGATGGAATCTACACTCTATATATTAGAGATATGGATATCACCTTTATGCTAATTCAATGGGTTAATCACTAAAATTCAGATCCGGTCTTTTCAATAAATTGTTTATTGAAATGATGATCAATTGCAAGTGATTAATAATTATTGAATTAGGTTCTTAAAATAATTAAAGGATTAATTTGACAGTATAATATGGAACCCTGATTATTGGTATCCATGTAGAGGGGCCAACTGCAAAAGTATAATGTATATGGGTTTAGTTTATTCTACTAAGTTGGAGTGCAATTTCAATTATATAGTGGAGTTAATTGAAATTAATTAGTCAATTAAAATTAATTATTAGATAATTAAGATTTAATTGATTAATTGGAAGCTAACTTAGTGGGACCCACTAGATCCCTTCTCTTGCCTTAATTAGGTTAAGCCTTATATATATGATATGTAGGGAGTCGTGTATATCATAAGTTTTTGTGCTAGACAAAAATAAGAGGCAACCCACTCTCATGCAATACGGTTTGTCAAAGGGAAAAGAGGAAAAGACCTAGAGGAGAAAGAAAAATAAGATTGCATCAATCTCTTCAAGGAGAGTAGAAGACCTAAAGGAGAAAGAGAAGCAAGATTGCATCAATCTTTTTAAGAAGTCTTCTTTAACACTCAAGATTATCAAGAACAAGGTAATTCTAACCTCTATTTTCAAGATTGTATGATTCATGTAAAGAAATATATCCAAATAGATTTTTGAAATCGCTTTCGCTGTGGTTACGAATCCAACAATTGGTATCAGAGCAACTTTACATGAATCCATCAATTTTGAATGTTATATTTACTTGTTCTGAACCTATTCATGGATCCTAATTAAAATAAATGATTATTTTAAAATGAAAATTTGTGGTACAATTTATTTAATGAATCCCAATTAAAATAAATAGTTATTTTAGAATGAAATTTTGTGATACAATTTATTTGATACAAAGATTTGATCGAATCTTGATGATTAAATTTAATTCTTGATGGGTATGAGACACCCATAGTGATGGAGTGATCAAAAAGCTTCAACGTGGTTGAGATTTTGAAACCCAAAAAAAAAAAAAGGTTTTTTTTTTTTAATTTTAGAAAACCATTAGATGGTACGACTATAAATTCCTCATGGTACGGCAATTGCTTTGTTTCCATTAGCTATTGGATTCACGATTTGGTGGGCTTTGGTGGCAGTGATTCCTTGTCATGAAAGGAATGACTTACGACATCATTAAAATAAAATAAAAAAATTATCAAGATTGTTGTCAAGGAGGTCACGAGCAATGCGCTTGCGTTGGTTAATAGTTACGTTGAGAAGGCAACAACGCCGTAATGAATGCTTTTTGACCGTTTGATCGTGCAAAATAGATGAGGTTTATATATATATATGTATGTATATATATATATATGTATGAGTGTGCTGCACTATGTATATATTATATATAATATTAGATATTAGATATAATATTTTATATATACAGTTTATTAAAAAAAAAAAATTATCAAGATTGTTTTTCTCTTTTGGGTATTTGATACCCATGGTAGCGCATAGGAACATATTACAAGTATATATATATATATATAATATTTGATATTGTATTATATATTTTTTATGGATGAAGTATTTTAATTCAAGGGTATTGGATACTTAATGTGCATTTCTTTAAAAAGAAAATTGTTGGAGTATGAAATACTCAAATATTTTATAAATTTAAATTTTATTTTATATATCTATCCTTTTTATATTATGGGTATTTGATACCCAAATATGTTAGATTTAAAATTATATAACTTCTAGGTTAAATGAGACTTGACCTATACGGGTTATTGGATATATGGATGTAATCTTAGTATATTTTAAAATATACATGGGTGATGTCTATGATTAACCACATATTTAAATGCTTTAATAATTTATTTCTCATATTTGAATGGTTCGTTTATGTGAATGGATGTATCCTATCTCTCATGGCGAGCCATTAGGAATTATTTAATTTAATTGGTTTTGAGGCAATTGTAAAGGGCAATGGACTTGAAAATTTTTTCCACAAATGGGTGAGCTCTGTTGGTTTCCGTAGCTTATTAATTTTTAATTTTAGATTAAATATAAGCTCACGTATGTGGGTATAGGTTCTTCATGTATTTATTTCTGAAGAAAGAGCTAGAGGATGGAAGCCATCAAGAAGGCCAATGGAAGTACATAGCCAAGAATTTCAGTTGGCCATGAAAGATAATTTAAATTTTATGCTTGCATGTTTATTTTCATAAAATCATATGATTAATTTTGATCGATGAATAGATTAATATAAGTGTTGTATAATAAAGATCCTCAATTTATAAAAACAAGTGGGAGAGGGATGCTTTAAGAAAGCTCCCATGGTCTTCCATCATCGGCCCATAGTAAGACAAAAATAGACGCTCTGAGCCATCTTCGAGTGGCCTCTCCACGGAGGGTAACTGTCTAGTTGGTTACAAGTATGGACTTCTTATGATAGAATGGAAAGAGACAGGGTGAGGGTGATCTCCCCACGGGGACACTACTTGCATTTGTTGTCTTTTTATTTGAGATGATAGTATACACTTGATCAAAAGGGAATGATATTCTCCCCACAGAGTCTATCATTGTCATTTGAAGACAAAAGGATATTGAAAAATATGTTTCATTTGACATGAGATGTCTAGATAGTGAAATCATATAGGATATGATGGTCCTCCTAATCATATAAATGACATTGTCATCCCCACGGAGCGTGTTGTTTATAAGGTTAGGTTCCAATGCATTAATTGATAGTGGCTTGAGGATACCACTATGCATTCATGAGAGCAAACGTTATTTTCTTGTTTATTAACATTCATGCTAATGTATGTGCATATATATATATATATATATATATATATGATTCTCAAATGTCTTCATTTAACCCACTTGCTATCATCCTGAAAGAAAATAAGTTGACTGGACCTAACTATGTTGACTGGAAACGAAATTGGACATTGTCCTTACTGCAGGGGGTACAAATATGTGATTACTATGGATAACCCAAACCTTTCAAGGGCTGATGCTCCCCAAGAGGACATTGACCACTATTCTAGGTGGGTTAAGGTTGATGAGATGGCACGTTGCTATATCTTAGCATCGATGTCAAGTGTTTACAGCATCAACATCAGAGTTTCCTAATAGCTAGAGATATGATCCCTAACTTAAAGGAGATGTTTGGGGAACACAGGCATCCTGCTAGGCAGACTGCCATAAGAGCACTCATGAATACTAAAATGGCAGAAGGAACTCCAGTAAGAGACCATGTTTTAAAAATGATTGACTTTTTAAATGTGCTGGAAGTTCTAGGGGCTGACATTGATGGTAAGTCTCAGGTTGATATTATCCTTGAGTTGTTGCCTGACTTTTTTAATCAATTTAAGCTCAACTATAACATGAACAAAATGAATTTGACTTTGGCTAAGCCTCTGAGCTCTTTACAGGCAACGGAGGGTATTATCAAAAGCTATCTTAGTGCTCATGTGGCTGAGGGTTCTTCTTTTAAGCCCAAGCCCAATGGCAAGGGCAAGTGTAAGAAGAAACAGAACCCTAAAAAACTCCAAGGGAAATATGAGTCCTAAAGGGAGTGTTGGAAAAGGGAAGAAATGGGTAACCACAAGGGCAACCACTAAGCCCAAAGGAAAGTGTTTCCATTGCGGGTCATGGGGCATTGGAAGAGAAACTGTCTAGATTATCTAGCTAAGAAAAAGAACACAGGTATAATCGAATCACTTGTTATTAAAGTAAGCTATATAGCGGATACTTCAGATTCCTAGTGTGTAGACTCCGGTGCAACTAATCATATCTGTAATTCGTTGCAGGGGTTTTGGGAGACCAGGCGGCTAAGTGATGGTGAGGTTATCTTGTACTTGGGAACAGAAGCAAAAGTTGTTGTGGTGTCATTAGGAGTAGTTAGTTTATGTTTTTCTTCAAATACGACAACAATACTTTATAATTGCTTATATGTGCCTAGCATTAGAAGGAACTTATTATCAATTTCAAGTTTAATAAAACAAAGTTATTCAGTTTATTTTAATTCAAATGTTGTTATTAAACATAGTGGTTCTTTTATATGCTCTGGCACAACAGTTAATAATCTTTATATGATTACTCCTAAGATGTATAAGATACATCATACCAAAAAGAATGAACCAACACAAACTTTACCACTTAAAAGAAAAGTTTCTTCTACTAATTCTGTAATATCCCGACCCAAGATATGGCACGTAAACCAAAGTAAACCCAATCGAGAACACACAAATCGAGATAGTGTAACAACCTGAAAATTTTTTTTTATAAAATTCTCAAGTTGTTATCATTAATTTTTTTTTTTTTTTATTATTTATTATTATTATTATTATTATTATTGTTATGATGTGTGTGTATGTATATATAAATTAAATTGTTTGGTGTGTATATGTGTGTACATATGAGTGTGTATTTAAATGTGTATATATATATGTATAAAAGCTGATTGTGTGTGCCATGTGGGTGGGTGTGTGCAGTGAGTGAGTGGGTGATGGAGTGTAAAACACTCCAAGGAGCATGGGAGGTGTGGTGTGTGTAAGAGAGTTGTTGGAAGTGTGTGAGTGTGGTCTGCATGTATAGGTGTGTATAAGTGAGTGAAAAGAGTGGGGAAGAGCAGACTGGTCGTGGGATTTTAGAGAGAGAGAGAGAGAGAGAGAGAAGTGTAGAGAGAGAAAGTGAAAGGAAAGAGAGAGAGTGAGGTGTGTGCTCTGGTTTTTGAAAGAGAAGCAGAAAGAAGGAAGCTAAGGAGGCCAAAGGGGAGAACAGAGGCAAAGCAAGAGGAGAGGAGCACCATCACAGGGTTGGAAACCCATAACCGTGAGCTTTCTCTCTCTAGAAAATCTCTCAATTTTCCAACTTGTTTTGTAACATTTTGCTTAGATTTAATTGTTAGAACTTATAGAGCATAAAATATGGAGAATTTAGGGACAAGAATCAACCAAAATGGTTGAGAAATGAGGGAGAAAAATGGATGTGCAGGTCACGGCCGTGGGGGGGAAATCTGATTTTTCATTGTGATTAAGAGCTTCAAAATGATGTTAAAGGGTTCCAAAAGTGTTTTAGAATAGTTTGGGATTGAAAGGGGCATCAAAAACACCAAGAAAATCAAGTTTGAAAACTTGATTTTCCTGAAATTCCGGCGACGTCGCCGGAGAAGATGACCGGAGGCCGCCGGAACCCTACCGGAAAAACGGGGGACGAAGGGGGGCACTGTACGGGTCGGGTCGGTTCGGTTCGGGTCGGGTCGGGCTTGGGCTGACCCGCCCCTGCCACGTGTCGCCCACTGGTTTTAAATTAAAAACCAATTGGGGCGTTTGGTTACGGAGATAAGGAATTTAAAACTTTTAAATTAAAATAGGAACAGGGATATCCTATCCCTGTTCTGGATAAACCCTGTTTGGTTAACCTGATTTAGAATAACAAATTAAACTAGTTTTAATTTGAACCTTTTTTTGGAATTTGAACCCTTTGGATTTGAACCTTTTGAATTTGAACCTTAACCTGAACTTTCAGAAATTACGAATTGACCCCCCCAACTATTAGAAATTACACTTTGACCCACCTGATTAAAATATTAATAAAATATTAATTAAATTAATTAATTAATTATTTAATTTAATTAATTAAATATTCAAAAACATCCCGGAGTCCAAATGGGACAAGTCATAGGTGTATTTTGACTATCTCGACCATTCTGAGACCAATGGTGAGGTCCGTTTTACGAGACGGGGTCCCGAAAAATAAAAGACACGTAGCAACGTGTAAAATTACCAAAATACCCCTAACTTGAAACACTGTCAGACGAATTCCGAATTAGGTAAACAAATAGTGGAATTTTATTATCTCGAACATTCCGGACTCAACCGTGGAGTCCGATTTGTGAAAAGAGGTCACGAAATGTAAGGACCCGTGTAAAGTGCAAAATGACTGTTTTGCCCTTTTTGACCCAGATGCCCAAATTGAATTCTACGAAAGCCTAAACTTATTTTCTTCAACGTCCCGGATTCAACAGTAGAGTTTAATTTAGCAAAGTAGAAGCTTATAAGATAAAGACGTAAAATTTGATGAATAGTGTAATTCAAGTGACGATTAAACTGAGTTTCATGTTATGAATTTTAGGGACACGGAAAGGCAAAGAGAAGGTGACCTGACCTTCAGTGTTCTTACGGTGGTTTCACTTGACTACGAGTATACCTTTCCGGTTTGAGATCGATTACCAGGTACGATATATTGTGCTAAGTAAGAAATAGAATTGAGATTAGGAATACTTGCTTTGCTGTGTAAATTGTTCACATGTTTGCCCGAGTGTTCACATGTTTACGTGCTATGTGCTATCTTGTTTAGTTGAATGATGATTATGAGTATATCGCATGTATTAACGTGGTGTGTGAATTATCTGCTTGAAGAACTGTCGATGTTATGAATTGTACACTTGAAAGCATATTTTATGTATGACTGAAATGTATCATTGGGATTGTATTATGACATGATGAGATTAGAGCATATTGGCATGGTGTGATTCCTTGGGCATGGCGTGGGTAAGCACTTGGTGCTTTGCATTATGAGGGTGCAGATCCTGTGGTGAAAAACCCAAAATCGGCCATTAGGTACTTGCGAGCCTGACGGATTCCGGACCGTGAAGCGAGACATAAGTGGCGGTACTCATGCCAGCGGAGAATGACCGTATCATGAGACATGGGTGGCATAGAGTCGCATGGGTGTGTCATGCATATTGCTCATATACTGTATACTGTCTATATACTGTCATCATGATATAGAATGCCATATAGAAATAACTGTACACTCGCACATGCCACGACCTTAGTTTTGTTTCTTGCATTAGCATTATATTGTACCAGCATGTTGAGCTGACCCCTTTAGTGGGGCAAACATTTCAGATGATGTTCCAGCTGTGCGGGATATAGAGATGGTCTGATTGAGGATTATATTGGGCCCGATGGGCGCTTGTGATATTATGTAAGGGCATAAGCCCGAGACTGTATTTCATTTTGAATGTTGTGAACCAACGGACCAGACTTTATGTATGTATTAGAACTGTGTACGGAACGTATGAGAATGTCATTGTTATCTTTCATTTCGTTATTATTTTATTTCTTTATTTCTTTTTGTCTCGTTACTCACGCCTCGGGTTCGCTGGAATTTGGGGCGTGACAGATAGGTCGAGCCGAGTAGCGTAATGCCAGTTGTAACCGAACTTGAGTTCTGAATAAATAGAATAATTCCATTTTATCTCAAAAGAGTCAACTAATAATATCGAGCTTTAACCAAGCAATGATCATAATATCAAGAGTAAACCGAGACCGATTCAGACCAAGAATAATATATCCCAAAATATACTGAATTATTTTAATCAGTAATATACAGTGACTGGTACAAATACCGAGACAAATAGTAAAAATTCATAATCTCAGAAATCACGAGATTAAGAAAAGCCAAGTACGAACAGACCAAACCAATAAAAATAATACCAAAATAGACCTGAGTTATCATAGTAAGCTATGTGCTGTAATATGTACACAGTTCGAGACGAATAGCGAGAATCACAAATAAGAATAAAATACGATATTTAAATATATGAGAAGTGGTTATGAGCAATCCCGAGCACTCTAGAGTACCGTACGATAAACCCGGGTAGTACGAAGGATTTTGCCTATATACCGTTATATACCTCGAAATACGTACATAAAATATTATACGTATATGAGTACAAGTATATATATATATATAAATACATATATAGTTATATGTATATCTATATAAAGGATAATTATATTAAGTATAATCATATAAAAGTATGCATTATATATATAATATACAAATTAATATATATATATATACATATATATAAAATGCATGCAGTTACATGCAAGTGGAGGAAGAAAATGAAAAGAAAAGAAATAACATAAGAAAAGATTAGATGGCAGTAGAAGTCGAAGAAAGTAAGTGGAATAGAGTGGAAGAATAGAGAAACTAGAGAGAGAAGGAGTGGAGGGTGCCATACAGCCGTGTGTGTGTGTGTGGTGTCCTCCACAAGTACAGGTGACAATGCCACTGACCTTAAGGTCGATTAAGAGAGGAAAAAGGGAGAGAAAAAAAGTGTGAGAGAGAGAAGCTGTGGCGCAAGAGAAAAGCAGGTGTAGGGGTGCAGTGTGTGTTGTGTTGTGTGGTGTGTGTTTAAAGTAAACAAAAAGCAAGAAGATTTATATATATATATATATATTATATACTTGTGTGTTGTACAGCAACAGTAGCATGGCAGCAAGAGAAATTGGAGAGAGAAGGGGTAGTGCAATAAAACAATATAAGTATATATATTTATCTATGCGTGTGGAATGCAGTAGGAGGAGAAAAGAGAGAAAAAAAATTGGGAGAAGAACAGAGAGAAAAAGCAGTGCAGCAGGTTGGTGTACATATATGCATGTGTTTGTAGCGGTGGAGCAAAAAAGAGCAGCAGGAAGAGATGATATCCGTGGTGTCCAGTGGTGGTGAGTGGCTGCAACTATTGACCAGTGTAATGGTGTGCAGGGAAGATGATAGTAGAGATGGCGTTGAGTTAGAGAATTTTTTGAGAGATGTTGATGATTCAGGGCTGCTGCAAAATAATGATGCAGTAGTTGTGGACGGCTTGAGGTTAAATTGGATATCAAAGCCATTTGAGTGCAGTAACAATTGGAGCTGCTGTTGCTAAACCTGAAGCGGCAGTACACTGGTAGGAAGTTCAATAGCAATAGAGGCTTTTTAAATGGTATAGCATGGGTCTCAACAGAGCTGTGTGGGGTTCCTTTGGGTAATTGGTATGTTGAGTTACCTATTCTACCTTATATTATGCCCTTGGCTGTTTGGGGAAGTTTTCACTGATGGTGAAAAAAGAAGTTGTCAAGTAAGGGATTTAGAAGAGGAAGGACTCCGTTTGGATTTGAAAACGTGTGACTTCGAAAGGAGGATTTTTAGGAAATTATTGGAGGCTAGTAGTAGGAGTTGTAGGAGTTGTAGTAAAGGGTTCTGCTATAAATAAATTAGTGAAATAGTTGGGTTTATTAAAAGAGGAGCTGAAAAAGTGGAGTGGCTGTATGACTCTAGAGGAGCTTAAGGGTGGCTAGTCATGAACAGTGGTCTTGCAGGGCTCCAAATGTGGTGGACGGTTGATGGTGTTTGGAGGAGTTAGACCCCTAGTATGTTGCCGAACCAAGAACAGTTGTTAAATGACGACTTCAGTACCGATGGAACGTTGACGGCAACCAGACAAGGTTAGATTTAATTATTGTTTAGCTAATCTAAATTAGAATAGAACTTTGTGAAATTTTAATTGCACCCAAAATTTATGGTTAATTGTGAATTGACCCAAGTAATTAAAGAATACTTAATTTAAATAATTTAAAAGAAGAAATTACCAAAATGCCCCTAAGTCGAAGAGTAGTTCAACGGACTCCGATTAAAATAAAAGAATAGTGAATTTGTATTATTTTGAGCATTCCAGACTCAATCGTTGAGTCCAATTTTTGAAAAGAGGTCTCGAGAATTAAGAACCCATAAAAGTGCAAAATGATCGTTTTGCCCTTTTTAGTACAGAAGTCCGAATTGAATTCTGTGAAAGCCTAAACCGACTTTGTTTGACATTCTGGATTCAATAATAGAGTTTATTCTAGTAAAAGAGATGTAAATAATAAAGAGATATAAAATTTGATCAATAGCATGAGTTATAAATATATACATAGACTGAGATGAGTTTCTTGAATCATAGGAATACCAAGAGAAAAGGAGAAAGCGGTTTGACCTTCTAGACAAATATAGAAAGAGGTAAGTAAAATTCGATCTCTGCATGTGTTACATTCCAAGCCATGTCAAAATTCCTTGTATATATATTGCATATTATACTCTGTACATACACACCCGTGTTTATTTAGCCACATTGATATTGCCCTATCATGTGGAAGAAAGTTATTGATTTTTATATATATCTTGATCATGATTGTACACTTGTGCATATAGTTCTTTTTGTACACTTTTACCTAGGGCCGTGAGGGCCAGAAAGTTTTATTTGAAGTAGTCTAGTAACAGTAGCCTCGAAAACTATTGTTATGACAGATTCACCCAGAATCAGTTATGATTTCACTATACTCTTCGTGAAAGATAGCATGATCCTGATACATTATTTGTGCCGAATTTGTGCTCAGTCACATCTCCATCTGAAGCTATTTATGACCTTCGGGTCCAGGTTCCGAGTGGAACATTTACTATACAGTGTACACAGAGCAGTATTATTCGGCGAGTCCTATGGAACCAAATACGAGCTCAGAGCAGTATTATTCAGCGAGTCCTATGGACCTGAATACGAGCTCAGTGCAATATTATTCAGCGAGTCCTATGGAACTAAAAATGAGCCCAAGGGGTAGTCGGGCCCCACTAGTATTAGAGCATCTCAATCTTAGTTGATATCACTATCTTTTATTGTTGATATTCATAGTTTGATCATATTATATTGTTATTGAATAATCATGAGATTTTACAACTTTCAGTACAGTGCTTACATTTCATACTTGATATTGCTTATGACTACAACAGTATGACATTGTTAGTATAGCAGATTCTTTTCTTTATCATTTGACTTCTATCATCTGATATTGAGTATATATATTCATTGACTAGCTAACATTCTTTTATTCCCTTGTACACATGGCAGGGTAAAGGACTACTTACTGAGTTTTCATAGCTCATCAAATACTACACAACTTTTTGCAAGCACAGATCCCGTGAATAGACCATAGAGCCTGATAGCTAGAAGGTGGATATTCCTTTTGAAGTTGCAGTGTAATATTTAGTACAGACAGTCTTGTAGCTCTCCCATGTCATCCATGTCTTGGGGATGAACAGTTATTAATAAATTTTGTATTCTGCATTTTGAGAACATTATATATATATATATCACATGCAACTTTTATTAATTATTAGTTAAAGTCTTCCACTATTTAGTTGTTGCATGTTAGTAGCACTGATTGTGTAGCAAGTTGAGACCTTTGGTTCGACAGCAGAGTCGGATCGGGTTCGCGACACGAGATCCGCATATGGTGGTTTTTGGGTCATGACAGCTTGGTATCAGAGCATCCTAGGTAACACAGTGGTTCATGGGAGATAAGACTAAGGTACTAGTATTACAATTGTCCAAGTAGAGTCAGTCAGTAGATAGATTCTGACATGATAAATAGACTATTATATAAATTTTGACCATTAATCTTTTCAGCGAGTAATTTTGGGAGATGATCAGTACCAGTAGTCGCAGGTATTTTTCTAATGAGTTATGGCTTACCCGCGTGCTAGTTTATGTATTGATTATGCTTTCTGCATTCACTACTAGATTGATTTAGAAGTTGAACTGCTAGTTGAACATAGGAACAGAACTCCTAGGTTATATGTTAACTGTTCAATTTCTACCAAGAAAATGATTGATGATAGATGTTATGCATGAAAACAGTAGAGTAAGTAACATAGATGTAAAAAGTATTAACATGACATATTGTTATCTCGTAGAATTTTAAAGACATTCATAAGTTAAATGAGTAGGTGGTTGATAAACTTCAAAGAGCAGTAGTAGATTTAAATGCAAAGATTTATAATCTTTAGAATAAACTACATATTATTGTAGATATAAATGATTACTTGATGAAAGAGATAGAATGAGTAGCGACTTTTGGAGTCATTATCATGAATGTTATACATTTGGGGAAATCATTAGTAATGAATGACATACATAGAGTATATGAGATACAGATCATAAGGGTACAGTTATTTGTTGATCTGAGGAAGAAACTGATGAATTACAAACAATTAAATGATTTGTGATTGTTAGAAGATGAAAGTAAGTAAAGATCTTAAAGGCTAACAAGTTATGGAAAAAAAACCATATGTTATGATGGGAATTGATGATTATTGACAACAACTAAGATGAGCAAGTAAATAGTGATATTTAAGAATAGTAGTATACTTAAAAAATAATTTATGAGAATTCTTGAGATTTTGATACTGAAAATACTAAAGGAGGTTTCAATAAATAATATAGACAGATGAACGAGGCTTGAATAGAAGATAGTATTTATACTTAAGAGACTTTGGAGAGAATCATAGCGATGGTGAAATAAATAACCCTGGATGATTATTCTATCTTATGGAAGCGTGAGCTTGATATCTATTGAGTTACAATTTGATGATTGTTATATATTGAGGGAACCGTTGTGAATTGAATTATTGTTTTTAGACTATGACCTTGATGTTTATGGTTAGATGATTGCCCTTTATTATGAGAATTAGACGTTCCATAAGGAACGAGGAAAACAATTAGATCACATTGAAAGATAGAAGGTAACATAGAGTTGGAAAATATGTCAGTTTGAAAAGCAATGGATTTGATAGTAATATCTAAATGGAGTGGTGATACCCTAGAAGGGTAGTAGAATTAATAGTGACATCTAGACAGAGTAGTAACACTTTGAAAAGCAGCATTTGTGACAGGTAAAAATTAATTAGAATACTTACACTTTGAAAGGCAATGGATGTAGCAAAGAATCAAGTTCAGAGAGATAGGCTAAAGGAAACTTAAACAAGTAAGTGTAAGAGGAGTTGATATCCTAAATAGATTGATGACGTACTAGAAATATGAAAAGTATTGAGTAGGTTATAGATAGACCCTGATAAGGTAAAGATGAGTAGAGTTTTAAAGACGTTTATTTAATAAACGAGACTGTTAAAAGTTGACATTTTGAAATGCAGATGATTCTGAGAAAAGACCGACATATAATAAATAAGCGTTAGAAAAAGGTTTGATAAACCTTAGTGACCTGAGTAGTAGATTTAATATTAATAAAGGATGATACTCTGTCAAGCTAAGTAAAAATAAGTGATAAACGATCTTGAGTAACTTTTTAGAGGTTAATGTAATTTAAGTGATTGTAAAAGACTGGAAGTGTAGTAAATTATTCAAGGGGGTCACGAAATAAAAACAATACGTGAAATTGTAGAAATACTACAAAAATGCTTACAAGTATAGAAGGAAGTAAAGATTCGTGAATAGTAAAGAATTATGAACCGTATTGATTTTAGAAAGCTTAAACTGACACGACCCGAGACCCACCCTATGCGGATCTCGAGCCGTGCACCCGATCCGATATTGGGTGTCGAATCAAGGGTTCTTATCTTGCTACACAATCAGTGTCACTAACATGCAACAACTAAATATGCGGAAGACTTAAATAAATATTTAGGTAAGGTTGCATGTTATACATAAAGTGTTCTCAAAATGCGGAATACAAAATTTCTTAATACAACTGATCTTTCCAGGACGTGGATAATGTGGGAGAGCTATAAGACTATCTGTACTAAGCATTACCCTGCAACTTCAAAAGTATGCCCACTGCTATTTAGATAGCTGCTACTATTGCGGCTCTTCTACAACTTCATTTCCTGAAAGGGGTGGTAAGTTTGGGGTGAGCTAACTAAAGCTCAGTAAGTAATTCTCCTTTGCTCTGTCATGTGTACAAGAATAGAGGCACTATCCATGAAAGAATTAGGATAAATGCAGATATGCTAGCCAGTCAAAAATACTGAACTCATCTATGATCGTCAGAGGATAAGAAATTCAAAGATAAACAAGGAAGATCTGTCTGACAATATAATCATATGTGCTGAATAAAAGCTGTGAAGTTTCAAAGTCACACTTCAAGTTACAAATATCGATAACATCAACAATATAAGATACTGATAGCAACGAATCTACGATGCCATGATGCTAGACCCGAAGGTCATAACTAGACCCGAAGGTCATATCTAGACCCGAAGGTCTTAACTAGACCCGAAGGTCTTAACTAGACCCGAAGGTCATATCTAGACCCGAAGGTCTTAACTAGACCCGAAGGTCATATCTGGATCCAAAGTAAATTATGTCTAGACCCGAAGGTCATATCTAGACCCGAAGGTCTTAACTGGCATCAGATGGAAATGTGATTGATCACAAATCCGGCACTTAAATATCATCCATGAAGAATAAAGTGAAACTATGATTGAACACAACTGTCTGGCCTTTACAGCCCTAGGTACGAATGTACAACAAGAATTCAATATACAAATATACCATCATGATCAAGATATATGTATGAACATCATCAAATGCTTCCCACATAATAGAACAATATCGATGTGGTTCTATAAATTCTGATAACCGTGTAAGGAGTACAATAAGCAATGTATATAGAAAGAGCTATGACTTGGCTTGGAATGTAGCACATACAGAGATCAGAGATTACTTACACTTTTTACCGATCCTTAGCTATTCCCTCTCCTTTATCTTTTGACGTGCCTGTCATTGAAATGTACTTAGTCTATAATCATAACTCATCTATGCTATTTATTCAAATTTGCTTATCTTGGCTATCGATATCTTAATTACTAATTTGGATGTCATCATTGTATCCGGAACATCGAATACAAGTGGTTTAGGCTTTTACGGATCTTAAATCGGACTCTTGGATTGAAAAGGGCAAAACTGTCATTTTGTATTTTACGTGTCTTTTATTCCCGGGACCTCTTTTCAACATTTTGACCTCACCATTGGTTCCAGAAGGCTCGAGATAATAAAAATTGACTATTTATTTGCCTCGTTTTGACTTTGTTTGACCTACTTTTGACTTAGGGTTAATTTCATAATTTATTAAATTTTCTGTGGGCCTCAGTGGGATTTCTCATAAATATTGGGGTTGGTTTGCAATTACCAATAGTTCCAGTCTGAACCCACTGGTTTAGGGTTAGAAACCCTAAACAGGTTTAAACCCCCACTGAACCGACCGGTTCAGGTGAACTCAATCAACAAAATGGCCCACGATTTTCCGACCATTACTCCGGTTGCCACTTCCGGCGCCGGTCGCCGGAACTGCCACCTTTCCCCACTGTTTTCCACCTCATTTGACATCCATTTCCTCTTATTTTCATATCAAATTACCTCTAACAATCTCAACAACTCGTTTAAACTAGATTTGACATGATTTCTTACCGTTTCCGGCACTTATAATCGGTTTTCCGGCCACTTCTCTACCTCCGGCCAATTCAGTTTTCTTACACATTTCGTTGTCTATTCTTACTGATTTTCGTATCAACTGATCCTAAATCTTTAGGCATTTAGTCTAGACCTGTTTTAGACCACTAAAATATACAGTTTTCAATACCCGGTTAGCTATTTCGGCCATGCACCGGTGACGAATATTTTGACTAAACTTGGTCATTCCGAGACCATTTTACACCGTTTTTCTTGCGTTGAGTTCCTGAAACTATTTCTTACTTATTTACAACTCCAAAATTGAGATTACTCTATTGTATAAAAACCCACCATTGTTGACCGAAGCTAAATCCTGGTTTATTTAATCATTTTCTTCAGGTCTTTGGTTCGATTGAAACTATGATGAGCTAAAAATTTCAGGACAATTTAAAGCAATTTAAATGACTTTCATACCTGTTTTCGATTTCAGTTTTCCAATTTCTTTTTTTTTTTTTCTTCTTCCTGGTTTTCTTTTGCTCACTGGTCTGCACTTCAGTTTTTCTTCACACCACAATTTCTTTCCTTCTTACACTTCCTTTTTCTCCCTTTTTATTTCTTTAATCCTCTCCTCCACCGATTCTTTAGTCGGTAGCTTTGCCATCTGTAGCTACGGATGACACACATGCACACTTGTACATACACGGCTGCCATGCAGCCCTCAATCTTCCAGCTCTCGACAAGTCACCCTCCACTTATTCTCTCTCTCAACGTCCCAATGTGCCCACTGATTTCAATTCTGCCCACCGTTTTCCTTTGGCTTTTCATATCACTTATAATATATATATATATATATATATACTTTTACATCATAATATATTACATTACCTTAATATATATATATATATTATCAAATCTAACCGTATGTATATACCCATATTTATGTATGTAATATACTTAAATAATCATATATGTATGTATTTCCACTTAAATATACGTATACTTTGTCACGACCCGTAACCCACCCTCTACGGATTAGCGGACCGCAACCATCCGACCCAACCCTTTGGCCGAATCGGACCTGATCATCCTGTTCATTCACATCAGTGTACTAATAGATAACCACATGAATCATCATATGCAAACATAGCGGAAAACATTAACTGAATTGTTCTAAATACAAATCGTTCTGCAATTAAAAAAAACACAGCCTGTAACATCCCTAATAGATCATCTCGTCCCCAGGACGTGAATACACGGGAGTTCTACAAGACTGTACTACTATTACCATTACTTGTCAAAATGTCCATCCTATAGCCACAAGCCTCCTACTGTCCGTCCTCTGCGTCAATCCCTAAAATGTGGTAAGGGGGGGTGAGCTAAACAAAGCCCAATAAGTAAGTCCCCTACTCTGTCATGTGTACAAGATTTGGAAAGAACTGAATAATAATAAAGATATGATAGCCAGTCAATATCATAACAATAATCAAAACTCGTCAGTGAATATCACAATAAAGGAACATCTAGTCTGACTGATGACATCACAAGCTATAGACCAAGGGTCACATACAAGATCATAGGAAGTAGTCGAACAAAGTTGGAACAGGATTTCACTATGAATCTCAATAGATAGATGGTGATGTCAAAACTAGTAGATGCTATAAACTATGGGGCCCGGCTACCCCCTGTGTGCATGGCACTGAGCTCAATCATGTAAATCTGGTCCCCATACTCGGGACAGGACCCCATACTCGGGTCAATAATATAAAGCTGGTCCCCATACTCGGGACATACTACGCATCATAACTAAGCTATTCCACGGAAAAGTAAAATCACACAAGTGGAATCATAAAGGATCTGATATGATAAATAGAGTACAAATGCGTATAGCAAGAACTGTGACATGGCTGAGTGTACAACATGCAGAGGTCAGATATTACTTACCTTATCTGTGTCTTAGTACTCTGGGACTTTCTCCTTTCCCGTTGACTGGCCTATACATCAATAAACACGTCTCAGTTTTACTTTCATTTATCAATTGTACATTTCGCTACTCTAAATATCTCTTTTACTCATTTACGTTTCTACGGTTTCCAGTTTGGACTTAATTTGCCCAAGGGCAAAATGGTCATTTACGTGTCTCTACTTTTTGGGTTCTGTTTTCATAATTTGGACGTCACCGTTAAGTCCAGTAGGTTTGAATTAATAAAAATTCACTATTTACTTAACTAAATCGGAGTCCGTTTGACTTACCTTTGACGTTGGGGCATTTTGGTCATTTTGACGTTTCTACGGGTACTTTATTTTTCGAGACTCTGTCTCATGAAACGGACCATACCACTAAATCCAAAAGGTCCAAAACAGTAGGTTTTCATTATTCATTCGACTAATTTAAGCGTCGAAATTTAATTCGAATTTATTTAATTTCCTACATTATTTAATTTATTGAATTGGGTCTAATATATATCTTATTTTAAGTAAAATAAATCATATGTGTCTTAGTGGCACAGTGGTTCACGAATTTTCATCATTTCCCGATTGGTCATAGGTTCAATTCTCTGCCCAACCCATTTTTCCAATTTTTTTTTTCTGTTTTCTAATTCCTGTATACCAATATAAGCCATCCATTGGATAGCTTCTCCTTTCTAACCAAACACTATCTAAACTCGAATTTAAAAATTTACCCATGAAGTACAAGTGTTGGGCAGTCATCTGAATGGGTGGGTCGGGTCAGACCCGACCCGGTTTGGTCAAAATAAAATTGCAAAACAGCAGCCGTGCAGCAGCCTATGCCTGTGTACAGGTTGCCTTCTTCGTCAACGGCGACTCGCCGGTGACGGGTTTCTTGCGTTTTTCAACGGGGTTAACACCTACGAGTTATGGGCAACTCAAATCTATCGTCGGATTTCAAATCGGAGTGCCGGAGCACTCCTAAAATGGCCGGAACAGTGGCGCACCTGGGGCTGTGCGGTTTTTCCGGCAGCCCCTTTCCCTTCCGTTTTTTTCCCATTTTCTCCTACGGTTTCAATCCCAATTTGATTCTAAAATTTACCTACACCCAAGAGAATCAATTACCCACGATCTAAACCAATTAATCGCAACAAAATCGCCTCACCCGAACTGTTTTTCTCCTCCGTTTTCACTGTTGCGCCCAGTTTCAGTTCTGTCCGGTTTGTTCCTTTTTTTTTTTTTTTCTTGATTCAATTCCAACACCAACTATATCCATGCATATCAAATAAATTCCCATGCTTCACAATATATATATCAAACAATAATTTATGCTTTGAACAGAATCAAACACAGAAAATTAAACGCACTCACCCAATCGCGCGTACAGAGCGATCACTGATTTCTCTTCCGAATCCACTGCTCAATCTGATTTATCTTGGCTCGTTTCCTCCTCCGCTTCTTTCTCAACTCACGCACGGTGCCCGACCTTCCTCTCCCTTCTTCCTCCTCTCTTTTTTTCTTCCTTTTCTTCTCCCTGTTCTAGCGTCCAGCCGCTTGCTCTGTTTTTGGTTTTCCTCTGTTTTTTTTTTCTTCTTTCTTCTCTTCTTTCTCTGCTTCTACGGCTGTATATACAACCAAGAGATGGCTGAACCACCCCTTCTTTATTTCTCCTGCCCTCTTTCTCTTCCTCTCCCATCCGTTTCAAGCCCCCTCACTTCTCCTTCTTTTATTTTTCTTCCGTTTTGTTTTTCTGCTTATGCCGTTTCCCTGTTTCTCTTTGTTTTTGTTTTCCGTTACACCACACACACATATATAACTCCTTATATATTCATACATATAGATAAATATACATAGATATAATATATACATGTATTTCAATTTTTTTCATTTTTATTTATTTCTTTCCAATTCTTATTTTTATCTTTATTTTGATTTTATTTTGTTTTAATTTCCTTTCCCATTTCTTTTTTCTTTCTTTGTATTTATTTACTTTATTATTATTTTTTATTCACCTATTCAAGCGATTTAAAAATCCAAATTGTTACTTCATTATAACACGTAAAACTCATCGGCTTGGTTACATCTGGGTCAGGATATTACATACTTAATTGCACATTTTTTGAAAAATAGATTTCTGGTGCGACAGTACCTGGTTACTTGTGGTTGTCTGCCATTTACACCCATGCAATGTAGGTTATTAAATTAAGCGTCAATTTTTACTTACGTAGTCAAATTTTGGTACAGCTCGGGATTATGCGTTATGATTCGGTTCACTCGGGTCGAGTACTGACTACTTCGGGTCGGATACCAGCTAACTCGGGTCGGGGTATTACATAAACCATTTGACTGAATCTTAGACAAGGACAGGGAACCTAGCAGGGATTGGCAATAGTTACAAAGGCCTTAGATGGGAAGTATCTTCCTTAAGAAGTTAGGGATCAGAGAATTTCTAAGTTCTAGTACTACATCAGTAGGAAAAGGTACTCTTCTAGTTATTTATGACCTGTTTACATTTATGTTATTTTTACACAGTCGAGAATGTCTCCATCTGCTGCTAACTAAAATTAGAAAATGAACACCTATATTATTTGACTCATTGCTTACATGTCCATCAAGGGAACTATCATCGAACCATGTTAAACACAGAACACATAAAATACAGACCAGGGATAGATATTCTTAAACAGTTGACCTGAGGTTAAGGAACAATTAGTTGAATGGCAAGTCTATTATAAAGGAGTGATAATTAGGAACCGGCAGAACCTTTATGAGTTCCATACGATACTATTGGAATGATATATTAGTAGACTTAATGAATAGAGTTTTAAAACCCTATTTAGGAAATTTCATAATTTTGTTCACCAAATGATGCCTTAAATTTACGAAGAACTGGAAGAACCATAGAACGGAATTGAGGTTCACGTGAGGGTTTGAAATACTCTTGAAAATTTTAGAAAAATAAAAAATGATCTGACGTGACTGTGAAACTTGATTTGATGTGACGGTGAAACTTGAGTTGATGTGACTGTAAAACTTGATTCTCAGCAGAAATTTTTATCTAGTTAAATGTAACACCTGTTCAAGTTATACCACGATGTTAGAGAAACCAGGGGAACCACCGGAGTTAGGAATGCTAAGTTTGGGGACAAACTTATTTTTAAGGGGCCAAGATGTAATATCCCAACCCGAGATATGGCACGTAAACTAAAGTAGACCCGATTGAGAACGCACAAATCGAGATAGGTTGAGTCGAGTAGTGTAATGCCAGTTGTAACCGAACTTGAGTTCTGAATAAATAGAATAATTCCATTTTATCTAAAATGAGTCAAATAATAATACTGAGCTTTAACTAAGCAATGATCATAGTATCAAGAGTAAATCGAGACCGACTCAAACTAAGAATAATATACCCAAAATATACCAAATTATTTTAATCAATAATATATAGTGATGGGTACGAATACCGAGACAAATAGTAAAATCCATAATCTCAAGAAATCACGAGATTAAGAAAAGCCAAGTACGAACAGACCAAACCGATAAAATAATACCAAAATAGACCCGAGTTGTCATAGTAAGCATTGTGCTGTAATATGTACGCAATTCAAGATGAATAGCGAGAATCACAAATAAGAATAAAATATGATATTTAAATATACGAGAAATGGTTATGAGCAATCTCGAGCACTCTGGAGTACCATACGATAAACCCGAGCAGTACGGAGGATTTTGCCTATATACCGTTATATACCTCGAAATACGTACATCAAATATTTTATGTATATGAGAACAAGTATATATATGTATATAAATACATATATAGTTATATGTATATGTATATAAAGTATAATTATATTAAGTATAATCATATAAAAGTATGCATTATATATATAATATACAAATTAGTATATATATAATATACAAATTAGTATATATATATATATACATATATATAAAATGCATGCAATTACATGCAAATCAAGGAAGAAAATGAAAAGAAAAGAAATAACATAAGAAATGATTAGAAGGCAGTAGATGTCGAAGGAAGTAAGTGGAATAGAGTGGAAGAATAAAGAAGCTAGAGAGAGAAGGAGTGTTGTAGAGCAGCAGTAATGTGGAAGCAAGAGGGGTGGTTCAGGAGTAGTGTACAACAAGAGAAATTGGAGAGAGAAGGGGGGTGCAATAAAACAATCTAAGTATATATATATATATATTTATCTATGCGTGTGGAATGCAGCAAGAGGAGAAAAGAGAGAAAAAAATTAGGAGAAGAACAGAGAGAAAAAGCAATGCAGTTGGTTGGTGTACATATATGCACGTGTTTGTAGCAGTGGAGCAAGAAGAGAGCAGCAGGAAGAGATGATGGCCGTGGAGTGTCCAGTGGTGGTGAGTGGCTATAGCTTTTGTCCGGTGCAGTGGTGTGCAGAGAAGATGATAGTAGAGATGGCATTACGTTGAAGGATTTTTGTGAGGGATGTTGATGATGGGGGGTTGCTGCAAAATAATGATGCAGTAGTTGTGGATGGCTTGAGGTTAAATTGGATAGCAAAGCCATTTGAGTGTAGTAACAATTGGAGCTGCTGTTGCTAAACCTGAAGCGACAGTACACTGGTAGGAAGTTCAATAGCAATAGAGGCTTTTTAAATGGTATAGCATGGGTCTCAAAAGAGCTATGTGGGGTTCCTTTGGGTAGTTGGTATGTTGAGTTACCTGTTCTACCTTATATTATGCCCTTGGCTATTTGGGGAAGTTTTCACTGATGGTGAAAAAAGAAGCTGACAAGTGAGGGATTTAGAAGAGGAAGGACTCCGTTTAGATTTGGAAATGTGTGACTTCGAGAGGAGGATTTTTAGGAAATTGTTGGAGGCTGGTAGCAGGAGTTGTAGTAGAGGGTTCTGCTATAAATAAATTAGTAAAATAGTTGGGTTTATTAAAAGAGGAGCTAAAAAAGTGGAGTGGCTGTGTGACTCTAAAGGAGCTTAAGGGTGGCTAGTCATGAAAAGTGGTGCTACAAGGCTCCAAATGTGGTGGACAGTTGATGGCGTTTGGAGGAGTTAGACCCCTAGTATGTTTTCGAACTAGGAACAATTGTTAAATGACGACTTCAGTACCGGTGGAACGTTGACGGCAACCACATAAGGTTAGATTTAATTATTATTTAGCTAATCTAAATTAGAATAGAAATTTATGAAATTTTAATTGTACCCAGAATTTATGGTTAATTGTGAATTGACCCAAGTAATAAAATAATACTTAATTTAAATAATTTAAAAGGAAAAATTACCAAAATACTCCTAAGTCGAAAAGTAGTTCAACGGATTTCGATTAAAATAAAAAGAATAGTGAATTTTTATTATTTCAAGCATTCCAGACTCAATCGTTGAGTCCGATTTCCGAAAAGAGATCTCGAGAAGTAAGAACCCGTAAAAGTGCAAAATGACCGTTTTGCCCTTTTTAGTACAGAAGTCCGAATTGAATTCTGTGAAAGCCTAAACCGACTTTGTTCGACATTCTGGATTCAATAGTAAGATTTATTCTAGTAAAAGAGATATAAATAATAAAGAGACATAAAATTTGATGAATAGCATGAGTTATAAATATATACATAGACTGAGATGAGTTTCTTGAATCATAGGAATACCAAGAGAAAAGGAGAAGGCGGTTTGACCTTTTAGACAGATACAGAAAGAGGTAAGTAAAATTCGATCTCTACATGTGTTTACATTCCAAGCCATGTCATAATTCCTTGTATATATATTACCTATTATACTCTGTACATACACACCCGTGTTTATTTAGCCACATTGATATTTCCCTATCATGTGGAAGACAGTTATTGATTTCTATATATATCTTGATCATGATTGTACACTTGTGCATATAGTTCCTTTTGTACACTTTTACCAAGGGCCAGACAGTTTTATTCGAAGCAGTCTATTAACCGTAGCCTAAAAAACTATTGTTACGACAAATTCGCCTAGAATCAATTATGATTCCACTATACTATTCGTGGAAGATAGCATGATCCTGATACATTATTAGTGCCAGATTTGTGCTCAGTCACATTTCCATCTGATGCTATTTATGACCTTCGGGTCCAGGTTCCGAGTGGAACATTTACTATACAGTGTACACAGAGCAGTATTATTCGGCGAGTCCTACGGAACCGAATACGAGCTTAGAGCAGTACTATTCAGCGAGTCCTATGCAACTGAATATGAGCTCAGTGCAATATTATTTAGCGAGTCCTATGGAACTGAATATGAGCCTAGGGGGTAGTTGGGCCCCACCAGAACTAGAGCATCTCAATCTTAGTTGACATCACTATATTTTATTGTTGATATTCATAGTTTGATCATGTTATATTGTTATTTAATGATCATGAGATTTTACAGCTTTCAGTACAGTGCTTACATTTCATACTTGATATAGCTCATAACTGTAGCAGTATGACATTGTTAGTATAGCAGATTCTTTTCTTCATCATTTGACTTCTATCATTTGATATTGAATATATATATTCATTGACTGGCTAGCATTCTTTTATACCCTTATACACATGGCAGAAGAAAGGACTACTTACTAAGTTTTCATAGCTCGTCAGATACTACACAACCTTTTGCAAGCACAGATCCCGAGAACAGACCATAGAGCCTGATAGCTAGGAGGTGGATATTCCTTTTGAAGTTGCAGTGTAATATTTTGTACAGACAGTCTTGTAGCTCTCCTATGTCATCCACATCTTAGGGATGAACAGTTATTAAGAAATTTTGTATTCCGTATTTTGAGAACATTATATATATATATATATCACATGTAGCTTTTATTAATTATTAGTTAAAGTCTTCCTCTATTTAGTTGTTGCATGTTAGTAGCACTGATTGTGTAGCAAGTTGAGACCCTTGGTTCGACAACAAAGTTAGATCGGGTTCACGACACGAGATTCACCTAGGGTGGGTTTCGGGTCATGAAAAATTCAACTTATCTTTGGCACTTGAGGTTAGGTCATATTAATCTGGATAGGATTAATAGACTGGTAAATTAGGGTACTTTGCCTTACTTGGTTGTTAAACCATTGCTAGTTTGTATATCCTATTTAGAGGGAAAGATGACCAAAAGACCCTATGCTTCGAATGGAAACAGGGCCAAAAATGTATTGGAGTTAATCCATACTGATGTGTGTGGACCCTTAAATATTAAGGCTAGAGAGGGCTATGTGTATTTCATCACTTTTACTGATGATTACTCTAGATATGGTTTTGTCTATCTATTGTACCATAAGTCAGAAGCCTTTGAAAAGTTTAAAGAGTTTCCGGCAAAAGTGGAAAAGCAATTAGATAGGAGCATAAAATCACTTTGATCTGATCGAGGTGGTGAATATCTCTCTAATGACTTCAGTCAGCATTTGTTGAAGGATGGGATTTGTGTTTACTCTTGATGGTGGAGCTATCAGTTAGAGGAGTGTCAAGCAACAGTGTATTGTTGACTCAACCACTGAAGCGGAATATGTAGCTGCCTCTGAAGCAGCTAAGTAAACAGTCTGGCTCAAGAAGTTCCTTTTGAAACTAGAACTGGTACCACAGTCTCAGTTGCCTATGGTCCTTTATTGTGATAATAGTGGACCTGTAGATCAATCAAAGGACCAAGAAACCACAAGGGTGGAAAGCACATAAAGCACAAGTATCACCTCACCAGAGAGATCTTTCAGCGTGGAGACGTTATCGTCTCCAAGGTTACATCTACGAACAATCTTACAGATCCTTTGACTAAGGCTCTACCTTCTAAAAGTTTCGAGCTTCTTGTGGATAGGATAGGTCTCAAATGTTATGGGAATGGATGTAAGTGCAAGTGGGAGTTTGTTAGGATGGATGCCCTCACATCCAAAACATTTTATTATTATTTAATATATTTAATTTATTATTGAGTTTCATATTACCATATGTTTGGATGTTGCTTTATATCATAAGATGATTAGTCCTTGAATTGTTATAAGGAGCGGTTCATGTGAATAAATGAGATTTATACACAGTAGATATGAACTGCTTATATAGGCAATTCTAAAATTGTTTGCGGCTATTGATAAAACTGGACATCTTATCTGTAAAGCTGTAATACGGTTAACCTTTATGTGATAAGGTGGTTTATCTCAACCATCAAAGTAATGGACTTTAGGTTATTCTATTGGTGTATTGGGAATACACTAAACTGGAACACTATAAGAAACGCATTATTTGGAACTGTCATCTTTAATAAGTTTCTTATTCACTATTGGCAGTAAGCTTTTAATCCTGAGAGGATAGTGAACTCAAGTTCTGAATAGTAATGACTTTGAGTTACTAATGAGTGAGGTCATTTAAATCAATACCTCAGTATCTTGGGAAGTCATTATTTAGATTGTGGGAACACATATTCTCAGGGTGGAATCTACACTCTATATATTAAAGATATGGATATCACCTTTGTGCTAATTCAATGGATTAATCACTAAAATTCGGATCCGGTCTTTTCAGTAAATTGTTTATTGAAATGATGACCAATTGTAAGTGATTAATAATTATTGAATTAGGTTCTTAAAATAATTAGAGGATTAATTTGACAGTATAATATGGAACCCTGATTATTAATATCCATGTAGAGGGGCCAATTGCAAAAGTATAGTGTATATGAGTTTACTCTATTCTACTAAGTTGGAGTGCAATTTTAATTATATAGTGGAGTTAATTGAAATTAATTAGTCAATTAAAATTAATTATGAGATAATTAAGATTTAATTGATTAATTAGAAGCTGACCTAGTGGGACCCACTAGATCCTTTCTCTTGCCCTAATTAAGCCCTATATATATGATATGTAGGGAGTCATTTATCATGAGTTTTTGTGCTAGACAAAAATAAGAGGCAGCCCACTCTCCTGCAATACGGTTTGCCTAAGGAAAAAGAGGAGAAGACTTAGAGGAGAAAGAGAAGGAAGATTGCATCAATCTCTTCAAGAAGTCTTCTTCAACAATCAAGATTATTAAGAATAAGGTAATTCTAACCTCTCTTTTCAAGATTGTATGATTCATGTAAAGAAATAAAGTTAAATAGATTTTTGAAATCGCTTTTACAGTAGTTATAAACCCAACAGTATTGATCTATGACACCAAGTGCTTATTAGATTACACCATAATTTCTAAGAACTTTGGATTTTTGGCTTTTGGGTTATGACATTTGAGCACATAGATCAAGACTTTTAACTTGAACATAACTGAATTGTGACACCCAACACTTAGCATAGGATTTTTGGTTCATATTTACTGATTTATGACACCCAATACTTAGCATAAGATTTTTAGATCGATTAAACCATTACACCGTATTTCGTAAGAACTTTGGATTTTTGTCTTTATGGCTGTGACATTTGAACACTTAGCTCAAGATTCTTTTTTGCTTAAACATATCTGAACTGTGATGTCCAACAGTTAGCATAGGACTTTTGGTTCAAACATACCGATCAGTGATACCCAACATCTAGCATAGGATTTTTGAATCAATGTTAGTTGTAACACCAAAATGCTTGAGAATTATGAGTTTTTGGCTTTAGCATTGTGACACCCAACATCTAACAAAAGATTGTTGAATTAGAGGTGTCACGTCCAAAACTCTATCCTATCCAGATCAGAGACTGCGATTGACCAGTTAGTTACATCGCTCGTATCCACCTAGTGCAATCTACAAGAAATGCAACCAATTGAAGGTTATTCTAACTTGTTCCAAGTATTTTGCATTCTTAATCATATGTTGGGTTGTAGATTTTTTCTTTTAAAAGTACTTGTTAACTATGTTGGGTGAATGCATTTATACTTGGTAGAGCATCTATTACAAAAGGTTTCACTAGATACTAGTAGATTACATAAAAGTTTAGTACAGACAAAGGCCACGAGGGTGAAGCTACAAATTTGTATCTAGAATACAAAAGTGTATGTTGAAGCAGCCCAACGAGCTTCTAAGCTCCAAGCGGTCTTCTAAAAAAGAAAAACATTAAGATGTTCTTCAATGACCTCCACTAGGGCATTCACTTGAAATGTGGGATAAAAACCCTATGAGTTTTATGAAAAGCTTATGAGTAACGACCATGCCTTGTCGTGGGTTTTAGGAAAAATCGAAGTACTTTTTCATGGATAGCATATAAAAGCATTTAAATAAGCTATTGGCATTCATAAATAATACTTGTAACCTGAGTTAATGTAAAGATTTCATGGCTTCTTGAATATTCATGTATAAAAAAATTTCATACTTTCATGCATTTGTGAGCTTGGAGCGGTCTAATGATAAGACCTGTCACATAGAGTGACATTCTTGATTTTTGAGATCTCTAGGCTCGTTTGGAAGCCATCCAACCAGAAACCCCTGTAAAGGTCCTTGAAATGGCTTGCTCAAAGTTTACCGACCTAAAACCCATGATAAGATTCTTGGTTTTATCATGAGCTATGGAATCATGTTATAACATTAAAACTTGTTGCAAATAAATAGTTAAGCTATCTAGGCTTAAAGAACATTTATTGTAACACCCCGACCCTGTTTAATTAATAATTAATTCACTACTTATTAATTAGTACCGATTTAAGGAATGATTAAGGGAATTGATCATAATCTCTCGGCGGTCGTGATAGACCAACAAAGTAATTAAATATGTCTGAGAAGAGGGTGTGACACCCGGGCCTAATTACTGATTAGTTAGGTGAAATAATGTCGTTTTAACATTGACGGAACTCGAATTAGCTAACTCCAAAAATCTGAAATAAATAATAAACGACACGAAGCCTCTGACACCGAAGCTAACTGAAATACGAAACCCTCAGAAGAAACCGCGTCCAAAAAGGAGCAACAGAAAAGAAATTACAAGGGAAACAGTGAAACTGAATTAACGCGCCAACCAAACGAGGCCTTAGCCTAAATGGTGGGAAGCTAGCCAAAGGGAATTGAACCCTTGGCCTTCGGTGGGAAGAAAGTTTTGGTAAAAAGTTACCAAGTGGGCTGCAAGCTATTTTGTGTGTAAATGCATCACAAAATGTGTATAAGCCCTAAATTGTCCAAGTCCACCTCACAATTGGCCAATGGCCTTGCATGCAAACCCCACATGATTAGCCACCTCAGCCCATCTCAGCTTACATCACCTCCTTTCACTTTATAACAGCCACCAAACCCACTAAGTCTGAAACACCATATACAACCATGCATATGTATAGCTTATATATGAGAGAATACTATATTATATACATAGATATACCTCACACTCTTGACCCTCTCAAAGACCAGTGTACTCTCAAAACTGTGTGTGATGTCTGCTCGTGAGGTTGGCTGAGAGGGTCGGATAGAAAGAGAGTCCATGTGGGAGAAACATGGTGGGTGAAGAAATCAAGTGTGTGCATGGTATGTCTTCATGGGAGATGCACCAAAGAGAAAGGAGGAAGGGGACTGAGCACTGCATGACGGGACTGAGGCACGGCTGAAAACTGCCAATTGGACCATGAAGGAGCAGTGGTCTGATTTAAGGTAAAATACCAAAACTGCTTGATTTTCTAATTTGGATTTTGGCTACTGTTTTTGATAGTTTTGAGGCTAATAAACTGCATGCACGACTGAACTGGGCAACCTCGAGAGACATTGTGAGGGCCTGAACCAAGCCAAAGAAGAGAACAGCCACTGTCAGAAGGTAAAACACCCAAACTGCTATAATTTTTCTATTTGAGTTTTGTTACTGTTTTGATAGTTTGAGCCATATAGACAGCATGCATGATAGTTAGACTATAAATCTGGGTTAATTGCGTGAGGTTTAGACCACGAAACAGCCTAGAAAACCCAAAACTGTACACTGGTAGCCATGGATGACCTCGGATGTACAGGTCTGAAACAATCCTCACCAAACTGACTTCTGATGATCTAAACCTGATCTAGACCTTGTAGGTGTCCTAAATACCTAAATGCGCGACCCATAATCACACAGGAAGACCCTCAAAACCGAAGTTGAAGGTCGCGGGTTTGAAACCCAAACTCTGAAATAGGCTTCTAAACTGAAATTTATAAATGGGAACTTGAAGCCCTTGTTTCAAGGGTCAAAAAGAACCAAACCTCATAAGATTTGGTTGAGAGATGGGGCTACACGATCGAGTTGTAGTCCTTCATGATAATCGGACTGAACAGAGCTCCATGCATGGATTCGAAGCTCAAAACCAATGCCAAAATGTTGGCTTCACTTCCAGAAATCGTTTGGAATCAATATCTGTTGAAAACCGTACCTGAAATGTAATGAATTTGAGAAATTGTGAAAAGTGGAATTTAGGGCAAACTGAGGGGGAAGAAGGCGAGGAAGACGGAGTCGACTCGTACACGTGTCAACCTACGGGCGTGCCGTCCCTTTAGTGGAACGGCACCGTTTTTGGCTAAACTGTTTTGTTTTAAAAATTGAAATCGGCCTGTTTGGATACGGCGTTAATAATTTGAAACTAGGATTGAGTCTGTCCAAACCACGGATAGGGGCCAAAATCAGGATAACTGGAATATTGTATTCCGGTTCTGTATGACTAAATGAACCGGTTGGTTTTTAGAGTTTTGGACCGGTTCAACTGTTGAACCCTAAAACCATTTGGTCTGAACCCCTAACTTATGAAATTCTGTTTTCACCCCAAATGTTTTCTGAAATTGGTTTTTGACCCCCAATTGTTTTGAGAAATTGTACTCTGGCCCAGATTTTGGAAAAATTGTGCATTTAAGCCCCTGGAAAATAATTAAATAATAAAATGATTATTTTATTAATTAGGTAAAATTACTATTCTACCCCTGGACATTTAATATGTCAAACGGAGTCCAAATAGATTAAATAAATAGTGTAGTCTTACTATTTCGGGCATTCTAGACTCAATGGTGGAGTTCGATTTAGGAAATTAAGTCCCAAAAAAATACAGACACGTAAGTGTAAATGACCGTACTGTCCCTAATGATACCCTGGGCCAATTAAACATAAAAGATAGTCCAATTTAATTATGTCGGACATTCTGGACCTAATGGTGAGGTCCATTTTATGAACTGAAGTGCCGAAAAGTATGACGCATGTAGAATTACCGAATTGCTCCTGATACTGTACAAAGCCCAAATGACGTCCATTTGGGACGAAACTGATACTGATAGGAACCCGAACACCATGAAACTGTATACATGACTAAAAAACGAATCGGGGTCAGAATCTCACTAAGTGTGAAATTACCAAAACACCCCTGATATTATACAAAGTCTGAATGGAGTCCAAATTGGACAAAACTGATATCGATGGAAGTCCAAATGCCTGTGAGACTGTACACATGATTAAATGACGATTCGGGGTCAGAATTACACAAAACGTAAAATGACCAAAATACCCCTGAGCACTGTAAGTGCAAGATAGAGGCCAATCTGATCTGATAAAATTATCATAAGTTTAATTATGATGACCAGAGGGCTAAATAAAGACTCTAGAACTGTTAGAGCGTAAAATGAGAAATGACAGATGTGTCCTGATGATCAAAAGCAAATACCAATTCAAGTCTAAAAGGCTTAGAATTTCATATATAAGATACATGAGATATTCTGAGGACCATGATAAGGTCCGAGACAAGAATGGAAAAATTACCATTTTGCCCCTAAGGCTAAATAGGTACTTAACTAATAACGATTGAAGTCTAAATGACTTATATTAGAACCCTGATAACTACTGAGCCCAGGTAAAGAATGAAATAGCCCATATGAGACCCAATGTGAGGGCGATAGGCTATTAGGCTATCTTAGGTAAACCGATAGACACCTAAGATGATGTATAAGCCATGAATGGTTAAATTTTGATCTGTCTGTGATTGATGATGATTATTCAGGATTACACAAGGATGTGCCTGAGACAATATCTGGAGGATATTAGACTATCTGTGCAAGGAGATAGCATAAAGTTTGTGAGTAACTTGGAACTTCTGACTTGGTGTATAAGTTACACTGTCTAGACACTGTATTTTGATGCACTGTACTATTTCATATGCTACACTATTTAAATGAGTATACTTGAATGCATACCGTTTTATACGATGTATTGCTAAATGCATACTCTCTGTACTGCATTACACGTGGCATGATTTTGTCTTGTCTTGCTCTGTTGTTCAGTTCAGGTCTGTCTTGTTCCGTTGTATGGTCTGTTCCGATTCGGTTCTGCTATGTTGTGACTTACTCTTGGTACCACTCCAGTTTTAAGTCTAACCTGTTTTGTTATATGGCCCATTCTGGTTTTGTTTTATTATGTATTGTTCCATTCAGTTCTGTCTTGTTCCGTTCCATTAATGATATACCTGTAATCCTGACTGACGTATTGTTTCTGCTCAGTCCTGTCTTGTCCCGTTCCGTTAATGTTATACTTTTGTCCCTGATTGACATATTGTTCTGCTCAATCTGTCTTGTTCCGTTCCGTTAATGATATACCTGTAATCCTGACTAACGTATTGTTTCCGCTCAGTCCTATCTTGTCTCGTTCCGTTAATGTTATACTTTTGTCCCTCATTGACATATTGTTCTGCTCAGTCTGTCTTGTTCCATTCTGTTAGTGTTAGACTTGTGTTCTGATTGACATATTGTTCCGTTCAGTTCTGCCTTGTTCTGTTCCGTTAATGATATACTCTTGTCTCTGATTGACATATTGTTTCGGCTTCATCCCGTTACGCCTTGTTCCTGATTGATATTGTTTCCGTTCAGTTCTGTTATGTTCTGTCCTGTTATGTTTAGTTTATGATTGATATTGTTCCCGTTCAGTCCCATTATGTTCCGTCCTGTTATGCCTTGTTCCTGATCGATATTGTTTCCGTTCAGTTCTGCTATGTTCCTGATTGATATTGTTTCCGTTCAGTTCTGTTATGTTTCGTCCTGTTATGTTCCTGACTGATATTGTTTCCGTTCAGTTCCGTTATGTTCTGCCCCGTTATGCTTTTGTCTCTAACTAATAGATTGTTCCTGCTCCGTTCCATTATGTTCCGTTCCAATGATGACATGTCTGTGTCCCTGATTGATATATTGACATTGGTTACTGTTTGGTCTGATTTGTTATGTTAGGTTATGTCCTGTTCTGTTCAGTTATGTTATGTTATGATCTGGTCTATTCTGATCTGTTTGTACTGTCTGGTTCGGTTCTGTTTTATTCTACTTAATCGCATTAAGTGGATATATATAAACTACTATTTTTGAAATCACTAAACCCTCCATGTGCTTTGAAAGCAAGAACTGGGTTTTGAAACCCATGATAGGGAACCTGTGTTACTCACTGGGCTTATTTAAGCTCACCCTATTATCCTAACATTTTTCAGGATTCATCTCCATTGGATTAGAAGACACTATGATATGGCATGGATAGGCCGAGTGGCATTCTAAGTAAAGGATCTGATGGAATTGATCTATGAAGACTTGTATTCTTGTGGATTGAATCTGGTTATTTCGGTGAGTGACATGATTACACATGATATGATTAAATTTATTGATATCTGGACATGGCTCATGGAAATGGTACTCTAGAGATATTAGATCTGCTCTGTTGTTATATGCCTGATTATAGATATACTCTGAGGATAGAACTATTAACTGTCTGGATTTTAGACTTGTTTTGTGGTGCATACCCTTACGGTGGATAAGTGAGTTGCATTCCTGTGATAAAAAGTTTTAAATTCCGCTGCATCTGACCCTACAGTCGGAATGCGATTCGTCGGTAAGCTCAGAATTTGCCTTTGGTTGGTCACGTTGTCGGTCAGTAAACCGGCAAGGCGGCTGACTGGCATCACGTCCTCGACATCCGCGTAGGGTGGGGTTCGGTATGTGACATTTATGGTGCAATTAAAAGCATGCTAAGTTCAAATCAAGGTCCATGTGTCATTATTATAACGTATTTTCATTTGAGTAAGAAAGTAGTTATAAAAATGCCCTTGATAGAAAATATTCCCCAGTTCATGGCATAGGGTTACTCACCTATGGTCCAGTTCTTAGCAAAAACACTTCCTTATAGCTTTACTTTAGTCTTCAAATCCTATAACAGTGATTAGACATATATTAATCACTAATTTAAGGTGCAATTGTCTAGATCACTATCTTAAAGGGCTTATTAGCTTCGAGGGACTCTACTATTGAGTCTGAAAGGCCAAAAAACTTTAACAATGATTATTTCTTATTATTCTATACTCTTATGGTAGCTTTATTAAATCTTAGAGATGTATTCGTCATTTTATAATTTGTTTCAGGATTATGTTTTCCCCAAACGGACATTACCGTTGGGTTTGTAATGTCAAAAATACTTATTTTGGCCTTTTTCAAAGCTTAATTGACCTTTCTATGGTTTATGGGCATTTTCATAATATTGCACTTTCATTTAGGGTCTCCTTGTGTTTTTGGATGCTCAATTAGACCTCACCATTAGGTCTAAAGTGCCCAACAATGTTGGGTATGCCCCTTTCTATTTTTTTTTATGGTTTATCTGATAGCCCATTTACCAATAAGGGCAATTTGAGAATTACTAATTTTGTTTATCTATACTTTAGGTACCTTATTTGATAAAATATATTTCACTATTGAGTTTGTAACGTAAAAACATCTTAAGATGGGTACCCTCACGGTCATCGGAGTTCATTTTGTAGCTTTATTGACTTTAGAACTTAATTGGAATTAGTCCAGTTTGTATGTTCATATATTTCAGAGTCTAATTTTTCAAATTGGACTCTGTCATTGAGTTTGGAATGCCTAAAAATGTTGGAATTGCCTCTTCTTGCATCTTAATTAACCTTTATTACATCATTTTTAGGCCGAGGGGTAAAATAATAATTTTACCCATATATATTAAGGGTATTAAAATAAATTTTAATTATTTTTCTAAGACTTTCCATAATTTCTACAAAATTTTGGGGTCAAAATGTAATCATAGAAAATTTTGGTTTAACCAATTTGACCAAAAACCCACGGGTTTAGTCATTTTAGCACTGAACCCCTTTAATTTCCTAGAAAATTGTCCGATTTGGTGGTTATTTGAGTGAACCGGCTTAACATTGCTGTAAGTCGATTGGTCTAGACTGGTTTACCACATCAACATTTGAACTTAACAAAATGATGTTATATCACTTAACCGAGGGTTCATTTCAGCGCGGGTTGACCCGAACCAGCTTACAGCCTGTTTGTCTATTATTCTTCATCATCCCCATTTTAGGGTTATAGTTCACCTGAAAACCCTAATTTTCTCTTCCTATTTCGTGACAATTTAGAAATTGTTTTGAACCTAAATAAATTTTAGATGTATTCTGAATGTCTAACTTACATTTTAACGTTGATTTTATGCATTGAATTGAGCCATAGAGTTCAGTTCGATCTCCATCTTCAAGCTCTGCAACTAGCTCATTTTGAGCTCGTTACTAGGTCATTTCAAGCAAGGTTTTCACTATTGTGCTCCTTGTTCAAGGGGTCCTCAATCCCATGATCAAAACCAAGGTTGGTGCTTGATTCGATCAACTCTGTTTTTGAACCCATGACTATAATTCACGATTTTGCCATCATTTTTGTCTCATTCCTCCTATTTTTTTTTTTTTAATTTAAAACCCTTGTTACATGCAGATTAATTCCCAAACTAGCAAAATCCATTTGGTTTCATTTTATTTCTAACCTTGCTTCCAAGGTCCATTAATGGTGGTCAAGTCCTTCGCATGGGTTCTAGGCTTTTTTAAATGTGTTATAAATGGAAATTTGACTTAATATAAAACAATAACTCATTGAGAAGGAAAGATCAAGCTCTTACCTTGGTTTGAAGCTTGAACCTTGATTTTTCTTCTCTTTCTTTTTCTAGTTCCTTTCAGCCACTACATTTCCCTCTTTCTTCACTGTTTCAAGAATCTTCCTTATTGGCCTTGCTCCCTCTATAAGCCAGTTGCTGACATTGGAGTCTCTTCCCTCTTTTCTTCTTCCTCTTCTTTTCTCTCTATCTCTCTGTTTTTCTCTCTCTCTACCACACTGTTTAGGTGAAGCTTGTAGATCACCTCTCACAAGAATCACATTATATATATATATATATATATATATTGGATATTAGCTGCATGTCTTCTTATTAGAGGGTCTTCCTTGTTTTGACACCTCACCCTAAATTCCCTCCAAGAATGAGACCTCATTGTTGTATGATTCTTCCATAACTACTTGTTATACTACAAATATATTTAAGGTTGGTATTGTAACAATAATGTACAAGTATCTTACTGGATAAAATTTTGGCATCTTTGTAAAGACACGAAAAATTATCAAGGATATTTTGATAATTTTCAAGTCCAAATCAAAGATAAATGATTGACTGACTGATAATGAGTTAAATAAATTTTGAAAGTGAAGTATTAGTGACTAATATGACATTGTGAGCCTAAGAAGTAATTTTGGAAATGTATTCGGGATTGGTACGGGTCACGGGGCCACCCAATCAAATTCGAGACATAGATAAATCCTAAAATTTTAATTATCAATTTTGGTGAAACGAAGGGCATATTTGGAACCTACCTGTCAAAATTAGTTAGGGTGTAAATTTTGGTATGATTCTGATACTATTCTTTTTCAAATGCGTCACGTGGTGCCTTGTTTAGCACGCAAAGCTTGTCAAGAAAGCTTGACATAATTTTCTAGACAATTCCATGTGGCACATTATTATTGGTTAACAGGAAATCCTGTGTGGCATATGTTAGAGTGTGTGCTAGTATAACATTGTGTGTATATGAGAGAGTGATGACTCACTTGATGGTGACATGACCCAAAATTAGATAAGTACTCTCACCCACTTTTTCACTCTTGGGTTGACCATCCCCATTTTTCAAATCCTTGTCTCTCTCTCTTTCTCTCTCTTACTTTCTCACTCCACCTGAATGAGTGTGAGGATGTGTATGTATATGTGTGTTCACAAGTGTGTGTATTTAGGGTTGTAAGGTGTGAATTATGTGTGGGCTGTTACAACTGTGAGAAAAGAGGCATAAGTGTGTAATGTTTGTATTTAAGAGAGCGGATGTAAGTGTGTGCATATGGTTGTATGTGTGAAACACACACAATGGGCGAAGAAGAAAAGAAGAAGGAGAAAATGAAGGAGAAGGAAAGAGGAAAAGGAAGATAAAGGGGCACAAAGGACCACTAGGCTAAGTGGCTAGTGATGACAACCATTGATGGCTGACTGAAGCTCTCTTTCTAGCTGACTCTCTTTATAAAACGAGGTAAGGGCTTCTTAGACTCCTTATTTGGTCGAGGCTACAATATCAATGTATAGTTGTGTGAATATGACTACGTGTGTGCATATATATGTGTACAAAGGTATATATAGGTGTGATTTGAGTGTTTTGAATGAAGTTGTTTTCATTATGTTTTATTTTATTTTAGAGCTAGATTTAATGTCTGGGATGACACATGAATGAATTAGAATGCGAAGGAACAAAAAAAATGGTAAAGAAATACTTGAAAAATAATGACCAGTAAACGATCAAACTAGGTCGGCAGCTCTGTTGACTGGTGTTCGGGTTGTTGACCGGGTCAACGGGTTAATAGCCTTTAGAGGTTGTTTGGTAACATAGTTAAGGGAAAACCAATTTTCTGATTTTGGTTCATATTTGAACCGGTTTAGAGTTAGAACTGGTCCAATAGTGAACCAGTTCTTGGCCAAAATTTACAAAAAAAATACCCCCCTCCTTTAATAAATTGAAATTTAAATGTAAATTTAATCTAAAAAGGGGCATTCTTAAGATTTTTAGGGCATTCCAGACTCGGTGGCAGAGTCCGTTTGGACATTCAAAGACTCGGGGTGGCTCTACATTTATATGTAAAATGACGAAAATACCATTGGTGATAATTTAAACAACTCTAATGCTAAGTAAAATTTAGAAAGGGTATGTCACATCTCGAACCCCACCCTACGCGGATGTCGAGGACGTGATGCTAGTTAGCCGCCTTGCTGGTTTGCCGACTGACAACGCGACCAACCAAAGGCAACTTTCGAACTTACCGATGAATTGCATTCCGAATGTAGGGTCAAATGCAGCGAAATTTAAAACTTTTTATCTCGAGAATACAACTCATTTAAAATACCGTAGGAGTATGTATCACAGAGCAAGTCTAAAACCAAAGAGCTAATAATTCTAACCTCAGAGCACGTCTATAATCAAACATATAACACAGAGTATATCTAATCTCTCTTAGAGTACCATTACCATGAGCCATGTCCCAATATCAGTAAATTTAATCGCATCAATTAAATCATGTCACTCACCGAAATAACTAGATTCAATCCACAATAATCCAAGTATCCACAATTAGTGCCATCAGATCCTTTACTTGGACCGCCACTCGGCTTGTCCACGTCACATCATAGTGCCTTCTAATCCAATAGAGATAATTCCTGAAAAATGTTAGGGAATGGGGTGAGCTTAAATAATCCCAATGAGTAAAACAGGTTCTCTGTCATAGGTTTCAAAACCATTTCTTGTTTACAAAGCACAAGGGTAGTTCAGTTGTTTCTGAAATAGTAGTTTTATAAATCCACTTAAATGCAGTTAAGTAGAATAAAGCAGGACTAAACTAAATGGAACAAATAGATCAGAACATAACAGAACAGAACAAATCAAAATAGAACAATAGACCAGAACAGATAAAATAGTACAGGATGCAAGTATATCGTTCAAGAGTATAGGCAATCAAATCAAAGAATAGAACAGGTCAGTATTGAGCGGAACAAAATAGAACATAACAAAGCAAGATGCCGATTAGGCACATAATCAAGCCTACTTATGCCATACTGCGCAAAACTGGAATGGTACCAAGAGTAAGACACAACATAGCAGAACCGAATCGAAACAGACCATACAACGAAACAGGACAGACCGAACTGAACAGGAGAGCAAGATAGTACAAAATCATGTCACGTGTAATGCATTATAAAAGAGTATGCATTTAAACAGTATAGTATACAAAATGGTATAGTAAATCAAAATACAGTAACTAGACGGTGTAACTTATACACCAAGTCAGAAGTTCCAAGTTACTCATAAACTTTACCCTTATCTCCTTGTACAAATAATCTGATAACCTCCAGATACGTCAGGTAAGTCAGGTACCTCCATGCATGTCCTGTATAATCATTATCAATCATAGACAGATCAGAATTCATCCATTCAGGTTTTATTCATCATCTTAGGCATCTATCGGATTACCTAAGATAGCCTAGTAGCCTATTGCACTTTCATCGGGTTTCATCCGGGGCTATTTCATTCTTTAATTAGGTTTATCAGTTATCAAGATCATAATCTAAGTCATTTAGACTTCAATCGTTATCAGTTAAGTACCTATTATCCTTAGGGGCAAAATGGTAGTTTCACCATTCTTGTCCCAGACCCTGTCATGGTCCTTAGAATATCCCATATATCTTATATATGAAGTTTTAAGTCTTTTGGACTTAAATCGTTATCAGTTAAATACTTATTTAACCTTAGGGACAAAATGGTAATTTCACCATTCTTGTCCTAGACCCTGTCGCGGTTTTCAGAATAGTCCACATATCTTAAATATAAAGTTCTAAGTCTTTTGGACTCCAAGTGTTATCAGTTAAGTACATATTTAACCTTAGGGTCAAAAATGGTAATTTCACCATTCTTGTCCCGAACCCTATCGTGGTCCTCAAAGGTTCCATATATCGTATATATAAGGTTCTAAGTCTTTTAAACTTCAATTGTTATCAGTTAAGTACTTATTTAACCTTAGGGGCAAAATGGTAATTTCACCGTCTTTGTCCCGAACCTTGTCGTGGTCCTCAGAATATCCTATATATCTTATGTATAATTTCTTAAGCCTTCTAGACTTCATTTGGTATCTGCTTTCGATCATCAGGACTCATTGGTCATCTCTCATTTTACACTCTGACTGTTTCGGAGTCTTATTCGGACCTTCGATTTTTATAATTATGCTTATGATAATTTATCAAATCAGATTGACCTTTATTCGACCTTTACTTTGCACTTACCGTGCTCGAGGGTATTTTGGTCATTTCATATTTTCTGATGTTTTGATCCCGAATCCTAATTTAATCATATATATGAGTCCACAAGTATTTGGGCTTCTATTAGTATCAATTTTGTCCAATTTGGACTTTATTCGGGCTTCGTACAATATCAGGGGCAATTCGATAATTTCACATGTTGTATAACCGAAATTTTCTGGACCTCAGTTCATAAAATGGACCTCACCATTAGGTCCAGAGTGTCCGACATAGTTGAATTGGACTATCTTTTATGTTTAATCGGCCCTGGGTATCACTAGGGGCAATTCAATCATTTAATATTTACGTATCTGTATTTTTCGGAACTTGGTTTCACAAATCAGACTTCACCGTTGAGTCTAGAATGTCTAACATAATCAAAATAGGCTATCTTTTATTTCTGTTTAGCCCTAGGTGTCATTAGGGGCAGTACAATCATTTACCATTTACGTGTCTGTATTTTTCGGGACTTAATTTCCCAAATCGGACTCCACCATTAAGTCCGGAATGCCCGAAACAGTAAGGATGTACTATTTACTTATTTAATTTGGACTCCGTTTGACGTATTTAGTGTCTAAGGGTAAAATAGTAATTTTACCCATTTAATAAAATAATTATTTAATTATTTAATTATTTTTCCAGGGGTGTATTTGCATAAACTTTTCAAAAGCTGGGCCAAAGTACAAATATCCAGAACTGTTGGGGGTCAAAACGAATTTCAGAAAGTTGTGGGGTTCAAAACAGAATTTCACAAATTAAAGGTTTTGAACCAACCAGTTTTAGGGTTCAATTTGTTGAACCGGTCCAAAACTCTAAAACCAACCAGTTCACTTATCTTCAGAAAACTGGAATACAATATCCTTATTATCCCCAATTGGTCCCTTATCCGTGTTTAGGTTAGCCCTAAAATCTTATTTCAATTTCATACACCCTTAACCAAACAGGTCTGATTTCAATTTAAAAAAAAAACGTTTAACATCAAAACGGTGCCATCCCCCTTATCTGTTTATGCGACTGATTGGGTCTCGACCCGAACCCGAAACCGACCCGAACCGTGCCTGGTACTGTTCATCGTCTTCCCCATGAACGATGAACAGTAACCCTAATTTCCAGTTTCAGTTTTTTCCATTTTCGTGGGTTTTCCAACACCGATTCTCTCTGTTCTTCGTTCCAAATCATTTTTTGGAAGTCAGGCCAACATCTTGGCATTCGTTTTGTGGCTCGAAACTACAAATGGAGTTTAGTTCAACTCCATTATCGTGAGATCTATAACTCAGTCGTATACCTTCATTTCTCAACCAAATCTTGTGATATTTGCTTAAAATGATCCATGCATCATGGGGTTCAAGTCCCCATGAACAAAATCAGGTTTAGAGCAAGGTTCGTGGGGTTGGGTTTCATGGCCGAAACCTGCAACTCGACGAATCTCCATGGTCTTAGGGCCATTTCGTCTCGTTTTTGTTGCATTGTGTTCCCTACAACATCTAGTTCAGGTCCCTATCCCTCAATCGATGTTTAACCACAGTCAATTCAGACCCAATTCAGGCAAGGTCCTCTAATGGTGGCTATTTACGGTTTTGGGTTTTTCAAGCCTATCCGACCCTCCCAGTTATTTTATAACAGTCTCTAGGTCTCACAGTAGCTCATATATGCAATTTATATGGCCTCAAATGACTGAAACAGTAAGCAAAAAGAAAAGGAAATTTTTATAAGTTTGGTGTTTTATACCTTCACTCAGATCCTCCTTTTCCTTGGGCTCAGTTCTGATCTTTGGTATTGCTGGCTTAGTTCCAGTCGTGCCTCTCAGTCCCTCCTCCTCTGTGTGACTGAGTTCTGGTGTGGGCATGTGTGTATAAAATTATGTATATATGTATGTAGGTGTATATACTTGATCATTGCAATTCTGATTTCCCCACCAACTGGCTTTCCTCTTGCTTGTTGCAGCACTCTTAATGAGTGTCCTTTATGCCACTATTTTGGGCAGGCCATCTTGGCCGTGTGTGTGTGTGTGTGTTTGTTGGTTTTGTGTGTATATATATATATATATAATTATACCAACACACTTGGAGACCCATACACACTATTCACCTTGGATATTAGTATGCTTTTATGTACTATGTATAGATATATTTAATTATCCATGTATATACCTACACATAGGTATATACTTGGCTATGTATTCACACACAATACACCCTTAGTGTGTGTATGTGTGTGTCATTATATTTAATTATGACTAACCAATATCTTCTCATATTAAATTAATTATTTTATTAGTTTATCGTGACTGCCGAGAGATTCCTGATTAACTTCCTTGATTATTCTTTATGTCGGTCCTAATTAATATTTAGCGAACTAATAATTAATTAGTCGGGTCGGGGTGTTACAGGCTAGCCCAAGGTTTTTGGATGCCCAAAATTCAAATAAAACATCAAATGGGAAAAATTGGGACCCGATAGTGGTCCCACCTAATTTGGTAAAATGGCGATTATCCCCCTAGAGTTAGATTGGGCAATTAAATGCTTAATTAAAATTTAGAAAAAGCATTTTCAACATTTTTGGATGCCAAAAATCCAAATTTGATATCAGATTGACCAAATTGAGACACGGGGATGGTCCTATATGAATGTGTAAAATCACAATAATACCCTTGGGCATAGAACAAATATTTAAGAGTTGCTAAAATACAAAGAAAGCACCTTTAGGATTTTTAGACATTCTGGATCCGTTTTCAAGGTCCATTTGCTGAGAGTGTCTCGATATATGTGATTACCATATTAGTAAAATTACGATAATACCCTTAAGCATAGAACATATAACAAAAAGATAAACTAAGATCTAAAAAGAACTACCTTAGAGTTTTTGGACCTTCTGGATCTGTTTTGAAGGCCCGTTTGGTGAGATAGTGTCTTGATAAATATGATTATAGTATCAGTAAAAATTACAATAATATCCTAAGCATAAAATAGATAGCTGAAAGTAAAAATAAAACATAGGTAGACTTACCTTAGGGTTTTTAGACTTTGTGGATTTATTTTCAAGGTTCGTTTTGTGAGACGGTATCTCGATAGGCATGGATCCAGTGTTGATAAAATTTAAAAAGTCAACTTAGTGTTTTTAAAGCCATCTAAATGGTATGAAATCTTCGGGATAGGACATCCTTAAGGTTTTGAGGTCTAGAAATCCATTTTTAGTATCCGTTTGGAAAATAAACACTCTATCTATAGGTTACTATATGATTAATCATAGAGAACTTATGGAACTAAGGTGACCATGAATGTTAAATCATGAACTTATAAGATATTCAATGTTTAAACATGAAGAAATTGAGTAGTATTTCCTCACAGTTACATGGTGATTGACTATTACCACATGCTTATTATTAGATCCTCATAGCTTGATGATTGTGAATGTTTTACAATACTTATTATAACATATATGTGCATTATAGATGTGATTATTCCTGGATTCTATTATTATATTCCTTGAGATTTTGCACGAGTTTTCTAATTTTGCACATGGATTTGATGCATTACATTTTGCACGGAGACATAATAAGATCAAATAGAATGCTCGTAGATGGATTGTGATCATCCTTATTACCCGAATTCTTGTGATTGGGATAGAGTTTTTCTTTCAGTTGCAAGCATTACATAATGCATTTATGAGAGTGTGTATGCATGATTGCATGGGTGCATTGCATTGATTGTATTGATAGATGATATACATGTTGATTATATGGATTGTTGTGGACTTGTCCATATTGGATATTGTAGACTTGATCTTCTAGTTGCGTTGTAGATTGGACATGTTAGATGTATACTGCTGTTGATATTGCCTTGAATAGGAACTAACATTCGTCGCGTGACAGGTATATCTAGATGTATAACAAAACTTTATTGTCCATTTGATATTGTTATGAAACATTGAATTATACCTTAGCCTTTTGATTAGTATATTTGTACCTGTGGATTATTACATGATACTTGTTGGATGCTTGTATTGTATACTGGATATTTGGGTTTGCCCACATAGGGCCTACATTAGTTTTTGCACGTTATGTGGTTGTGTTTTGAGAAACCATACTGATTGTTATGGCTCACCCCTACTATTTATAGGAATGAAAAGTATTGGAATTTTAGAGGATAGCCAGGGAATTGATCTCGGATAAAATATGGACTTAGAGTGTATTGTTGTTCATTTGTATATGGTACCTATATCTTTTTATTTAAGCTCATTGTATCTACATACTTGTATCAGTGGAGAGTAGAGTCAGCTCTGAACAATGTAACCATAGTGTAGATTCTGTATATCATTGATAGACATTCATTATATAGTTGAACCTGATGAAAGTTAATTTTACTTAATCCCTTTACGGCATTTGAATAAGTATAATCATGGTAACGAAATGAACTCAATTAATAATGATTGTAAAAAAATGGCCTGTATTTTAATACAATTGACAAGGTTGATATAGTGCATTACCCTCCAATGAAAGGTCAAATGATCCTAAAGTCACGACTTCAAATTTCAGATCATGACAATCTTGCACCAAGGTTTTGGGGTCAAGCCTTGGCCCAAACTTTAACCTCTTTTTTTTCTTGTTTTCGTCTCTCATATTAAGACATTTTATTGGGCAGTCATTTGTCTTGACTAGGTGCACTAATTCTTCTCTTTGTAAGTCCAAACATCTCATACAGTAGTTTACTAGTTAATGAAATCTTAAGTTTGCTTCCTTATAGAAATTCTTATTATTATTCTTCATTTTTAAGGACTATGATTATGATTTTATTGACCATTAATCCGTCTTAGTCACCTAGTTATTAGGTTGGGGATGTTATAAGGGGTATGCCTTGAAATTATATCGATCTCTTTGAAAAGATGTAATATGAACCTTTTAGGGGGGCCTATTTTAATCTTATTAGCATGATCAATATTGCTTGCATTAAGTTGAAGTGTTGTGATGCACAAGTATAAAGAACATGTACAACCCCTTCTTTCAATGTTATAATATCTAAGACATTAAGATAGTTTGAGCCACACTAATCATTAGGTATCCAAAATTTTTATCGAACAGAATTAGATGACTCAATTTTTTGATGCTTCATTATTCATAGACGATGTGGTATTAAAGGAAGACATTGAAATTTATTGTATTTTGTTGGGCTCTATGAGCGTCTACAAAATTCTAGAAGTCATTGCATAGATAGTTCCTAGATGGGAATCCTTATAAGCCTTTCTCAGTAATATGAAAAACTCCATTTGGAAAGAACACTATGGAACTTGCAGTCTCTTTTTCCGATTTGTCATGTCTTGAAGAAACTTCAACTGAAAATACATATCATAAGTATTTTGTTATGATTTTATGTGTGGAAACGAGTGATTAACAACAAGATGAAACTCTTATCCGAGCCTAGCATCTAGAACCCTGATAAACTTAATGAAAAAAATAGCTATTAGGTTTCCCATTAGCAAGCTAACCACACATAGTCGCATAGAGTGTAGTTCATAAGGTACATCATGTCACTAAAACAAGAATGCAAAATAAGTTTGTGGAACGAGATCATCGTTTGCCCATAACCCTCTGGTCAAATAGCTTCAGTCATAATTGTCAGTATCAACTTCTTCTAAAATACGATATTGAAGTTGTACGCTACACAACTTTAGGATTCTGTTGATGCTAGGATTCATATGGAGAGAGACATCTTAATTTCAAACATAACCTGTAACACCCCAAACCTAGTTTACCAAATAATTAATATAATGATGTTATTTTGGAATCTAATGTGTTAATTTAACTGTTTTAGCCTCATTTTAACACTAAAAATTTGAATTAGCAAGCTATAGAGACCACAAAGAAATAATAACCGACGCAAGGCTTTGGACCAATAATAACCAACGCAAGTAGGAAACGCCCAGAAGAAACCGTTTTGTAAAAAGAGCAATGGAAAAAAAATATAAGGGAAAAAGGCAAAACGGTAAACTGCGCATGCCAAATGAGGCATAAGCATAAAATGGGAGGAAAGTAACCAAAAGTGAGGCCAAGGGGTTTTGAACCCTTGACCAAGTGAGATAAGTTTTAAACACCCAAAAAATTACCAAGTGGGTTGCCATCACTTTTGCGCTTAAATAGACACCAAATATGTATATATGTATAAAATAACCCCTCCCACTTCCCACCTCCCAAACAAACCAATCACATTTCATGCAGCTTCTACAAATATATATAATAATATGTATATATATATATATACGGTTTCCATTATATATATATATATATAAAGTAATGTGACTGAAAAAAAGAAGAAGAAAGAAATCAATAGAAGAAATGAGAAGAGTTTAGAAGTTTGGAGAAGAATTGTGAAGAGGATGAGAGAGAGAGAGAAGGCTACATGGCAGCTATGTGTGCGTGTGTTCCTATATAATTTAGAAAAGAAAGAAAAAGAAAAAGAAAAGAGAAAAGAGCAGGTGGCAGCAGCCATCGACCCAAGGTCGGTAAAAAGGGTAAGATGGCGTTAGAGAGGGAGAGAAATAGAGAAAGAAAGTGTGTGTGTGAGAGAGAGAGAGAAAGAAGCTAAGGCACAGAAGAAGGGAAGAAAATCTAGAAATAGAGCTTGGGAATTCAAGCAGAATTTGGAAGCTTGAAGAGCTACAAATGGTCTTGTGTATTGCAGAAGATGAGTAGAAGAAGAAGAGAGGAAAAAGAGGAATGAACTGAGGCTGTTCAGAAGGGGAGAAATTCAACGAAACAGTAGGTAAATTCAAACCTTAAATTTTAGTTTTGAAAGCATATTAATGTCTTGCACTTACAAGGTCTGAATCAACATGCTTTAAGCTTTAAATTTCAAAAAGAATGAACAACAATGATGCAGAAATGACTTAGAAAACCTAAATTACAGGTCACGGTGTAATTTTTCAAAGATTTTCATTTTATGTGAAATTTTTGATCTAAATGATGTAGAACTAGTTTATCTTAGGTGTAATGGAGTTTTATCATCAAATTAAATGTAAACAGTAGAAGAAAATGCACGAAAATAAAACAATTCAGGTGGCCAGAGAATTGGGCAGTGGCAGAAATTTCTATTTCGTGGAGTTATGGTATTTTAAATGAAAATCTGAACTTGGAGTTAGAATCCTTAAGGAATTTGGGATGAAATAGCATTGGGCTTGAAGTTTAATTTGACCGAAAACATTTGGCCATCGTCAGAGAAGACCACTATTGGTCACCGGAGAAGACGACCGGAAAGTCACGGAGACTATCGAGTCAATTGGACTGGGTTTGGGTCGGGTCGGGATCCGACCGAACGTAAGAAGGGTTATTTAAATTGTGTCGTTTTGAACTTGTTTTAAAATGAAATTACCCAATTTGGTTACAAATATAAGAAATTAGAAATTGAGTTTAAGGGATAACCAGACCGTAGATAAGACAAGAGATTGAGTTATGCTATTTCGGTTCACAGACTAACCTGAACCGGCTGGTTTAGTAGCTACTGGGGCCGGTTTAGGATTTTAAGTTAGGAATCCACTGGTTCAGATCGAAACTTCAGGAAATTTTAATTTGACCCCAAAAATTATAAATAATCACACTAAGGCCCAACAGTAAATTAATTTAATAATATTTAAATTAGAAAAATTACTAAAATGCCCCTAGTCCAATGTGAGTCAAACGAACTCTAAATGAGGCAAACGAATAGTCAATTTGTATTATCTCAAACATTTCGAACCCAATGGTAAGGTCAAAATTTTGAAAAGAGGACCTGGGATTAAATACACGTAAAAGTACAAAATAACCATTTTACCCTTGTAATACCCAACCCAAAACACCCAGGTAATTCAGCTCGCATATCGAGATTAGAATTTTATAGTTTAAATAGACTTTGAAAAACTCGACTGCGCCGAAATCATGCGATCAAAGAACCGATTGCACAAAAATTCATGTATACGTAAATATGTGTATACGTACACATATGTATATATTCATAAAAATATAGATGTATATATAATTAAATAAATATACATAAATACATGTGAATATATATATATATATGTATACTATTTGTAAGTATATATATATATATGCTATAATATATATGTATATTAGAATATATATATATATGTATGGATAAAATAATTATAAAATAAATGAAGATTAAAAAAAAAAAGGGGTAGAAGAAGATTTGTGAAAAGATATGGGAGTGTCGACATTTGTGTGTATGTAAGTGTGTGCTAGTGTGTGTGTTAATATAATATATATATATATATATATATCACAAAATATCAAAAAAGTATTAAATGCAAATCTGAAAATGAAAAAAAGAAAATTAAAATCAAAAGAAGGAAGTCAATGAAGGGAGGAAGAGAGAGAGAAGAAAGGTAAGGAAGAGAGAGAGAGAAAGAGAGAGAGAGAGAGAGAGAAAGAGAGAGAGAGATACGGCCATATGGCTGTATATATATAAACCATGCACTAAGCATGCGTTGGAAGGAGAATAAGAAGCTGAAGGAAGTTCTGGGATATTTAGAAGTGGAAGAAAATAGAAGGAGAAGGGGAGAATACCACTGTTGAGGTAAAAACATCAAAACTCACCATTTTTCTCTCTACAAGATTTTTACATATATATAAGTTTTTCAGGTCTTGTTCACGCATACATGATAGCTAGGGTATATAATCTTGAACAAGGCATGAAATTTGGAACCTAAAACAGCCCTAGAACACTAAACCCATAAAGAAACGCCATTAATGGACCTTCATTGGAGCAGATCTGAATTGATTGAAAGGAAACTTGGCTCCTTCACTTAGGGCCTAAAATAGAAGTTATGAGGGTTTCAAAAACCCTGTTCTATGACTTAGAGGCCTAGGAGAAGACCCTTAAAGCATGGCAAGTAGGTTTCGGTTCTAAGATGGAACCTTTAAAACTTACTGTAAAACCTAAATTTGAGAATGAGGGCTTGAACCCTATGATGAATAGGTTACAACAGAAGAAATCCCACGAGCTTTGGGGCAAAAACAACCACGTATGACTGAGTTACAAGTTTGGCTATCAAACCTCAGACCGAATGTTTGAGCTCAATTTGAACTCTCAAATGAATGAAAAAATGATCCTTGGGCTTCCAGAAACACCCCAGAGTGAGAAACAGGGAAAATGGCCAACTCAAAACTCACGAAATTAAAAAGTTTAAATTGTAGAAATTAGGGCAACACAGGGGGGTGTTGGGGAAGAAGATGAATAGCGTTGGGTCAGTCTCGGGTCAGATCCGGGTTTGGGTCGGTACCCAACCCAACGCACATAAGGACTTAAGTGGGCTATTTTGGGTGTTATGTTTTAAATTTTAAAAATGAATTGGGCCTGTTTGGTCATAAGAATAAGGGAGTTATGTAAAAATTCCACGCATATGAGGAATACCTTATCCTGGTTTTAAACTCTGTCCACTGTTTGGCCCTGATAAAATCAGAAAAAAAAAATGAAGGGGCTGCACCCCCTAGGAATTGAACGAGTAACCATTCCCTTGTTAAGACCTAACCACCCACTTGCTGTCACTGTGCCACCAAGGCACATGTGGCATATAAATACAAGAATTAATATATAATATTAATTAAACTGAATTAAATTAATTAAATATATTCAATTGATTTTATTATTATAATATGATTTGTTGCCCAAATAAATTAAGAAGATAATGTATTTTGACTATTTCGGGCATTCCAGACCCAATAGTGGGGTTTGTTTTATGAAACGGGATCCCAAAAAAAATTAAAAAATAAAGACACTTAAAAGTGTAAAATGACCATTTGCCTATAGTGCCCCTAAAGCCAAATAGAAATCTGAGAGGGTCTAAATTGACTTTCTTTGACGTTCCAAACTCAATGGTGAGGTCCATATTATGAAATAAGTATGAAAAAATATGACACGTAAACATGTGAAGTTATAAAATCAAACCTAAAATTTAATAAAGCTACTAGAAGAGTATACTTAAAAGGTATAAAGCCGTAAGATGAAAATTAGGATTTAACATGATCTAAGCATAAGTTAAGAGCATCAATAGGTAATATTAAAGTGAATGTGAAATTTATAGACTCCTTATAATTTGTTCTTACGAACTACAAAGGAAAGGGAAAGGCACATCAGTATCGGTTTGGGGGTTGGGTTTGAGCTCAACAGTCCCATGGAAGGTCTTTGGAGGGTCTTGATTCTAGGTTAAATTCCTAGCTCATTTCAAGATCATTTTTTGTGTGGCTTGTTGCGTTGGACTCCTTGAGTCATAGGGAATCCATTCCTGACCATGCATGCAAGCTTAAACGTTCCTACAAGGATTTGTCATTGTTGACCTCTCGGCTTCTCACTTAAACAGTGCTCAACAGTGAGCCATTTTCTCTCTTCTTTTGATTTTCCTTACTCATTTCTTGTGTGTTTCATGTTTTAAGATTCAGAAGTGGTCAGTGTGTGAGTTTGAGGTTAAACCAGAATTTTCTAAGCTTTCAACAATGGTGGTTCAAGCTTGGACCACTATTTTTGGGGTGTTTTTGCAGCCTAATCTTACCCTTTATTCAACATAAAAATTTTGGGGACCATACGTGCAATAAAAGAGGTGCTCAATAGTTTGTATATTGAAAGATTTTTAGAGAGAGAAAATCTTTAGGTTTTGTGTTTATACCTTTGACGACCCTCCTTTCCTTCTTCTAGACTCAAACTAGAACCTCAATACAGTCCAGTGTTGCATGCAAAGGCAGCTTCCTCCTTCCTCTTCTTCTCCTCTCTCTTTCTTCACTTTCCCTCTCTAATACTCTCTTTCTACTTTCTCTCTCTAGCCGACACATGCACTCACATTCACAATCTGATTTTTGATTTCCCCCTTGCACTCACGCAACACATATATATATAATACCACTTATTATTTTATTGTTTTATTTTAAAAGTAATTCTTTTGGTTGCATGAAAGGTCATTGGCCAATTTGGGAGGTGGCTTTGTTTTAATGTGTATATATATACATATAACTTGTAATATTAAACACAAAAAATGGGCAGCCCAAGTGGTATTCTTTTTGGGCTTTAAAACTTTGCCTACTTTGGGTCAAGGGTTCAAAACCCCTTGGCCTCACTTTTTGGTTCATTTTTCCTATTTTCCCCTTTGTGCCTTGTTTGGCATTTAATTTAATTATTTTAACTTTTTGCATTATTTTCCACTTGTGATTTCAAATTTAATATTTACTCTTTCATGTACCGATTTTATAAATCATAGTCGTATTTTATTTTCCCCGGAGTCGACCTTGATTTCTTTTTAAAGTCTCGGAATTATTTTGAAATCGTCATCTATTTCCCATTTAAATTTCTTAATAATTCTTTTTAAGGTCACTAATTAATAATTAGTGACTTTATCATCATTAAATCGGGTCGGGGTGTTACATCCTCCCCTCCTTAAAAAAAGTTTTGTCCTCAAAATGCAAGGGTTCTTAATCGTTATATGACTTTGTCCTTTTCTTATTCATCATTGTATCTAATTATTCTTGTGTTTTAAATAGTCAAGTTTAATGATAAGACATATAGTTCAGGAAAAATAATTAGGTAATGAACGGGGTACCTAGTTGACCAACAAGGGTCTGTGCGGCCTCAGAAAAGATATTGTATACTCGACCGTACCTCAAGGGTTCCTTACTTCCTCCCGGTTTCTCGATTGTCGGGGCTTAGGGTTGTGGTGCTGCCGAAGAAGCTATCACCGTGGGCTCTTTGGTGTTCTGACTCCACTTTGGGCAATCCTTTATGAGTTGCCCAATCTACCCACATTTATAGCAAGCCCTAGTGAGTTGCCGACAGGGTGCAAAATGACGCTTTTGGCAGGTAGAACACAGTGGAATCTCTGAAGTCTTTTGGTTGGTGTTACCCCCTTCATTCACAGAACCTGTACTTTTTGCCCCAGACTTTGTCCTCTTCATTTGCTGGGAAGTGGTGCTTACTTTATTTTTGTCTTTCTTTTGAGATAAGGCATTATCCGCTCTCTCGAAAATTTTGGCACGGTTCACCACTGCATTGTATGTCGAGAGCTCAAAGGGCTCAAGTTTGTACCTAATGCCATCCCTGAGGCCACTCTCAAATTTTCTGGCCTTTAGATCCTTTGTAGCAATGGTGTGGGGGGAAAAGCCAGACAACTTCATAAATTGTGCCTTATATTGTTCCACAGTCATATTCCCTTGGGTGAGGCTTGCAAATTCGGCTATTTTCGCATTCCTGATTGATCGTGGAAAGTACCGGTCATAAAAGATTTCCAAGAATCGCGCCTAGGTCATTTGGGGTTCCCTCTCTTTCTCTAGGAGCCACCAGTTGTATGCAGCATCCTTGAAAGTGAAGGCAGCAAAAGAGACCTTCTGTTCCTCAGTACATGGCAAGACACTGAAGATTCGCTCTATCTCTTGAACCCACGCCTCGGCGTCGATCGTGGAATCAAGTCCGTCAAACCTCGGCGGTTTGAAGCTCTGGAACGTCTTGTGTGTGACAGTAGTCCAGGCCCCCACGGGCCGTACCTGGTCTTGAGGTGGCCCAAGATTTGGTACCTGCTGCCTTACATAGGTCTGGGCTTGGACATTGTTTATAGTCTGTGCCATCGTTTCAAGGATCTGCTCGACTCTGTCCAACCTCTGGTTAAGGTTGCCCGTGTTCCTTCGTGTGTTCACCATTATTTCTGTTACAAAAGATGAACAATTGTTAATCTATCTTCATGTATCATAATGTATAAGGTTATCTCTATTACCATATGATTCAAAAAAATTAATTTGGTTTATCTTTTTTAGATAAGTGGTAGGTTCTATAGCCTACGTTCAATTCTAATCTTCATGCTCTATTTCTTCTACTTTACTGCAGGTCCCATACCCCGCCTTTCTATCACGTACTTCAGAACACTTACTTCATGTTACTGCGGGTTCCATACCCCGCCTTCCTATCACGTACTTTAGAACACTCACTTCATGTTATTGCGGGTCCCATACCCCGCCTTCCTATCAGATCATGTACTTCTAGTATTTACTTCATGTAATGCGGGTCCCATACCCTGCCTTCAGATCAAATCATGTATTTCTAGTATTTACTTCATGTAATGCGGGTCTTATACCCCGCCTTCAGATCAAATCATGTACTTCACCTAGGTTTCTTTTAATAACTCATTTGCTATTCTTCAATTTCTTAGATAGCCTAAGACCTACCTAATCTTATTGTTTAGTTGCTAGTCCTTCTAGTGTCACTTAATTCTTTTAAGTCAACCTAGTGCTCTGATACCACTCTGTCACGACCCCCCGACTCGGCCTATATGGATCGAGGGAATCGCGACCGCCACCCTTCGGCCCGTGGGCCATCGGGTTAGGCTTGAGTAAGCAACGACGCCGAACGGGGGTGCGGTGCGACTAGGATTGGCATATTGCGGAAGCGTGAAATTTTTTTTCTTCTACATCCCGCACACTCGCCCGATACCGTTGCTTCTTCTTCTTCTTCTTCGGTGCGGTAGACAAATGATATACAATTCAGAGCATACTAAAAATTTAAGGTTATACATATTACATATTCGTTGCCTTTCGGGTTTAAGTACATATTTGTCCAAAATTCACTACATCAAAATTTGACCAACTACGGGTCCTAGTACTTCCAGAATTCCTGATCAAAATGGAGCTGCCAATCACCAATCCTCAAATTGGGCAAGGCTCCCATCCATCATCATCACCTGAAAAATGTTAGGGGAATGGGGTAAACTTCGAAAAGCCCAGTGAGTAATTCCAGTACTTTGTCATGGGTTTCAACTAGTAGTGGGTTAGATATAAGAGAAGTTTCATATAAACATATACTACCAATTATAGATATACTTCAAATACAGAGTATAGGAATCTTCAAAACACGTAATACGAAGCATTTAAAGCATTCGAGTAAAAGCAGATATTTCACGTATGCAAGTACAAGGAACGTCATAGAACTTGTAACACGAAGCATTTAAAAGCATTCGAGTGAGGCATTAAATATGTAGTTGAAACTTGTAATACATACAGGATGACCAATTAGTGGCCATGAATGTTTGAAACATTTACTTGTAAACAGAATGCATGGAATCCTTTTCATGTGAATAGGAGGATGCAAACTTCTTCTTCTTTAAAACATGGGGTTATGTAAAAACCCAATTCAAATAAATGGGGGTTTAGAAACCTGCTACCATTTATGAAAACATTTGTCATCTTTACACTTTGATTAGGTGGAAATTTGTTTCGAACCAGATTCCAGACTTTTCGTGGAGATATCTCATGCCTAGGGGATCAGATCCTGCTACCGGGCATTCTTCATGACAATTGAGTTCCGAAGGAATCCCAATATCATTACTTGGTGCTTATGTACAATTATTTTACAAAAACATGACTTCTTCATGAAATGCTTTTTATGAGTATTTAAAAAGAGTGGGTTCTTCAATAAATGCTTTTCATGTACAATTAAAAACATGGCTTCAATAGGAGAATGAATTTTCATGTGTATTCAAACACGGACAATTGAACAAGGTTTTTAAATATTTGGAGGACAATACTTGAAACATTTAAGATAAGAACTTTAGGAATTTAAATCATGATGCACAGGAATTTACTAAAGCATAGACAGAATAAAACATTTAATTCAAGAGGCATTTAATAAAACTGACAATTATATAGACATGCAGAAAATAGACGTATCATTTGTCAGAAATATCAAGAAGTAAATTTGCATGCCATGTTAGAATTTATAAATAATTACGATAGAACGTTAGAATATAAAGCATATAAATACGAGAGTTTAGAATTTGAAATACAGCAGATATATAAAAACACTTCAAAATATTTGAACTTAAACTTCTTCAGAATCCATGTAGATTAAAACCTCCACTTCAAAGTACAAGATTACTTACCTTGATCCCCCGGGCTTGCACTATTGGTGGGCCTTTCCCTTCCCTTTGTAGCTCCTAAGAAAATTACAAAGAACTCATCAAATTCACATTTTTTTTAAGTTATTACCTATTCATGCTCTTTCATTAAATTTTAGGTCCGACGTGTCCTATTCTCCTAGAATTGGTCTTATCGATCTATGTGGTAATTAATAAATTTTATCTTCCATGCGATTTATTTTTTCGTACTTATTTTGGTATTATGGACCTCACCGTTGGGTTCGGAACGTCGAAGAAAGTCAATTTAGACCCCCTCAGCTCTTTATTTGGCTTCGGGTATATTAGGTGTAATACCCCGACCCGAGAATGTCAGGTAATGTGACACGTGTTACGAGTATACAAAGATTAGTATCAAGATGATACATTTAAGAAAATAATTAATTTTTAAAGTAATTAATTATTTTAAATAAAATTGTAACTACTAATATATATAATTAAATGCAAAAATATATATACTATATAAATGATTATAACCTTAAATATATATATATATATATATAATTATACATGAATATATATATATATATGAGTGTGTGTATGCATGCATGCATGTATGTTAAAATATGTATATATGAAATATTATATATGGAATAAGAGGGCATGCTATTGTCCAAAGTGTACAAAAGTGAGTGTGTGTCAAAGAGAGGTGTGTGTATTATCCAAGGGTATTAGGGTTGAACCATGTATATATACATATATATATATATGTGAGTCAAACACCACACACACACATAACTGGCCACTCAATGGCCTGCCCAACAGTGGCAATTCAGACCCACTCATGAAGAAGCCTCAAATTGGCTAACCCAAATGGAGGGGCAATCAGAATTGCCATGATTCACATCTCCGTATACACATATGCATGGTGCTTGTACACACACACACACGGCCATAGAGAAAGAGAGAGAGAGTTCTGGGCATTCAGAAGAAGAGAAGGGAGGTCTCGGAGGAAGGAGGAAAGAGAGAGAGAGCCACTATTAGAGGTAAAACACAAAAACCATCACTTTCTCTCTCTTGAAAATTTTCCTATGTATGAACTGTTTTAGCCTCTAGTTTTTGTATATATGATGTTTAAAGTATATAAACATGTATAAGCATGAAAATTTCGACCTAAAACACCTAAGAAACACAAGCCGTACACCAAAACTCCATCGTTAAGCTTGGTGAAAGCAAGTTTGAATTGATGGAGATTAAACTTCATTTGACCTATAGGGACCTCAACTAGACCCTTCTAGCCTCCCAAAAACACATGACCGTGATCAAAATTGTAAACAAATGAACCCCAAAAATCGAGTTGTAGGTACGGGTTCAAAACCCAACCTCACAACCTTGCCCTTAAACCCTTTTTTTGAATGGGAAATAAAGCCCCATGAAGAGGGGATCACAATGAAACAAATCCCACTGGATTTGGCTCAGAAATGAGCCTTTACGATCGACTTGTAGGTTTAAATTATCAAACCTTTAACCGAACAATTGAGCTTGGTTCAAGCTCTCAAACGGATGCTAAATCCTTCCTAGGGTTCCCAGAAACATTTTAGAATGAGAAGCAGAGAGAATGGATCTCTCAAAACTCACGAAATTAAAGAAAAAGAAACGCAGAAATTAGGGCAACAGGGGGGTGATCGTGGGGAAGACGACCGAGTCGAATCGCGACTCGTTTGAAACTGGTAGGGGAGACTCAGACACGTGCCGAGCTACGGACCTGCCACCGAATTAAAACGACGGCGTCGTTTTGGGCCTAATACGCGCATATATGTATAACTGTTTTAAGTTTTAAAAAGAGAAGAAAGGATTTGCGATTCCTGGGGTTCGAACCCTTGACCCACGCGCGCCAATCGCCTCTCTTTCCACTCGGCCACACATGCGCGTGTGTCACTTAAGGGGCAAGATTTGTATATATATTATATATTAAATTAAAATCAAAAATAAAAAGAATAAAAAGGTGCATTCTGCACCTAAGAGGATTCGAACTCGGATATATGGGGAGGGAGGTGACACGCTGGCCAGCGTGCCACCCTATTCAACCTGTCACTAATCCCACATAAAATATATATATACTATACCTATTAATTTAATTTAATTAAATGAAATTAATTAAATTAAATACTCCGAAATAGCCCGTTGTCCAAAAATTACAAGTTATATATGTGACCTTACTATCTTGGACCCTCTAAGCCCATTGGTGAGGTCCTCGACATGAGATGAGGTCCCGAAAAATTTGAGACCCTAAAAATGTCAAAATGACCAAAATGCCCCTGCCCATAAATAAGTCAAACAAGGTCCAAATGAAATAAATAAATAGTAGATTTTGACTATTTGGAACATTCTGAATCTAATGGTGGGGTCCGTTTCACGAGACAGGACTCTGAAAAATTTAGACACGTTAAGGTATAAATTACCAAATTGCCCCTAACATGTCCTGAGCCGAATTAAATTATAAGAAAGCCTAAATTGACTTTCTTCGACGCTCCAGACTCAATGGTAGAGTCTATTTGACCAAAAGAAATGTCTAAAATAAAAAGACATAAAATTTGATGAATAGCATCTGTCAGATGATTATAAACTAAAGTATTGCCGAAATATTAAACTAAGACAAGTACGAGGAAATACGATACTAGAAGATACGATATGTGAACATGTGAAGTAAATAAATTAAATTAAAGTTAATGGAACTCCTAGAAGAGTATAAAATAAAATAAATTTAATTCCTAATACATTAAGAGGTGTCATAGGTTAAGAATGAGTACGTAAGAAATTTATGAAATCGTGTTAGGATCTAATACAATCTAAGTATAAGCTAAGAAGCATCAGTAGGATATGTTTGAAGTGAATGTGAAGTTAATGAGGTTATTTATGAATTGTTCTTAGGAACTACAAAGGACGTGGGAAAGCGCATTATTAGCACTAACCCTAAAGGACCAAGGTGAGTAATCTTGCATTTGAAGTGGAGGCTTTAACTCCACGGATTTCAACGAATGTTTTTAAGTTCAAAATATTTACAGCACTGATATATCAAATTCAGTATTCATGATTCCTGTCTTCTTAAATATTCTGCCATGACATGCTTCACGATTATTTACATATTATATCCGTAATTGTTTCCTTTTCAAAATAGTTAGCATGTCTGATTTCCTCAAACATTTTGAATTTGATTACTGCAAGTATTGAAGCCTCACTGCAAAAGTTATACGTCACATGTTTTAAATACTCATAAAAGACTTTTATATAAAAGTCATATGACAAATGTTTTGCAAGATAAATAATAAGCACATAGGTAGTGTTGTGAGTTGTACGGAACTCAACGGACCTATCATGTGCATCATCACATAGGTAGTGAGTAGGGTCGTACTGAACCCCGCGGATCTATCATGTGAAATGCCCGGTAGCAGGATCTAATCCCCCAGGCACATGAGATATCTCCACGTATACGTAAAACGGGAGTCTGGTTCGAAACAGATTTCACCTAATTAAAGAGAAAATATGACATACAATTTTGGAAATGGAAGCAGGTTTTACCCCCATTTTCACTATGCATGTTTACATGATTTTAAGTTACATGTTCTGAAATACACACGATCTTTTATGGAAATACATGTTCTAGCTTGAATACCTTGAATGTTTCAAAGCTATACATTTTAAGAATGCATGTTCTCTATGTTCAAGTATACGACCAATTGGTAGTTGAGTATTTTATAAACTCTCATGTACGAAACCTCTACCAATTGAAAACCCATGACAGATGTAGGAATTACTCATTGGGCTTTTCGAAGCTCACCCCACTCCCTAACATTTTTCAGGTGATGATCAAGGTTGGACACTTGCTCAATTTGAGGAGCAATGAATGGCAACTCCAGTAGGTTCTTGGAGATATTTGGTAGTATTAGGACCCATCACTGGTTAAGCTTTTGTAGTTGAAATTTTTGGACAATTATGGACAATTATGTACTTAAGCCCGAGGGGCACTTGGATATGTACTATGTAAAAATCTTTAGTTAATATTATCATGCTCTGATTATTATCTTTATGTGTACCACTATGAAGAGCAGCAGTATCAGACGGATATGCGGCAGATGTTTTATTTTAAAAGAAAAGAAAAAAGTTTTTCACGCTTCCACAGCCACAGGTCGCATCGCTGTCTGATATTGTTGCTTATGTATGAGCCTTGTTCCGAGGCCTTCGGATCTCGAGGTGGCGGTCGCGATCCGGTAATCTGCGTAGGGTGGGTTTCGGGTCGTGACATTAGGGGCAATTTGGTAATTTACACTTTTACTTGTCTTAATTTCTTGGAGTCCCGTCTCATAAAACAGACCCCGCCATTGGGTCCAGAATGCCCAAAATAGTCAAAATACACTATTTACTTATTTATTTTGGACATCGGAATATATTATCATTATTAAATTAATTTAATATTATTATTATATAATATATATTATTTATGGCAAAATAAATCACAAGGATCAGGGTGAGCTCAGTGGGCTTTGGGGCGTTGTTTAGGGGTTAGGCCGTGAGTGGACGTTGGTTCGAACCTGCGGTTCCCCCATTTTTTTTCATAAAACTCACGTACCAAACAGCGGAAAGAGGCCCAAACAAGGATAGGGTATCCCTTATGACGACTGGGGTTATTAAATTAGTTCCTATCCGTGTATCCAAACCAAAATTTTCATTTAAAAGGAACAAAACGCTGCCGTTTCATTGATGTGGTGGCTTGCCTTCCGCTTCGACACGTGTTTGAGTTGACACAGTGGGTAGCCACCTCGATTCAGATCAATTGAGTCAACTCACGAGTTGACTCAGCGGGTCTTCTTCTTTCCCCATGCCTGCGCTATTGTTCCTCTGCAACCCTAGCTACAGTACGCTCCATTTTCGTGGATTTTCAGCCAATTTTGTGCAGTTTGGTTGAATTCTTTTGGTTTCTGCACACTTTAGGGAGGGTTTGGCATTGGTTTGGGGGTTGGGTTCGAGCTCAACAGTCCCATGGAAAGTTTTTGGAGGGTCTCGATTATAGGTTAAATTCCTAGCTCGTTTCAAGATCATTTTCTGTGCATTGGACTCCTTGAGTTATGGAGAATCCATTCCTGACCATGCATGCAAGCTTAAACGTTCCTACAAGGATTTGCCATTGTTGACCTCTCGGCCTCTCACTTAAACAATGCTCAATAGTGAGCCATTTTCTCTCTTCTTTTGATTTTCCTTACTCATTTCTTGTGTGTTTCATGTTTCAAGATTCAGAAGTGGTCAGTGTGTGAGTTTGAGGTTAAGCCAGAATTTTCTAAGCTTTCAAGAATGGTGGTTCAAGCTTGGACCACTGTTTTTTGGGGTGTTTTTGCAACCTAATCTTACCCTTTATTCAACATAAAAATTTTGGGGACCATACGTGCAATAAAAGAGGCTTAACAGTTTGTATATTGAAAGATTTTTAGAGAGAGAAAATCTTTGAGTTTTGTGTTTATTTCTTTGACGACCCTCTTTTCCTTCTTCTACACTCGAACTAGAACCTCAATGCAGTCCAATGTTGCATGCAAAGGCAACTTCCTCCTTCCTCTTCTTCTCCTTTCTCTTTCTTCACTTTCTCTCTCTAATACTCTCTATACTTTCTCTCTCTAGCCGACACGTGTACTCACATCACAATCTGATTTCTGATTTCCCCCTTGTACTCACGCAACACAGATATGTAATACCACTTATTATTTTATTGTTTTATTTTAAAAGTAATTCTTTTGGTTGCATGAAAGGCCATTGGCCAATTTGGGAGGTGGCTTTGTTTTAATATGTATATATATATACATATAACTTGTAATATTAAACACAAAAAGTGGGCAGCCCAAGTGGTATTTTTTTTGGGCTTTAAAACTTTGCCTATTTTGCGTCAAGGGTTCAAAACCCCTTGGCCTCACTTTTTGGTTCATTTTTCCTATTTTCCCCTTTGTGCCTTGTTTGGCATTTAATTTAATTATTTTAACTTTTTGCATTATTTTTCACTTGTGATTTCAAATTTAATATTTACTCTTTCATGTACCGATTTTATAAATCGTAGTCGTATTTTATTTTTCCCGGAGTTGACCTTGATTTTTTTTTTTAAGGTCATGGAATTATTTTGAAATCGTCATCTATTTTTCGTTTAAATTTCTTAATTATTCTTTTTAAGGTCACTAATTAGTGACTTTATCATCATTAAATCGGGTTGGGGTGTTACATTATGTGAATCGCACCTTACATTTTAAAAAGTTGTACCGTAACGTTGTGACGGTTGCACTCGAACCGCTCCAGAAACTGAGTAACGAATTTAGTGAGGGTCATGATTGCTAATGTTTTTCTGTCTTTTCAAAAAGAGTATAATAAACAGTTCAAGAAAAAAAAAAAAAGAGAATTAAGAGAAAGAGAGGAATGAAAATCGGTCATTTCCTCTATTGCGTAAATCTCAAGCATCATTTTATATATTATACAGAGGAAATCGATCTCTTGTAACGACTATTTTGATAGTGTGATAAATGGATAACATTGTAATTTGTAACAATTCCTTCATTATTTACTTATTTTCGATTCATATTCAATTACAAATTGATAATTTCTAATTGCATATGTAAATATAATTAACATGTATATACACATGCACATTGTACACACACACATAAATAATGTGTGTATGTGTTTTTATATATATGTATATATAATCTAGGATTTAAAAATGAAAGATATAAGAGTAATAATTAAAATAGTCTTTTTATAAATTTATTAAAGGATAATTATAAAAAAAAATCTTAAAACAAGAAAAATTAATGTCCTTTAATCTTTATTATTTAAGATTGATATTTTTTAAATTCTTAATCGGGCACTAACTGAATCTTAAATTTGAATGTTAGTTATTTTTAATTGTCCCCAAATTGAATAATAGATGAAAAGTCAAATCAATCATAATTTTATATATCCCTCGATTATTAATCAGGAGGGAGGACGTACAGAACTTAAGAAAAAATTAAAAAAAGAAGAAACTTGCTCCTCCTTGTCGAAATTGGCTCTCTAGACTGTCACATGTTTCTCTCTCTAAATATTTAGTCTCCTGCTTCACGCCGTGGCCATGGGGCCACCGTGTGGGGCAACCGCAGAAACTGGAAGGGTATCCCATCTCTCTTTCTCTCTCTCTCTATAGGCTCTATATATACAGACATATCTGGTTCTCCCTCCTACTTTCTCTCTCCTATTTTTATGCTCCTCTTGCCATTTCTTCTCTTAATCTTCTTCTTTATAGATCTCAATTTTCCCTGTGCATGCTCTGGTCGATTCCTTAGGGTATTCCTTTCTGCCCTCATTCCTACTCCATTTTCATTTTATTCTCTGCTATTTGCTTTGCAATTGTCATTCTTCCCCCATCTTTACTCTCTCTTGTTTCCTTGTTGAATTCATGACGGACAGCTCAATCTAGGAGAGTCAAGGTTGAAATCTTCTTGCGGTTTCGAAAAAATTAGGGTTTGTAACAGAATTTATAATTTTATCATATATATGTACCTTAATATGTTCTGTTCTTTTTTCTTCGTTTCTGATTATAGTTAGGGTTTTGAATTCATTCTGATTCAGGTGAAAATCTACTCAGTTTTGATTTTGTTTTTTATGTTTACTTTTTCAGGTGTGACATTTCTATTTTCTCTTGGTTTTGAGCTTGTCAACTTGTTTCTGGCTCTTTATCTCAGTTTTCTGATATTGGAATTGTCAACTTGTTTCTGGCTCTCTGTGTCAGTTTTCTGATATTGGAATCTCCCTTCCCGGAGGCCAAACGGCTCACATTGCGATGATTTAGTGTTTATCGCCAATCTTTGGCAAAATTCAGGTAATTGCATCTCTTGTTTTTCGACCATTTTTTTTCTATTTTTGGTTGAAATTAGATATATGTTGATTCCGGCCAATTAACCACGAATTTCACTTCTTTAAGGTGGTGAGATGTGCATGTCTGTATAGAATTATACGTATATAAATACATATGTATACCTGCGAGGTTGTGGTTTAGTTTTGATAAGGTTGTATTGTAAATGACATTGTGCCTTCCTTTTCTGTCTCCTTTGCCTTTTATAGACACCATATATCTAATGATCTATTAATTATGTTCACTTTTCACGTTTAGTTTCTGATATTCGCATCTAAAACATAGTAAAAGGTTGAATTAAGAGTTCCAAGAAATGATACCCGGTTTGTCCTTTTGGGGTTTGGCGTTTTGTTACTTTTCTTTTCGTATTGGCGAGGTTAATCATTATTTCGGGTTCAAATGTTAATTACTTGTAGAATTGCTTATTGTAATAACTAATTCAACTCATCAATAGATAGTTTTTCAGGTCTCTATCTTTAGGGTTGCTTTCTAGAATTCCTGTTTATCTCTTTTGGCACTTAACTTTATTAATGAGTTCCAGCTGGTTAGTGGGCTTCTCTAATGTTTAGAAACTGAGCTTTTTTTAATAATTTTTTGGCCTATTATTCTTTCCCATTCCAACTAAGTTTCTACCCCATTATTTCATTTTAAACTAATCTGTGTATTCGTTGCTGATAAAGTTAACTAATCTCAGCAGCATATATTTTGTTCTACAGCTTTACCCAAATTATTAATAATGCCCCATTTACTACACTTACAAAAAAAAAAAAAAAATTTACTACCTTTCCATTGGTAGCTTTAATTAATTGTTTACTAGTCTCCCAGATTTAAGATATGAAGCTATTATCCTTTATTGGTTTTTAATTTTCTTTCTTCTCCATTGCCTTTCTGTTTGAATGGTTCTGAGCTGTTGGCAGAAAATTGGGGGGAGTCAGAGTAATAGAGATGGGTCGAGTGATGAGTGAGAGCGAAGATGAGATGCTTTCTAAGGATCATACTGATTCACCTATGATTGATGATGGTAACTATGGAGGAATTGTTCTGAAAAAAGGGCCATGGACATCGGCAGAAGATGCAATTTTGGTGGACTACGTCAAGAAGCATGGAGAGGGGAACTGGAATGCTGTTCAGAAGCACTCAGGGCTGTTCCGTTGTGGGAAAAGCTGCCGCCTTCGATGGGCAAATCACCTGAGGCCAAACTTAAAAAAAGGGGGATTCACTGCAGAAGAAGAATGGCTGATCATTGAACTCCATGCCAAGATGGGAAATAAATGGGCACGTATGGCTGCACATGTAAGTGCAAATTTCATTTCCTTAAGGTTTTGATGATGCTCCTCTTGTTTTATTTATTTAATTTTTTTTATAAGTAATATTTCATTAAAGATTGGCTAAAACAAATGACCCTACTATCCATACAAGACTTGCAAAAAAATTATTTTAACTATACATAGGGGCATTTCTTCCCCTTCAAGTTCTCCATTATCTTTCTTTCCATAAGCACCAAAAAAGACACAATGACGATGCTCCCAATTCTTGCGAATGTGAACATTTCGTTTTTTGCACCCTCCTAGTCCTGCCCAACATTCCAGCACATTTTTTTTTGTGTTCTATATAAATATTAATTTTCAAAAAAGAGAGATCCGGCACCCAAAAAAATGTATTTGTTTGAAGAATCATTAGTAGCCAGAGAAAAATTGCATGCTTTATTCTGTATGCAATTTTGAGACCATTGCTTTGAACCTGTTTGCATGGTACTGCTTATAAGTGTTTTGTTATTGCATGTATTTAGCATGCAATAAATGTTTGTGCGAATCTGATTGATGGTCAGAGAAACAGATCTGACTGGAATATTAACATTGTACCGTAATACTGAAGAAAGGGCAGTCCGAGTGCCTGAGGCTCCCACCACAGCAAAATTGAGGGAGGGTTGAATGTCCTCAGCTTTACTCTTGCAAGCGGAGAGGTTGTGGGCCTTGTGGCTAATGCACAATAGTGACTACATACTTTGCTTTGATTAGTTTGTAAAAAATTCAGGTGAAGATATTTGAAATCTCATTTGGAGATAAAAAAAGTAATTAGTAGTTCTTGTAGCCTATATGTTAGATGGAATAAGCAGCACTAGTGCAGTGTATAGATTACCGTTAATGTTAGTAAATTTGCATGAACTTAATTATTCTATAGAGGTCATACTGTGACTGATTCACAAAGTGATCATGCAATTTTTCTAAAATTAATGTTATTTGTTTTAAACTAGGTGTTATTTTCTCTTTCTATTCTTTTTTTTTTTTCCCTTTTCCCCTTTTCATTCTAGACAGTTTTGTTGGAGTTGAAAATACTTGACTTCATTGCCCAATGTTAGAGACTATTTTATCAGTTCTCTATTATATTAGAAGAAAAATAGATAAGAATTACAATGACAAATACAAAAACCTAATTCTTCTGCAGTTACAGGAAATGCTCAGAACTATTTTTGTTAGAACTTAGAAGTAAGCTCTGATGTGAAAAAATAATGGCATCAATATTTGCTTTTTTGAGCTCTATATCAGATTTTTTGCATGCCAAAAGGGGTCTGTTTCTCATGGTTGGATTTGTATGTTATGCTTAGATTATTATCAGTTTGTAAGTGTCAATTATCTTATTGAAGATCTATTGTTTCATTAATTCTTCGACACTTTCAGTTGCCTGGGCGGACAGACAATGAGATAAAGAACTATTGGAATACCCGAATCAAGAGGCGTCAACGTGCTGGATTACCTCTTTATCCTCCTGAAGTGTGTTTGCAAGCAATGCAAGAGAATCAACAGAATGAAAATGCTGGTAGAGATGATGGACGTCATGATCTCTTGCAAACTAACAGTTGTGAGATCCCTGATGTCATATTTGACAGTTTAAAGGCCAACCAGGGAGTCTTACCATATGTCCCTGAACTTCCCGATATTTCTGCAAGTAGCACGTTGATGAGAGGTTTTGGTTCTTCTCAGTATCACAGTTTCATGCTCCCAACAGTTCATCGCCAAAAGCGTCTTCGAGAATCAGTAATCTCATTCTGTGGGTATGATGGTAGCGTCGGAAGTGAGCCCCCGCCATTTGAACAGACCCAGGATGATAGTTGTGATGATAAATTGTCACCCTTTGGTTTTTCTTTTCCATATGATCATGATCCTATCACCCAGAATTTGTCACCTTTTGGTGTAAACCAGGGTAGCCATGCCCTTTCAAATGGCAATTTCTCTGCTTCTAAGCCCACTTCTAGGGCTGTGAAGTTGGAGCTCCCTTCACTCCAATATCCAGAAACTGATTTCTGTAGCTGGGGGTCATCATCTCCACCCCCTTTACTTGAGTCAGTGGACGCATTTATTCAGTCTCCCCCACCATCTGGGACACTCCAATCTGATTGTCTTTCACCACAGAACAGTGGCCTATTGGATGCTTTACTTCATGAGGCAAAGACTCTGAGCTGTGCAAAGAATCAATTGTCTGAAAAGAGTTCAAGTTCTTCTACCGTCCGTCCTACAGACAGTTCTGCCCTGAATATATGTGAGACAAAATGGGAAGATTATGGTGATCCCATATCGCCATTGGGTAATTCTGCAACTTCGATTTTTAGTTCATGCACCCCTATAAGTGCCAGTGGAAGTTCACTGGATGAAAATCCAGTTGCTGAAACCTTTCCTGGTGAGCATCTTATCTCATGCACTTCTATATTGATGTCACGACATCATAATGAAGACTTTAAAACTATTGCAAAGAATGTCAAAGTCAGCGTCTCTCTTTATGAATTGATTGAAACCTGAAATTATCCATGACTACCCTTAATGTTGTGAATAGTGTTTATTTGTTTACAAATACCCAAAATACTTTGCAGTATTCTAGAACAACAAAAACATATATATATATATATATAATTTTTTTTTAAAAAAAAACATGAATGCTTTTCTTCTAATTTTTCTTATTAATTTGCTCCAAAAATTTCTCAATTCTCTCCTATCTAGTTTTTGCATTCCGAGTTATTCCAAAAGGCCGAACTAAATCCTGCACCCAGAATTTGTCACCTGGCAATGAAGTCCAGTTTCTTGTATCATGTTTGATTCTATTGCAGGCAGCAATGTGAAGTCTGAACCTGTTGAGGAGGCTTGGACTATAGATGGAGAAAAGGAAGGATCTGCAACTCAAGTGGATTTTTCCAGGCCTGATGCCCTACTTGGTTCATGTTGGCTTGAGCAGAGTGTCGCATGTGCTAAGGACCAAAGCATCACAACTGATGCTATAGCAGCACTTCTTGGTGATGATTTACATAACGACTACAAGAACATGGCTGCTGGAACCACATCAAGTCAAGGATGGGGGCTTGGTTCTTGTGGTTGGAATAACATGGTTTCTGTCTACCAAATGTCTGAACATTGATACCTGCTTTTTTTTTTTTGTCAAATCTATTTACTTTTTTTAGAACATGTCTGTGTTTTTGTTGAAGATTTGACAATCTGACCCAGACTGAAGGTCATCTGTAGTTGTGGTGATTTGATGTCTACCAGTCATTGTCTTTTTTCCTTTTACGCTTTTATTTCTTGCTTTGCGAACCGGTGCCATGCATGTATGCGATCATGGAGCTTCGTGGGATATACAATTGCATCCTGACTTTCGTTCTAATTGTAGAACAACTTTGAGCTTTAAATGCGGTACATTGTGATTCAATGGTTTTTTCTTTTTCTTTTTTAGTTCATGGCTTTTGGTGATTGAAGAATTTTGATTTGATTACTTGGATGGTTTTGTATTATATGTTGTTACCTTTCATGGAAATCAGTTGACACAGCTAAGAGTAAATATTTGTAGATGTCATGTTCGAATATGTATAATCCATTACATGCAAAAGAGTATTTGGTTTCGAATTAGTTAGGGGGATTTTTTCCTATCCTGGATGTGTTTTAATCACAATATGTCTACATAAGTATTTTTTTTTTTTGCTTATTTAATTTTTAGTTAAAAATAATAATTTAGCATAATTGACTGGTTATAATAGATATGCAGTAGGAGGTTTTTTCTCCATAGTTTGAAGCTAACTATTGTAATAATTAATTTTTTATGGAATAATTACATTAACGTTCCTTAAATTATCTGACAATTTTGAGGACTTCTCCAATATTTTTTAAAGTTACATTAACATCTCTTCTATTATACGGAGAATATATAGATTTATCACTTTGTACAAAATTTAAGGATTTTAACTAAATTTTTTTTTTAACTTAAATATTTTTATATATTACACTAACATCTTTTATCTCTTCAGAAATTACAAGGAGAGTTTTTGTAATTATCATATGAGGTTAGTTTAATTATTTATAAGTGTAAAATGTAAATTCATTCTTACTATTAACATCTGTCTCTAGAGAATTTTGACACGGAAATCAAGGTAATATTAGAAGTTACAAGGGACGTCTTTATAATTGTTAGATATCATAAGAAAAATTAGTGTAATTATTCTATCTATTCTTTATTATAAGTAAAACCCGATGGCAATGACGTGCTTGACAAGGCAATTAGGATGACTTCTACTTTTTTTCTCGTAACGATATTTAATTATATGAGAGAATGGTCTTAAGTAGAGAAAAATTGGGTGACACATGCATATAGCTGTCTCTAAATCATTGGGATAAGGTTTTGTTTTGTTGAATTAAGTTCAGATTTAATTATGTGAGCAAGAGTAGGGATCAATTTTATAAGGATTAATTACATTTTGTTACTTGTGATTTCATGTTTGTCGTTCTTACAAATAATCTATTATGGTCAAAACTAGTCTTTTTTTAGCTCCCTTAGGTGCATGCTCCTCATTTGAGCGTTTTAATCCTCATATCAACACTTCAAGTCCTATCACTTTTGCTTTGAAAATCTCTTAATACAAGCGAGGGAAATGAGTCTTGAAATCCAGAATCGAAATTAGGCCGAAACTCAGGAAATTTTGATAAGCACCCACGAGCTGTAGTAAACATCAGACTGAAATCTTTCTCTGTGCGCCAATTGGTACACTATTCATAGTTAGGTCATTTGTCCCAATCTAGCCTATTTCCAACCCCTTTGGTTTAGTTTGACTTCCTTTAGAGCGAATCATCCTAAACTTTCTATTTCTGAACTTTGATTGTATCTAATTAATATGGCTTTACGTCATTCCCATGCAAGTGTCAAACCATCAATTGACATGACCTGAATCTTGATCACATCCTTCATTGCGGAGTTAATTTGACTTTAACTCGTTATTTTCTCAAAAGAGTCACTCCACAATGGGGATAAACCACGTTGGCTTATCGCGGAGATAATTTGACTTTAACTCGTCATTTTCTCAAAAGAGTCACTCCACAATAGGGATAAACTACGTTAGCTTACTTCTCGCGAGAGTTACCAGTCACAGTCTCATGAGGGTGTAACCTCATGAAACACCTACTAGGATGATATTTCCTTTTAGGTAGACTTCCCAGCTTATGAGGGTGTAACCTCACAAATGATTTATTAGGATGACATTTCTTTTTAGGTAGTCAGCCCATGAGGGTGTAACCTCATGAAAGACCTACTAGGGTGGCATTTTCTTTTAGGTAAATTTCCTAGCTAATGAGGGTATAACCTCATGAAAAACCTACTAGAATGACACTTCTTTTTAAGTACATTTCCTAGCTCATGAGGGTGTAACCTTATAAAAGACCTACGAGGATGGCATTTCCTTTTAGGTAAATTTCCTAACTCATGAGGGTGTAACCTTATGAAAATGTAAAAACTACGAAGATGACATTTCATTTTAGGTAGATTTCCTAGGTGTCACCTCATGAAAGACCTACCAGGATGTCATTTCGTTTTAGGTAGATTTCCCAGCTCATGAGGGTGTAACCTCATAAAAGACCTACTAGGATGTCCACCTCCTCTATGGACTTCAGTTCATACAACTATCATTCAACAAGTCAAGCAATATCTCAAAACTTTACCCTGTCTTGGCATTCGTTCAGTAAATTTCTTTAAAATCTTCCAAACTGATGCCTTTGACATTGGTTATGGTGGCATTCTTAGTCAAATGCTTACTCTAGATTCTCTTGAGCAAATTGTTTGCTTCCATTCAGGCATATGGAATCTTACTCAGTTAAACTATAGTACTATAAAAAAAAAAAATTTATCTATAGTCTTATGTATTAGTAAATTTCAAAGTGATCTTTTAAACCAGCGATTTTTAGTAAAAATTGATTGCTGTAGTGCAAAAAATGTTTTAGAAAAAGATGTCAAAAACATTACTTTTAAACAAATTTTTGCCTGATGGCAAGCCATTTTATCAGCTTTTGATTTTGATATTGAATTTATACCCAGACACCAAAACAGTATCCTTGATTTTCTTACTCGTGAATTTTTGCATCCCAAAAATGAGTGGGAAGAAGCCACAGCAAACAAAACAGTCACAACCAACTCCCTCAGAAAAAGAAAAACACCCAATCATCACTGGCCAAACCCCTTACCATTAGGCCCCGGACCCCAGTTTCTCTATCAACTTCCCCAATTTAACAAGCAAACAAATTTGCAGTTCTTGGTTATACACCAAGACCTAATTATAGCTTACACAGTCCTTCCCAGTTACAACTCCGCTTTAGTCACTCCAGTATCCAATCCTTATACTATCAGTGAACCATTTGATCCCCGACCTATCCAACGGATTACTCAAACACAATTAGCAAGGTAGCCTAAGACTCCTTACTTCAAGAAGTCTTATTCAATTAATTAATTTTTTTATTGAGCCAGATGTTAGGCATATTAAAGATCCATTAGCCTTAGCTCATAGTCATTTCTCACCAGGATGACACTTTGTAAAACCTCGACCCGATTAAATAATAATTAAGTCACTAATTTTTAATTAGTGACCTTAAAGGGAATAATTAAGAAATTTAATCGGGAAACAAACGATAATTCAAAAATAATTCCGAGACCTTAGAAATCAATGTTGACTCCGGGAAAAATAAAATACAACTACGATTTATAAAATCGGTACATGAAAGAGTAAATATTATATTTGAAAACACAAGTGGAAAATAATGCAAAAAGTTAAAATAATTAAACTAAATGCCAAATAAGGCATAGGGGGGAAAATAGTAAAAAGGAACTAAAATGTGAGGCCAAGGGGTTTTGAATCCTTGACCCAAAAATAGGCAAAGTCTTAAGGCCTAAAAAGTAGCCACTTGGGCTGCCCACCTAATTGTGTCTTATAATGCAAATTATATGTATATTTGTATAAAATAACAAGGCCCCACCTCCCAAATTGGCCAATGGCCTTTCATGCACCAAAAGAAATATTTTTAAAACAAAGAAATTATTTAAAATATGTGATATATAACTATCTGTTGCGTGGGTCTAATCCCAATTCAGAAATCAGACTGTGTAAGTGAAGTCTGAAGTAGAGGGAGAAAGTTAGAGTAAGAAAGAGAGAAAGTGAGTTAGAGAGAGATATATATATATATATATATATATATAGAGAGAGAGAGAGAGAGAGAGAGAGAGAGAGAAAGAGAAATTGAAGCATGGATAAGTCCATGCATGAGGTTTGAAGGAAGGAAGGAAGAAAAAGGAGGGGCTAGCCGTACCTAGAGGGGCAGGAATTGAGCCACAAAAGAAGAGAGGGAAACATACTGTTGAGGTATAAACCCTAAAACTGGAAAAATTTTTGTTTAAATTTTGGATCTGTTTTTGATATTTTTGAGCCTCATTAGTTGCATGCATGATGTTTAGGATGAGAAATCTTCATTTAGGCTTCAAAATGAGGCCTCGAAACAACCCCAAAACCACCAAACAGTGCACATCCGCCATTGATGACCTCGATTAGAGCAGGTCTGAAACAACTGAGACCAAACCAAGTTTGGTTGGTCAAGACCTGATCTAGACCTTATGAGGGTTTGAAAAACCCCAATCTGATACTTAGGAACCCAAGCAAGGACCCCTAAATTGTCACTTACAGGTTTTGGGTATTGGCTACTGTCTTAAAAACTCACTGTTAAATTCGATTTTGAGAATGGGATTTGAACCCCCATGCCATGAGGGTCACATTGAACCAAAATCCATTAAAATGATGATGAAACGAGGGTTTACTACGGAGTTGCAAGTTCAGTTATCTCCCCATAGATTGAACATTTGAGCTTGATTCGAGGCTCAAAATGGATGCCAAGATGTTGGCCTAACCTCCAAAAATGTTTTGGGATGGATAGCAGAGGAAATCAGTCTTTGGAAACCCACGAAATTGAAAATGTAAAATTCTGCAACTAGGGCAACACGGGGGAAGAAGAAGGGAAGAAGATGAACAGTACGGGCAAGACTTCGGGTCGGATCTGGGTTTAGGTCGGGACCCGACCTGTCGTATAAAATGGGTTTAAGTAAAACTACGTCGTTTGGTTAAAAAGATTTTTAAATTTTAAAATGTAGGGTTGATGTCATCATGATGTCAGCATTGCACATTGAACTGGACGAACCGGTTGGTTCAGTGACGTAGTGGACCGGTTCAGTTACAAATTAACTAAACCCTTTCGTTTATTTTAAAAGTTTTAAAGAATTGCAATTGAACCTCCATTGTTTAGGAGAATTTTACTAAGGCCCAAAGTCTTAAAGAATTATTTCAAATAAGCCCTTGGAAAAATAAATAATTAATAAAATGATTTATTTAATTATTTTATTAATTGGGTAAAATTACTGTTTTACCCTTGTACACTAAATCAATCAAACGAAGTCCAAATAAAATAAACGAATAGTGTATTTTGACTATTTTGGACGTTCTGGACCCAATGGTGAGGTCCGTTTCTTGAGACGTGACTCCAAAAAATTTAGACACGTTAACGTATTAATTACCAAAATGCCCCTAATACAATACGAAGCCCAAATGAAGTCCAAATTGGACGAAATTGACACCAATAGAAGCCCAAATATTAGCGAGCTTATATATATGATTAAATAATGATTCGGGGTCAGAACGTCATAAAATTTAAATGATCGATGTGTCCTTATGATCAAAAGCAGATACCAAACGAAGTCCAAAAGACCTAAAAATTTATGTATAAGATATGTAAAATATTCTGAGGGCCATGATAGGTTTGGGGCAAGAAAAATGAATTACCATTTTGCCCCTGCATATGCCCGAAGCCAAATAAAAAGTCGAGAAGGCCAAAATTGACTTTCTTCGATGTTCCGAACCCAACGGTGAGGTCCAAAATACCAAATTAGGTACTGAAAAATAAGTCACGTGAAAAGTAAAACTTATTAATTTACCACGAGTAAACCGGTAAGACCAATCCTAGGAAGTTAGGATACGTCGGGTCTAAGATTAAATGAAGAGCATCAAATTAGAGATGATTTGAAGTAAATGAGGAATTAATTGAAGTCTTGATAAATTTGATTTTTAGGAATTTCAAAAGAAAAGGGAAAGCCCACCAGTAGTGCTGACCCAGGAGAACAAGGTGAGTAATCCTGTACTTTGAAGTGGAGGTTTTAATCTCCATGGATAATGAAGTGATTTGAAGTTCAAGTATTCTGAAGTATTTTTATGAAAATATCTGCCGTATTTTAAATTCTAAATTCTCGTATTTATATGCTTTATATTTCAATGTTCTATCTTTTTGTTTATAAATTCTAACATGGCATGCAAAATTCACTTCTTGATATTGTTGACAGTTGATACGCTTACTTTCTGCATGTCCATTTTAATGTCAAATCTTATTAGATGCCTCCGAAAATAAATGCTTTTATTCCATCTATGCTTTAATAAATCCTTGTCCATCGTGATTTAAATTCCTGAAGCTCATGTGTTAACTGTTTCAAGTATGGTCCTCTAAGCATTTAAGAAACTCTGTTAAACTGTCCATGCTTTAAATACTCATGAAAACTCACCCTTTTTATCGAAGCCATATTTTTATATTCATGAGAAGCATCTATTTGAAAATCATATTTCAAACACTCATGAAAAACTTATATTTGAAGAAATCATGTTTTCAATGCTCATGAACAGCATTTATTTGAAGAAGCCATAATTCGATGCTCTTTGAAAAGCATCCAATGAAGAAGTCATGTTTTTAAATGCTCATAAAAAGCATTTCATGAAGAAGTTACGTTTTTGCAAGATAATGATGCATAAGCATCGCAAATTATTGAGCTCCCTTCGGGTTCTCAATTCAGAAGAATGCCTGATAGCAGGATCTGATCCTCCAGACATGAGATCTCTCAGAAGTAAAATTAGGGCCTGGTTCGAAACGGACCCTTGAGTTAAAAAGTGAAAAGATGAAAAGGTTTTCAGAAATGGTAGCAGGTTTTAAAACCCCATTATCTGAAATGGGTTTTTATATAACCCTTTGAAGTTTTGAAGAAGAAGAAATTTACATCCTTCTATTTTCATGGAAAGGATTTCAAATTATTTCCTTGGTCTTCAAATGGCCACTCTGGACATGTTTATAAATTCTGTTGCATATTAAATGCTTTATTGAATGCTTTAAAAATGCATCATGCTATGTGATTTGAAGATTTCTTGTATTCTGCGATCATTGAAATACGTGCCTAACTTGAATGCCTTGTATGCTTCACGCTATCTTTTTGAAGAATTCTGTCTTCTGTATCTGAAGTATATGTACAATTGGTAGTGTATGTTTATATGAACCTTCTCTTATAACTAACCCACTACCAGTTGAAACCCATGACAAAGTACTGGAATTACTCATTGGGCTTTTCGAAGCTTACCCCATTCCCTAACATTTTTCAGGTGATGATGATGGATAGGAGCCTTGGCCAATTTGAGGCTTGGAGATTGGCAGCTCCATTCGATTAGGAAATTTGGAAGTATTAGGACTCGTAGCTGGTCAAATTTTGATATAGTAAATTTTGGACAAATATGTACTTAAGTTTGAGAGGCAATAGATATGTATCATGTATAACTTTAAAATTTTTAGTATGCTCCGAACGTATATTATTTGTTTACCGCTCCGAAGAAGAAGAAGAAGCGACGGTACCGAGCGGGCGTGCGAAAAGAAAAAGTTTTTCACGCTTTTGCAATTTGCCAGTTCTGGCCCCATCGCACAACCGTTCAGCGTTGTTGCTCACGTGAAGCCTTGCCCTAAGGCCTTCGGGCCGAAGGGTGGCAGTCGCGATTCGGGATCCGCATGGGGTGGATTTTGGGTCGTGACACACTTCACCCCTAACCATCTTTCCAAGTCTATTAAGTTTTACACACTCATTCACAGTCAGTCAAAATTGAGAATATATGCAGCAAATTTAACTCTAGTCAAATTCTCTACCATAAATTCATCAAAATTAACTTCATTTCTTGAAAAAAGTAAGGATCACACCTTTCCTAGCTTTGCAGTATCCCCAGTACTCAAATCCAATACAGTTATTATGATTACATTCAAGTATTCACCAAAAGGTGCGGAATTAATAGAAAAAAGATGCAATAAAACAAATGAAACAACTGAGAATTAATAGTAGTATAAATGATAAATGAAATCTTACAATTTATTTACTCAATACTAAGAGTTGATACAAAAACATGAATATAAAACTGAAATAAAAATAAATCTAAAAAATACATTTTTAGATATGGATGGGTGGAGAAGATAATGGAGCAAGGAGGCACTAAGAGAGTGAGTTTCTGGTCCTGCTTTCAAATAGGATACGCTCTTTATTTATAGAGACTTTGGGAGCATTAGATGTCTGACTAAGCGTTATAAGAGCCAGAGGGAATCTTTGGAGTAAAATATCTTTACTGGAAAACACCGAAAGACGCTTTGGCGAGGGGTGGCGACACTGTTCATGAATAGTGTTATGTCGATTACTATTTTTGTCTTTTTGTGTCAGTGGTAACTATTTTCATCTTTTGTGTCAGCGCGATGGTACTATTCATGAATATTGAATTTCTACAACTGTTTGGAAATGTTTTACTGTCCTGGATCAAAGTTGTCTTCCAAGTTGTAAGTTGAATACAGGTCTTGAGAGAACTCATATGGGTTATGTGGATCTTTTGCAGTTTTACTAGTTGATTCTTCATCAGAGTGGGGTGAAGAGAGTCTTTCTTTTCCCATCTGGGTTACTTGGAACATTAACCCAGATGTTCGGTAACAGTAGTTGGTAATCCACCAGTGCTTTATGTACATTGTGGTATTCGACTCATTCAACATGATGGTTCTAAACTTATTCATTTTAGAAATAATCTTTTATGATTACGTCATTTCTAATTTTTCTTATCGGTGTATACAAGTCATCTATTCCCATCCTCAATCTTAGACTAGCAACCCTTGAGCTGTGTCAGTAAGTCCCAACTTAAGACAATAAGACCTAAAGAGAGAGGCAAAGTCTAGGAGTGTTCGACATGAATGGCAAGATAGCTAGCCAGTGTACAAGAGCAATAAGGAAAAGTAATCTTGTAGAAATGAGAAAGACAAATTATATTTTACTTAAAAATAATAATATTCATAAAATGAGTAGGTTATTTAGAACCAATTCTTCAGCAGAAAGATATTACTCTTCCTTCCACTTGGCTACTTGAGAACGAAAACCACCCTAGTAACATTAGTAATAGAGAGTCAAATATAGATTACATCCAACAATTCCTCGACGAAACAGTTAGGATTAGCTTTGATGAACGAAGATCTAGACTACCTTTACCAGCTCCGAGTAGATCTATCTAGTCAATAACTAGCTTTTTAATAGCCAGCTCTTCCCGACCCAGATCTTTTAGAAAAGGTCTCAACTTAGATCTAAAACGCCTAAAAATTGAGTCGCAAGTTAGCACTTATTGCTACACCACCCAATCTAGAAATCCTGAAGATGATGAACAATCATCAACCTCCCCTAGCAAAATCAATTTTGAACAACCTATAGGAAACCAGCTCAACACCCTCCATAATGACTTCATTCCTAACATGGATAAATGAGATGCCAACTTTCTTTCAAAAAACAACTGAGAGAAATGGGAAAACTACAGAGTCACCCACACTCGTGAACAAAAGACAGAAATCCTAGTTAAACGGAAGGAATTCATGAATGAAGTTTGTGATGAAGTCCCCTTCTTCGAATACTTAGAAAAATATTTTGAATGGCACAACAAATGTTGTGTTCTCACAAAAAACAATTGGACTAAATAAAACAAAAGCCTCGTCCAATCTAGTCATCCCTTAGTAGAAACCATTATAGTCAAACATGGTGGCTACAATGTAATAGCCTCACCATTCAAACTTTCCCAAGAGGAAGAAAAACCCATCAGAAAAGTCATTGAATAAAATAACTATACTAATCAATGTTTACCCACTATAGGAAAATAGTTAGACAGAATTGAAAACACAGTAAGAATACGACCCACACCTAGTATACCACAATTAGAAAAACCACTAATCAAACTACCGAGTCTTAAGCAACCAGTCAAACCCAACCATTCAACAGCTTTAGAAAAAGTTAATAAGATGCTTCAAGATCTAGTAAAGCAAGAACCCAGTTCGACTCAGTCCTCAACTAGTAAGTCATTAGTCACTTTGAACCAATCACCTACCAGTAGTCAACCTTTCGATTCATCCGAATCTAACGACAAGTCTTCCGAACAACATTAATTCAAAGGACAGACCATTAGTAAACTTCATAGCAGCAAAGTAAACCTTACTAGTATAACAAAAAATTGGTGCCCTAGACCTACACCCCCAAATCTTCAATTCAAAGAATGGAACAACCAAAACCAATTCTCAGTCTCCACTAATAAACTCTGTGAATGGAATATAAATGGTTTATCCGAACAAGAAATTCTAAACAAATTACACCACATGTCCATGGTATCCAATTATTATCTTAGCAATACTTATTCCACTCACTTATAAGTCATAGACCTCCTAGTTTTAGGATTCATGGGTAAACTATTAAGTTGGTAGGAAAAGTATCTCACCGAAGAATCCCGCAATCTCATCAGACATGCAGTTAAGCAAGATGATAAAGGTAATCTAGTCTTTGATGAAGACATCAGACAAGGAGTCCCAGATGGCATCAATACATTAATATATATAATTATGAAACATTGCATAGGAACACCTATCCATATAACAGCTAGGATCCATGATCAACTTAGTAATCTCCGATGCCCCACCCTTAGTGATTTTAGATGGTATGCCGATGTATTTACATCTCGAGTTATGCTCAGAGATGATTGTAACTCACCATTCTGGAAAGAAAAGTTTATCAACGGCCCTCCCTAGTCTTTTTGCTCATAAGATTAGAGAAGTCCTCAGTAACCCAACAAGTGTCATAGATTATGACAGCTTATCATATGGTGACATATCTAACACTATTTGCAATGAAGGACTTTGGATGTATATAGATATGAAAATCAGTAACCAAGCTAGTCGAGATAAGAAAAAGGCCAAATATGAGTTAGGCAACTTCTGTACGCAGTATGGCTTACCCTTAGTAGCCCTCTCTAAACACCGAGTTTCAACCAGACACGCCAATCACCCCAGAACACACCATAAGAAATCCCGAGCTCCTAACCGTAGTGATTTTCACAAACACAGTAAAAAATATAATACGAATTACCACAAAAATAACAACCAAAATGAGGAATCCCACAATACCAAAAAATCAACCACTAGTAAACCATCTTCTAAAGATAAATGTTTTAAGTGTGGAAAACCTAGTCATTTTAAATCTGAATGCAAAGTCAAAAGCTTGATCAATGCATTACAAGGCAACCAAGAACATAAAGAAGAATTAATTAAAATCTTAGAGCTTCGAGACAGTGACTCTAGCCTTAACTCTAGTAATAGTTCTGACGACAACAAAAATGGAGTTTGCCAACTAAACCAATCATCCTCTGATCACCAATCCCCTAGTAATTCCTGTTATTCCTTCAATAATCCAAACATCAACATAGGGTGTAAGGATAGTTGCTGTAGGAAATATCAGTCAATGTCCTTAACAAACAAGAAGAGCTTCTTCTTGATCTTATTAAAAAGTTCGAAGACCCAGTCATTAAAGTTCAATATCTTACTTAGTTTAGATCTTCACTAGTTAGAGAGTCTCCCAAAATTAGTAAACCTATAGTAGATGAACCTTAAGTCTAATTCAGTAAAATATTTGATGGATTCACCAAAACCCAGAAAGAAGTCATTATTAATGACCTTCAGCAAGAAGTCAACAAAACCAAATGTGAAATCACCGAGTTAAAACAAGAAGTCAAAACTCTAGGTCAAGATCTAACTATCTTTAGAATAGATTACAATTTTCTCCCACAAAAGGAAATGAGTAACACACATTTTACAAATGATGAAGTTGGACCTTCCACCTCATCCCAACCAATTAGTATCCCAGAATAGTTAGAGTCATCTCATAAGTATTTAGATGTTATTACTAGAATTAACTTCAAGAAATGACATTCCAAAGTAAAAATCATCATCAACGAAGAGTTGAGGCAGTTGCCCTCATCGACTCTAGTGCGGATCTTAACCCCATCCAAGAAGGAATCATCCCTACAAAATATTTTGAAAAACCAAAGGAACGATTATCTTCAGCCAACGGCAGTAAAATGAATATTAAGTACAAATTATCCAACGCACATGTGTACCAGGATAATGTATGCTTCAAAACTCCATTTGCCTTAGTAAAAAACATGATAGATAAAGTTATCCTCGGTAACCCCTTCATGTGTCTATTGTACCCTTTCACTACAGATAGTGAAGGAATGGTTACCAAACCATTAGGACAAATGGTAAAATTCTAGTTCATTAGAAACCCAGAACCCAAAGAGATACATATCTTACATGATATCTCTATTTACAAAAATGTCAGTCTTTTTTCTCAAAAACATTATATATGTATATATATATTAAGGAGTTTAGATGGTTAAGAAATTTATTCTTAATTATCTCATATTTAGAGTTTAGTTAGACTTAAACCTTCATTTCTTTAGCGTCGTATTGGTCCATCATGGTATACATTAATTTCATTGGTTCTTGCCAATTTTAATTTTTGTTTTAAATAATTTAATTAGGATATTCATTCCTATAATAATTACTAGATCTTCTTTATTCTTAATTCATGGCAATTATCATTGAAGACATGATCTCAGGCCTTCATTTGTGAGATTCATTATGGGCCATTAGATCAAGTGTCCATATTTTGTCTATAAATAGACCCCCTTGGCCACCATTTCAAGGGACCTGATTTGATAGTCAAATGACGTTTAAATAGTCTTTCGCCACTTCTTCACGTAAGACCTCCAAGGCCCTTTCCATTGTGTAAAACTGAAGTACTACCTGGATGGTTTCAAACTGGAAAGTCCTAGTTGAAGCCCTATCTTAACCAAGGGTTTCATCCAAGAAGCTCTAGCCAAAGTGTTTCCCGAGTGACAATACTGAATTGATAAGTACTAGTCAAAGTGTTACTCGTTCTATCACGACAAACAAGGTACGCTACCTAAACCCTTCTAAGGCCCAATCCATCTTTTTTTTTTTTTTTATCACTATTGATAGGAGTGGATGAATTGGGAGAACTATGTGGCTTTAATTCTGTTTTCTAAATGGATATGTAGGAAGCCTTTAGGCCCGAGTCAAAATCCATTTCTCGTTTTCCTGTTTATTTTCTTTATATTTTCATGTACATTATTCAGTTTTCTTTATTTTCTTATCCTTGTAGTCAGATTCACCACCTTATATCACTATTGATAGAAGTAGGTGATGAACACTTATTAGCCCGGCTCATCACCTCTTACCATCATTGATAGGAGTGGGTAATAATCCGTCGGCTTCTATCACTGTTTGTAGAAGTAGGCAATAGGTAGTTTCAATCTTTCTCTTTTGTTATGTCATTTATTTTATTTATCATTGCAATGTCTCTCTCTTTTACTCATTTTTCACGTCTTCTCTTTACACTTGTTTAAATAAGAAAGCCTTGCAGATGAACATTGAGACTGGTTTATACGAACCGGGCTGACCTTCCCATTTTGTACCTTATCCCTTAGTCCTAGGGTATTTTTCTTTGGTTATATGTAGATTAGTGCTTTAATTTTCTTTAACTTATGTCAAGGGGTTTAGATTATAACTAGGACGCAAAACAATGTAACTATTTATTTATTATCCCTTGCAATATATCTCATTTTTTATGGTTGTAACGAGTTTTCTTATTTAGGTGCCCAAAATAAGTTAGTGACTCCTCTCTTTTCTTTAAATTTTTAGGGCGTTCCTTCCTACCTTTAGGGAAGGGGACAACCGGTACAAATACGAAATGTGTTTTTTCTGGTGGTGATGTTCATAATCATATTAACAAAAATCAACTCAAGTCTTGTCTTTCCCATTTACAAAAATCAATCACAACCATATCTCTAGCTTCCCTCTATTACCTTTACTGTTTTCTTACTAGTTTGGATAACCTAAAATTTTTTATAAATTTGTAATGAGAAAACTTAAGCTCATAGTGTAATTTTTGTATCTTGTCATAAGTTTGCAGAAAACTAAAGCTTTGTATAAATGCCATGAACACATGTTTTCACAAAAACAAATTTTCAAGCAAAAGAATAACACATTTCGAAAGTTGGTAATAAGAGGATAGTTTGAAGTAAAGTAACCAAAAATCTCAAAACAGATATATCACATGCATTTATTAAAAAGTCACTCGAAAGACAAACATAAAACACATAATAGATAATAATCTCGTTGATAAATGTGAAAACAAGCATTTTCTAAAACATAGTTCAGATGATAAAACACATAATTATCGGATGATAAAGACATAAGAGGATAATCCTAATGGATGATGCATCATCAAACAATTCAAAGGGTTATTATACAGTCGGAGCACCATGTAAGTAAGTCACATAATTGAGTTGAAGTGCCATGTGGGCAAGTCTCATTACTAGAGTCAAAGCACCACATGGGTAAGGCTTATAATTAGAGTTGGAGCACCACATATATTAGTGTTGTATAGTAACAAAGGATCACATATAGAGTCAGAGCGCTACATTAGTAAGTCTTATAATTAAAGTCAGAGCGCTATGTAGGTGAGCCTTATATAGTGATAAAGACTGGATTCACACAAATCATTTTTAAATCAAAAGGGTGTCATGGTTTTCACACATAAAATAGGCATTGAATTTTTTATCAAAACATTTACACAAAACCCAAAATTGTTTGTAACATCATACATTAATAACATTTAGAGATATAATAAAAAGATCACAATTTCAAGATGTAGGATTGTTCACAAAATAGAATAGGCATTTTGAATAGGGTATAAAACATCATAGTTTCAGGATACATGAGTTCTCATAAAACACGTAGATTTGGTATTTTTAAATAGGAGATAAAATACTACTAATTTAGGGTATAATATTACTCACCTTAGGTTCTTAACTTGATTTTCACATTTGTTTCCTTTATCATACTTCTCTTCTCAACCTTGGTGATCCAATAATCACGGATCAAATAGTCTACATGGACTTTGTTTGGACTCAGAAGCCCCAAAATTTTAAGATAGGTCCTTTTACATTTTCTAAGTTCATTTGGTATCTATTCTTCCATTAAAGCATAATTGTAATTTTTCTCTTCGTATTGTATTCTCGATGCTTAATTTTCCATAACAGACCTCATTTTTTGGGTCTAGTGGCACTAAAACCTTAAGATGGGTCCTTTCTATTTTTTTAAACTCATTTGGTAGCATCATTGCTACTAGGGACTGATGAGTGTGCAAAAGTGCACTCTAAATACCCTATTATTAGATTAAAATGTGAATAGAAACGTTGGGATATAATTGATATTATTAAATTTAGTTTCTATTTACAGTGAGATAAATTTGAGCATTATTTTATAATATTTTAAATCTCAAATATTGCATTATTTATTGGTGAGAGAGAGTTTGTAATTGTGCTTCACACTTAACATTTTTGGAATATTTTCTGATTGATTTTAGGCTTCATTGTCATTATTTACATTTTATTTTAGATTTGAAGAAATTGGAGCAGCCCGTCGTCCATAGACTACTTGGGCTAGACAACACGTTCACACGACCCGTGAGCTTCAGTTCAAGCCGTCCAACCAAAATGCGCAAGTAGAAGAAAGAAAAGAAAAAAAGAAAAAAAAGGAAGTAAGAAGCGGCTTGAGCAGGGCGCAAAAGAAAAAAGAAAAAAAAAAAGAAGAAGAAAAGTCAAACAAAAGTGGCGGCTGAATAAAGAAAAAAGGAAAGAAAGAGAAAAGCAATTAAGGTGGACCCGGCTGAAGAAACAAAAGAAACAAAAAGAATCCTGGAGGTGGGGCGCTGAAGCAATTGAGGTGGCGGCCAAAGAAAGCAAGAAAAAAGAAAAAAAAAAGAAAACACAAGCCCAAGGCTTGCAAGATTATCTAGGGCGCTGAACTAGGGATGTGCGGCTTGGGTTTAGAAAGGCAGAATAGGAAAAAAAAAAGGGGTTTTTTTGGAAAAAGGCTCGTGCGGTCCAGGCGCAGAATGGGTTGGGTCCAGGTGCGGAAGTCAGCAAGGCAAGGCAAGGAAAAAAGAAAAAAAAGAAAGAAAAAAGTGTGAAAGCCCAATTAAGGTGGGGCCCGACCGGAAGAAAAAGTAACCTACAAGAGTGCGGCACGGCTTGATAAAAAAAGGAGGGGAAGCAGAACAGGAAAGAGGAAAAGGCTGGTGCGGCGCAGGTGTAGTCCAGACGACAGGAAGAAAAAAAGAGAAAAAATGGTGTGCCGCTAAATGCTTCAGGTTTATTTTTCTTTAGGATTTATGTTGTCCATCATATATATGGGTAACTAAATTCTCAAGTAGGGCTAGGGATGAACTTGCACACTAGATGGTATTGTTAATTTATTTTTGATTCATGTACTAGATTTACATTTATTAAAACTCTTTGTTTGATCATTCTCAATTTATTGTTGGTGTTTTCTTCTCTGAATAATCATAGAGTTTATTCCGTTTATAGATTCAGTCATGCTTTTTCTATTGAATGGATTAGATCTTTGATTATGTTTGGATCAATTGATTATCTTTATTGATTTAATTCTTTGCTGCAATAGTGCTCCCTAGGTATATTATCGTCGTTGGGTTCTCTCAATGTGGATAACAATTTGCGAGATTTAAAAGTGATGAATGGATTTTCAAAAGGTTACATTTGATTTAATTTTGGTTTATAATTCTATATCTTTTGATTGGGATTTTTTGGAATTAAATTCTCAATTGAGTTATCAGTGAATTAAAAATAATTAAAATACCGGATATGTGCAAGGGATTTTCGACGCTCTACTGTTCGTTAATTTGAGTACTTTTTTCGTTAATCACTTTGTTTAAATTTTAAATTGCATTTAAAATCATTTTTTATTTTCTTCAGCTTCTTTATTGTGTCTGTTATTCTTTTAATCTGTCCCCTTATGGAATCGACACCCCAAAGCTGTACTACAACTACTGCATTATTCTTTGGGCATAATCAAATTTTGGCGCCGTTGTCGGGGAGACGGCAGAAGAATCATTAGATAGTTTTTCTTTTCAGCCGTTTGTAAAGGCGGTAACTTCATTCCCTCTTTTTACTTGCTGCATTATTATTTTATTTTTGTTATCTTGCATGCATAATAGGTATAGGGACTCATTAGGTTGATTTGCTTGTAGGCCTGTGTTAGAGTCAAATTCAGATTCAGAGTCTAATTTTTCTAATTTTTTTTTTTTTTTGATAATTCTTCTAATTCTGAAAATATGAGTGAACATGAGGATCAACCCACTAGGACCCTTCAGGATTACCTCCACCCTACTTGCATAGCCACACCATCATGCATCATGTTTCCACTTAATATTCATCAAATTGATGTTAAAACGGGGGTGATACAATTAGTCCCTACATTCCATGGTTTGGAAAATGAAAATCCATATGTGCACATTAGGGAGTTTGAAGAGGTAGTTGCGACTTTCCATAGTCAAAATGCAAAAAATGACATTATGAGACTTAAGGTCTTTCCTTTCTCTTTGAAGGATAGAGCTAAGAGTTGGCTATACTCACTAAGATCACGGTCGATTGGATCATGGAATGAGATGACTCAGGTTTTCTTTACTAAATACTTTCCCCAACATAAGACCAATGCTTTAAAAAGACAGATCTCCACCTTTGCACAAAGGACAATGAGACTTTGTATCAGCCTTGGGAGAGATTTAAGGAATTATTGAGTGTGTGCCCTCACGTTAGGTATGAGAGTTGGCGTCTAGTGAGTTACTTCTATGAGGGACTTACACCTAGAGAGCTCCAATTTGTAGAGATGATGTGTAATGGTGAGTTTTTACAAAAAGATCCTGATAAGGCCATAGAGTACCTTAATGAGCTTGCTGGAAAAGCTCACACTTGGACAGGACCTAGTGCTCCTAAGAGCACAAATAGGTCACGACCTATAGGGAACCAAAATGGTGGTGGAATTTACCATCTCAAGGAGGAGGACAACTTGAAAGCTAAGGTGGAGATACTCATTAGGGAGTTAGAGGTGTTAAAGGCTAGGGACTTAAAGCCAACACACTTGGCTAATCATGCAAAGTCTTTTAGACCATGTTTGGTGCGTGGCGGGGTAGATCACCTCGCCCAAGAGTGTCCCACACTTGCTGAGATGAGAGGGATGTATGAGTAACAATGTAATACCTTAGGTATGTACAAGAAGCCTTTCACACCCTTCTCTGAGACTTACAATCCGGGCTGGCGCAATCACCCAAATTTTAGCCGAAATTCTAAAAACTAGCCACCTGCATAGCTCCCTAGATCATACCCTACACTATATCATGCACATTCATCTTCTAGGAATTCTTTAGAAGACACTTTGCATGCTTTTATTGAAGCACAGGGTAAGACTAATCAAAATTTTGAATCTTTGATTACGCAGGTTGTGGAAGAAAACCAGGAGATAAAGAGCCAAGTGTCCAAATTGATGAGCTCATTGAGTGTGAATGAGCGAGATAGATCCCTTCCTAGACTCAGTCCACACCCCATGGTCAATACATGGTGCAAGAGAATTTGAAGGATGCGAATGCCATTGTAACTCGAAGTGGTAAGTCATTACACATTCCAACAATGGACAAATCAGGGGATGTGGAAAAGGATCAAGATAATAGTAATGCCGAGCTACCTAAGGACCTAGAGGTGACAAAGAGCCCGTTAAGGTACCATTCCCACAAGCTTTAAAATCAACCAAGCGAACTTTGGATCCTAACAATGAAATCCTAGAGAATCTCAAGCAGGTTGTGGAAGAAAACAATGAGATAAAGAGCCAAGTGTCCAAATTGATGAGCTCTTTGAGTGTGAATGAACGAGGTAGATTCCCTTCCCAAGCTCAGTCCACACTCCATGGTCAACATGTGGCATAAGAGAATTTGAAGGATGTGAACGCCATTGTGACTCAAAATGGTAAGTCATTACACATCCTAATAATGGAAAATTCAGGGTATGTGGAAAAGGATCAAGATAATAGTAATGCCGAGCTGCCCAAGGACCTAGAGGTGACAAAGAGCCCTGTTAAGGTACCATTCCCACAAGATTTAAAATCAACCAAGCGAACTTTGGATCCTAACAATGAAATCCTCGAGAATCTCAAGCACGTAAAAATGAATCTTCCTTTTTTGCATGTGATTAAACAAGTTCCTACTTATGCAAAAGTTCTTAAAGATTTGTGTATAGCTAAGAGGAAGCATTATGTGAAGAAGACAACGTTCCTGACAGAGCAAGTTAGTGCTCCAATTGAGCAGAGGATTCCTCTAAAGTACAAGGATCCTGGTTATCCAACCATTGCATGCAGCATTGGAAATCAACCTCGTTTGGACAAGCTTTGCTTGATTTAGGAGCTAGAGTGAATTTAATGCCTTATTCTATTTATTTGCATATGGGGTTGGGAGAAATCAAACCAATTTCTGTGGTATTGCAATTGGCTGACCGTTCAGTCAAAGGGCCACGGGGTGTGGTAGAGGATGTTTTGATTCAAATTGATAAATTTTATTATCCTGTTGATTTCATAATCTTTGACACCAGCTCTATTGTTGACTCTACTTAAAAAATTCCTTTGATTTTAGGTAAGCCTTTCCTTGCCACTGCTAATGCTCTTATTAATTGTAGGAATGGGCTCATGAAGCTATCTTTTGGGAACATGACTCTTGAGGTGAATATATTCCAAATTGCAAAACAGCCAGAAGAGGAGGGCGAGGACTGCCAAACGTACATGATTGATTCACTCATAGATAGGGAAGTTCCTGCCACTCATGATTTTGATCCCTTTGAGCATTTTCTTGTTAATTCTGAGTTTGATTATATTACTGATCCATCTGATGTGGTTGGTATTTGTGCTATTTTTGATAGAATTCAAGATTATGGGGCACATGCATGGCAACCGAAGTTTGAGGAGTTGCTTAAAAAAAGTGAAGAGCAGATGCCTTCAAGTGTGGAAGCACCCAAAGTTGAATTGAAACCTTTGCCTAAGGGTTTAAAGCATGCCTTCCTTGGTCCAGGTGATACTTTTCCTGTTATTATCTCATCTGAATTGTTTGAGTCTCAAGGTGAGAAATTAATTCAGACCCTAAGTAAGCATAGGTCAGCCATCGGTTGGAGCATTCTTGATATAAAAGGTGTTAGTCCCCTGGTCTGTTCTCATAAAATCAATTTGGAGGAAGGAACTAGCCTTCGTAGAGACCCCCAGCGTGGGCTTAATCCCACTATGAAAGAAGTGGTGAAAAATGAAGTGTTGAAACTATTAGATGCAAGAATCATATATCCTATTGTTGATAGTAAATGGGTTAGTCCTACACAAGTTGTCCCTAAAAAGTCAGGTGTTACTGTGGTGAAAAATCATCGGGGAGAGTTAGTCTCTAAAAAACTTGTGACTGGATGGCGGATGTGCATTGATTATAGAAAATTGAATGCTGCCACCCGGAAAGACCATTTTCCTCCTCCTTTTATTGATCAAATTCTTGAGCGTGTGGCTGGTCATCCTTTTTATTGTTTCTTGGATGGTTATTCTGGTTATTATCAAATTGAAATTGCCTTAGAAGACCAGGATAAAGCCACTTTCACTCGTCCTTTTGGTACTTATGCTTTTTGTAGAATGCCATTTGGATTGTGTAATGCACCTGTTACTTTTCAACATTGCATGATGATTATTTTTAGTGATATGGTTGAAAATTGCATAGAAGTTTTTATGGATGACGTGATTGTTTTTGGATCTTTTTTTGATGCATGCCTACTGAATTTAGAGAGAGCGTTGACTCGTTGTGAGGAGAAGGACTTGGTTTTGAATTAGGAAAAATGCCACTTTATGGTACCTTCAGGTATTGTCTTAGGGCATATTATTTCTTCTAGGGGGATAGAGGTTGATCAATCTAAGATTGAATTAATCTCTAAATTGCCTACACCTAGGACAGTAAAGGATGTGAGATCCTTTCTTGGTCATACAGGCTTTTATAGGAGGTTCATATAAAATTTTTTCACCATATCTAGACCACTATGTGAACTCCTAGCTAAAGATGCTCCATTTGAGTGGACACAAGCTTGTCAATAAGCCTTTAAAACGCTAATTGGCAAGCTTACCTTAGCACCCATAATGCAGCCACCTAATTGGACTTTGCCTTTTGAGATTATGTGTGATGCCAGTGATTATGCTGTAGGTGCTGTTCTTGGATAGCGAAGGGAGGGGAAGCCCTTTGTAATTTACTATGCTAGTAGAACTTTAAATAGTGCTTAGATGAATTACTCTACTATTGAAAAAGAGTTGCTAGTTGTAATATTTGCTTTGGATAAGTTTCGTGCTTATTTAATTGACTCTCCTATTCTTATTTTCACAAATCATGCAGCCCTTAAGTACCTTCTCACAAAGAAGGATGCTAAAGCGTGACTAATATGGTGGATTTTACTTTTGCAGGAATTTGACATCGCCATCAAAGACAAAAAAGGAGTGAAGAATGTCATGGCTGACCATCTCTCGAGGCTCACATTTGAGGACACCTCTGACCACCTGCCAATCAGGGATGATTTTCCCGATGAACATTTACTTTCTATTACTTCTCTACCATGGTATGCTCATATTGTGAATTATTTGGTTGCAGGTGAGTACTCTAGAATCTATAAGGCTAAAATGAAAGCGTTTCATGATAAAAATATTTCGAGAAAAATGTTTAAGCCTAATGATCGAGTGTTCTTATATGATTCTAGACTCCATAAGCATCCAAGAAAACTCAGGTCTAGGTGGACGTGCCCCTTTATAGTGAAGAATGCTTTTGAAAATGGGGTAGTTGAAATAGAGGATCCTAAGGATGGTCGAGTTTTTAAAGTAAATGGTCAGCGCCTTAAAATTTTAATTGATAGGCAAGTTTCTAAAGTGGAAGACATTCTACTTATGGACCCAGTCTATTAACCTTGATCGCTGTAACACCCCGACCCAACGAAAATGGTAAAGCTCTAAGTAATACTTAGAAACCAAAACCTCATGATAGACCCATAAAATAATTTAAACATATAAGAAATGAGGGCTGTTGTGTCCGAATCTCATTACCAATTAATTAGGTGAAATGATGTTATTCTAACACTAAGAAAACTCGAGTTAGCGAACTACAGAAATCCCAAGGGATTAATAACCGACACTAGACCTTGGAGATTGAAGCTAACCTAAATAGGAAATGACCGGAAGAAACCGCATCGAAAAAGAAGCAACGGAAAAGAAGATATTTAAAAAATAGCCGAAACAGTTAAGTGCGCCAACCAAACAGGGCCTAAGCCCAAAATATGGAAAATTCCCAAAAGTGTGGCCAAGGGGACTTGAACCCTTGACCAAGTGGACAAGATTCTTATTACCCAAAAAATTACCAAGTGGACTGCTACTATCTTGTGCTTAAATGTGCAACCAAATTATACTTAAACCCAAATTAGCCAAGGCCACCTCCCAAATTGGCCAATGGCCATGCATGAATCCCCACATCATTACCCCACATCACCTCCTTTCACCTCATGTCAGCCACCGAACCCACTAAGTCTAATACACATATATACATTCGTGTATATGTATAGGTTGTATGTGAGAGAAATGCTAAAATATATATGCTTACCACACATTTTGACCCTCCAAAAATCAGTGTACTGCCTCCAGACTTGTGTGTGAGCAGTTCTCTGTGTTATGTACATGTTAGAGAGAGAGAGAGAGAGAGAGAGAGAGGAAGGGGCATTGTGTGAGAGGAAGGTGTATATGCAAGTGTGTGTATGCATGTGAGTACCACCTAAGTGCACATGAAGGAATCTGGGCAACCCTAAGGAGCATTGAGAAGACCTGAACCAAGCCAAAGAAGAGAACAGCCACTGCCAAAAGGTATAAACCCAAAACTGCAAAATTTTCTATTTAAATTTTGATATTGTTTTGACGCTAGTTGAGCCTAAATAACTACATGCATGATACCTAAAATGTAATATCTTGAATGAGGCAAGAGATTAGAGCCTGAAACAGCCTAGAACACTAAGCCGTACACCCAGCCGCCATTAAAGGACCTTGACTGAGATGGGTCTGAATCCACCTACACCAAACCTATTTTGGTTGCTTTAGGCTAGAACTAGACACTTCTATCATCTCAAAAACGGACATGCGCGACCTTAAAGATTTGGAATCGACCACCAAACCGCGAGTTGCAGGTTCGGGTTTAAAACCCAACCTCACCTAAACCTCAATTAAACTGGATTTTTAGAATGGGAATTGAATCTCCATGCCACGAGGATCAGTTTGGGCCAAACCACGCAAGATTTGATGGTGAATTGAGGGTTTACTAGCTAGTTACAGGTTCGGCTATCCCCACATGAACCGAGCATTTGAGCCTGATTCGAGGCATAAAACTAATGCCAAGATGTTGGCCTAACCTCTAGAAATGTTTTGGGATGGATGGTAGAGAGAATCCGCACCTGAAACTCCACGAAATCGAGAAACATGAAAACCAGAAAATTAGGGCAAGCTGGGGGAAGACGATGAACAGTGACGGGTTCGGTTCGGGTCGGGACCCGACCCGTCGCATAAACGAGTTAAGTGAAACTACGTCGTTTTGTTAAAAGGATTTTAAATTTTGAAATTTAGGGCTGAAGTCATCATGACGTCAGCATTACGCATTGAACCGGTTGGTTTTAAGGAATTTTGGACCGGTTCAACTAACTGAACCCTAGACCGGACGGTTCTGAACCCTTATCTTTATAAAATTAGTTTTGAACCCCAAATTTTCTGAAATTAGATGTTGACCCCAACTGTTTTGCATATTTATACTGTGGCCCAGATTTTAAAGAAATTATGTAAATACACACCTGGAAAAATAATAAAATAATTTATTTAATTGTTTTATTAAAAAAATAAAATTACTATTTTGCCCCTTGACAGTAAATGACTCAAACGAAGTCCAAATTAAATAAATAAATAGTGTATTCTTACAATTTTGGGCATTCCGGACCCAATGGTGGAGTCCAATTAATGAAATTAAGTCCCGAAAAATACAAACGCATAAATGTTAAATGATTGTATTACCCCTAATACCATACGAAGCCCAAATAAAGTCCAAATTGGACGAAATTGATACTAATAGAAACCCAAATAATTATGAACTTGTATATATGACTAAATAATGATTCGGGGTCAGAATGTCATGAAATATAAATGACCAAAATACCCCTGAGTACGAGAAATACAAGTGAACGACAAAAATTTACTGTCATAAGCATAATTAGGAAAATTTAGGAGCCAAATAAGACTCCGGAACAGTCAACGTACAAAATGAGAAATGATCGATGTGTCCCTATGACTAAAAGCAGATACCAAATGAAGTCCAAAAGACTTAAAAATTTAAGTATAAGATATGTGAACTATTCTGAGTGCCATGATAGGTTCGGGAAAAGAAAAATAAATTACCATTTTACCCCTGCACATGCCCGAAGCCAAATAAAAAGCTGAGAAAGTCTAAATTGACTTTTTTCGACGTTCCGAACCCAATGGTAAGGTCCATAATGCCAAAATCGGTACCAAAAAATAAGTCACGTGAAAAATAAAACTCATTAAGTTACCACGAGTAGACCGGTAAGACCAATCCTAGGAGGTTAGGATACGTAAGGCCTAAAATTAAATGAAGGAGCATGAATAGGTACTAATTTAAAGTAAATGTGAAATTGATGAGTTCCTTATAATTTTCTTAGGAGCTGCAAAAAGGAAGGGAAAAGCCCACCAATAGTGTAAACCCGGGGAAATCAAGGTGAGTAATCTTGCATTTGAAGTGGAGATTTAATTCCACGGATTTGAAGATGTTTTAAACTTCAAAATGTCTGAAGCATTGAATGTTAAATTCCCTATTTCATGATTCCTGTTTTAAATATTTCGTTCATATAAATCGTATTGTGACATGCTCAATGAATGATTTCTATTACTGTCTTCTTTAAAAGTATTTAGCATGTCTACATATTCTGGAGTTTCTTGTTCTAAATATTTGAAGATTTTATTATGAAGTCATGAACATCATATTTTAAATACTTTTGAAAAGTATTTATTTAAAGAAGCCATATGACAAATGTTTTGCAAGATAATAATAATCATATAGTCAGGATTTTGGGCTTCTTCGGAACCCAATTGACCTGTCATGTGAAATGCCACATAGTCAGGATTTTGGGTTTCTTCGGAACTCACTTGACCTGTCATGTTGAATGCCTGGTAGCAGGATCTAATCCCACAGGCAATGAGATATCTCCACGAAAAGTAAAGCGGGAGTCTGGTTTGAAACAGATTCTACCTAATCAAAGAGAAAAGATGACAAATGCTTTTGAAAATGGAAGCAGGTTTTACCCCCATTTTCACTATGCATGATTATATGTTTTGAAGTAATGCTTTTGAAATGGAAGCAGGTTTTACCCCCATTTTCATTATGCATGTTTATATGTTTTGAAGTGCATATACTCTATTTAAGGAAATGTACATTTAGCTTGGATACTTCAAATGTTTCAAAGCTATCTTTATGAAAAGTGCATGTACTCTATGTTCAAAGTATACGAGCAATTGGTAGTGAGTATTTTATAAACTCTCACGTGCGAAACCACTGCCAATTGAAACCCCATGACAAATGCAGGAATTACTCATTGGGCTTCTCGAAGCTCACCCCATTCCCTAACATTTTTCAGGTATGGACGATGAATAGGAGCCTTGCTCCATTTTGGGATGACGATTAGTAGCTCCGTTATGATCACGGACTCTTGGAAGAATTAGAACATGTAGTTGGATAGATTTTGATGTAATAGATTTTGGGTGATATGTACTTAAGCTCGAGAGGCAAACAGATATGTAATATGTATAACACTTTAGAACTTTTTTTATGCTCTGACGTTATATTCATGTGTACCGCTATGAAGAGCGGCAGTACTAGAAGGCTGTGCGAAATTATTTTAAGAAAAAAAAAAAGGGTTTTTCACGCTTCCGTAAAACCAAGGCTGCACCGCCATCCGATACTGTTGCTTATGTGAGCCTTGCCCTAAGGCCTTTGGGCCGAAGGGTGGCAGTCGCGATACGAGATCCGCACAAGGTGGATTTCGGGTCGTGACAATCGCACCATGTAGGTATGTTTTATTTTATTTTATTTGTTTTATTTTGTTTTTGTTCTCTTTTATTTTCATTCTTTTCTTTTTGTTTGCTACTGTTTTCTTTGTTTTTATTGGCAGGTTAATTTCATTTTGTCAGTTCAGGTTGCCATCTTTGGTGCTTAGCGAGCTGCCCACGTCACACATCAGGTGTATTCTCTCCTTTTCAGTACCCTTTATTCAATTTTTCTTGTTAAACATTGAGGACAATGTTTCATTTAAGTTGGGGGGTTGTGGTGCAAATTCAACATTTAAAATGCTGTGGCATATTTTCATGTGTCAATTCAATTTTTTTTTTGAAAAAAAATTTGCATCACACGTGCATCTTTTTCACATGAGTACTCATTCTCATTCATAGCCAGTTTCGTGAATTCACCGAATCCACCATAATCATTCTGTTAAGGTATTCACATAACTTTTAATGCACTTATCCAAACTTTGTAGTAAGATGGTGGTTTGACATATGTAGTTAGAGAACTCTTTTGCTTAAGTATTCATGTGAGTTTTGGAGAGAATTGAGAGCCTACAAATGCAGGAAATTGTGATAAGCGTTCATTGATCTGTTGAATTGGGCATTTCTTTTGAGAATATCATTACATGGTTGATGGTATGATGGCGGATATACCTGGGATATGACGAAGGTCAACTTAGGATTAACGTTTGAGCCTTTCAAGCTAACCCTTCTTATCATAGACCCTTAGTAGCCAACTTTGAGCCAACAAACACATATAGTTTTTTCTTTTCATGTGCCCACCTCATCCATACCGCTCTACATTGGAGTATAGCCTATACCCTGATTTTCCTACCCTTTTTGCTTTCAAGTGTGTACTAGGTGTGGAATTTGCATTTCTTTTCTTTTGTGTTGAATTGAAAGAGAGAAGAAAAAAGAAAACGAAGAGTACAAGTGCGAAGTGTGCAATTGAGTGAGCATCAAAGTCATTCTCAAAAAAAAAAAAAAAGAAAAGAGAGAGAGAGAAGAGAAAAAAGAAGGAGATGTATTGTTATGTAGTGATTTGAAAAGTTGAAGAGTACATCAAGTGAGAAGTTTTAATAAAATTCTCTTAGTATGTACTTGGAAGTTTTTGAATCCTTTTTATCATTTTCTTCATATAGCCCCTAACCCGAACCACGTTACAACCTTTTTATATTGATCGTTCTGATCCTAAGTGTAACACCCCAGACTTAATTATTAAATTATGGAATGAAAACTCTTTCTGAAATCTGATCTAGCATTTAACTGTTTAAATTCAACTGTTTAACACTGAAAAAACCCATGTTAGCTGATTTCAAAATTCTGAGAAATTGGTTACTGACACTGAACCCTTGGACACTGAAGCTAACCTAACTAGGAGTTGACCGGAAGAAACCGCGTCGAAAAAATAAGCTACAGAATGAAAGTTAGGTAGGAAACAGTGAAACTGCATTAATACGCAGCCAAACAGGGCCTAAGCCCGAAGTATGGAAAATAACCAAAAATGTGGCCAAGAGGATTTGATCCCTTGACCAAATTGGGTAGAATTTGGTTTACCAAAAAATTACCAACTAGGCTAGGAGCATCTTTGTGAACAAATATACCAAGATATATATATATATATATATATATATATATGAGTATAAATATGATTTGGCCACCTCCCAAGTGGCCAATAACCAAGCATGCAACACATCAGCATGCATCACCCTATGCCCCCTAGATCATCATGCCTATGTACCCATGATTACATCTCCTCCCAACCAAATTGCATGCAAATCCATCATGCACTTGGGGAGATGAAACGCCAAAGACAAATCTGATTTTTTTTATAATCTCCATATATGCATGGAGGGAAATTAGAACTGTAGAGGCCTTGTATACTGACTCTTAGAGAGAGAGAATCTTAGAAAGAGAGTGAGATATACACAAAGTGAGTGTTGTGTGTAACCATTGAAGGAGCTTAGAAGGAAGCTAAGGACTGAGAACTGAAGGGTTGGACTGGACCTGCTCCATTGGGAGGCTTCTGCTTGAATACGAACCCTAGGAGAGACCACTGTTCGAAGGTAAGCAAGCCCAAATTTTAAATTTTCTCTTTGGATTTTTTGGCTACTGTTTTATTTCCATTGGGACTGTAAATGCATGTATAATGGTTAGACATTGAAACCTAGAGTGTTTGTGTATACTTGGACCCATAAAACTGCCCCAAAAACTCAAACCCGTAGCAAACCGCCATTGATGGACCTCGGGTTGCAGGTCTGAATCGACCTCAACCAAACGACTTTCCGTTTGTCAATACCCGAAATAGACCATCCTAGGACCCTAAATATCATCATCCGCGACCTAGAAACCTAGGTTTAAGCCCTCAAAATCGAGGCTATTCTTTACGGCCCAAAAACCAAATCTCTAAATCAGACCCCTAAATTGAGATTTAAGGATTGGTAATTGAAGCCCTTGTTGTGAGGGTTACAAAGGACCAAACTTCATGAAAAATGGTTGAGAAAAAGGGCCGTATGACCCAACTGAAACTCTCCACGATAATCGGTTGAAACAGGTCCCCATTCTTGAATTTGAAGCTTGAAACTAATGCCAAAAGGTTGGCTTTACTCCTAGAAGTCGTTTAGGAACGAAACCTGTTGAAAACAGAACCTAAAACTCCACGAAATCGAGGGAGAAAATTCTGCAATTTTCTAGGGCAACAGTAGCCCTAGACTGGTGGGGACGATGAACAGTGTTGGGCATGGATCGGGTCTTCGGGTCGGGCCCCGACTCGAATAAGAAACGGATAAAACCCATAAACCAAAACTGCGTCGTTCTGTTAACTGATTTTTAAATTTTTAATTTTAGGGCTGACGTCATCCTGACGTCAGCACAGTACCTTTAACCGGTTAAAACCGGACTGGACCGGTCTAGTTCAGTTGCATACGGACTGAACCCTTTGGTTCAGTTTAAATCTTTTGAAAAATTACAAAACGGCCCTAACAGTTTTGGGAAATTCCACTCTGGCCCAGTTTCTGATATTTTATTCCATTTATACCCCTGATAAATTAATAATTAATAAATTAAATTATTTATTTAATTTATTAATTAAAAAAAGACCAAATTACCCCTAGGTCATAAATATGTCAAACGGAGTCCAAATAAATCAAATGAATAGTGTATTTTCACATTTCAAGCATTCTAGACTCAATGGCAGAGTCTGATTTGGGAAATTAAGTCCCGAAAAATACAAACCCGAAAAGGGAAAATGACTGTACTGCCCCTAGTGACACTTAGGACCGAATTACACTAAAAGATAGTCCATTTTGACTATGTTGGATATTCCAGACTCAACGCTGAGGTCCGTACTAGCAAATAAAGTATCGAAAAATATGACACATGAAATTACCAAAATGCCCTTAACACTGTTTGAAGCCCAAATGAAGTCTGATTGAGACGAAACTGAAACCAGTAGAAACCCTGATACATGTAAGGCTGCACACATGATCAGATGACGAATCGAAGTCAAAACTTCACAACTGTGAAATGACCAAAATACCCCTAGCCCTGTATCAAGTCTAAACAATATCCGAATAAGCCAAAAATTATCCCAATGAAAACTTAGATAATTCCATGTCTATGCACATGACTAAATGACTGAACTACCTGGAGGTGGTACATATCCTGACATCTTGGGATTATGTTATAGGATAAAAAAAAAAAAACTCAAGACTGTCATGGAGGGAAAGGGTAAGGAACCAAAGAAGTTCACTGTCATGACTAAAGCCGAAAGAGCGGTTGACAAGAAACAACAGGAGTTCATGCGAGAACTATTATGGCAACAAAAGATGATTGAACGAAATATAAGGATAGCCAAAACAACCGAGGTAATTTCTGTCCGGCCTTTTATGTACAAAATGCCCACCAAGGCAATGATTGTAGAAGCTAAGTTAAAAAAAAAAAGAAAAACAAGAAGACACTGAAACCCTGAAAGAATGGATACAAAGGTAATTTTCAGTTATCATGAAAACACATAGACAGCAAGATAGTCTAACTCAGGTTGAATTTTGAATTCAAATGGAATCAAGTTAAATTTCATGTGAGATTTATGAAATGTTCATAAATTTTCTAGGATAAAGAAGGATAGAAAGAAGAGAAAGGCTTCTCAGTTAAGTCCCGTTACCGCACAATGTGAGTAACCCTGACTCCTGAATTGGTGTATAAGTACACTGTCTAGTTACTGTATTTTAAAATACTGTACTGTACTGTTTTATCTGATACACTGATTTCATGCTCTTACCCAAATGCATGATCTTTACTCTGTCTGGCTTCTCTATTTTGTACTGAAATCGCTGTTTTAAACTGGTTCTGAATGAACAACTGACTCCTGGTACCACCTCAGTCTTGAGCACTATATGAGCATACTACACTGTTTAATCTGTGCATATTGTACTATTTATTCTGTTATACTGTTCTGCTCTGCTTATTACTGATCTGTTCTGTTACTCTGATGTTATAACTGATCTGTTCTATTACCCTGATGTCTTAACTGTTCTCCGATTTTTAATACTGTTTCAAATGAACGTATTTAATTACCTTCTCAGAAATGCCTGACTCACCCACATGCTTTATAAACAACAATGGTTTGAAACCCATGACAGGGGACCCGTGTTACTCACTGGGCTTTTTAAAGCTCACCCCATTCCCTAACATTTTTCTGGTGAAGGACCCACCAATCAGGATTAGCGGGTTAGAGACCCGGAGGAATTATTTTGAAGAACCTTATGATCTAGTCATTTTTGTACTAAATCCCTATTTCTGAATGTGATGTATCTGAAACCTAAGACTCTTATCTTTTGTAGAACAATGATGTAGTAGCGAACTATGGATGTATTAATGGCTCTGCCAAGGTGTTATGCATTCTCTCATTTCCGCTGCATACTTATATGAATTGAATGCATTGTACTTGGATGTTACCGGTGAATGGCCTGTGGTTAGGATTACCGTCAGCATTGATTTAAAAAAAAAAAAAAAAAAAAAAAAAAAAAAACCAATAGGTGCCTAACTGGCTGGTCGCATACCCCAAATCCGCACAGGGTGGGTATGGGGGATGTGACACTAAGTAAGCCTGTGGAAAGAGTGGTGGAAGTCTCATTTGTTAGTGCTCCTATCATAAGATCAATGTTTGCTTGTTACTTGCACATAATTGCCTAATTCTTCATTGAGTGTGTACACTCCTTATCAACTCCATAGAGAGAACCCCTATATGAAACACTTTTATACCCGTGAGATATGGAGTTGAACCTTTCGCTTGAGATGTTCTTGATGTTGCATGTGTCATGGTTTGTGGTTAGATGGATATGGTTTGGAACACACACACACTCTGCAAATTGCTATAAGTGGGTTGATTGTTATAGGGTTATTGAATTCCTGAGATTGCTTTCATATGTGAATCTGAAAGTGTGATTAGATGCCTTTTGTGTGTGATCTTCTTTGGTCTCTTCTGCCATTTTTGCATGGAAATTGCTAGGGACTAGATATGAGCAAGTTGGGGGGTGTGATGAGTGTGCGAAAGTAAAGTGCACTCTAAATACCCCATTACTAGATTAAAATGTTAAAATATGAATAGAAATGTTGGGATATAATTGATATTATTAAATTTAATTTCTATTTACAGTGAGATATATTTGAGCATTATTTTATAATATTTTAAATCTCAAATATTGCATTATTTATTGGTGAGAGATAATTTGTAATTGTGCTTCACAATTAACATTTTGGGAATATTTTATGGTTGATTTTAGGCTTCATTGTCATTATCTACATTTGGAGTAGCTTGGTCTATGGACTACTTGGGCCAGACAACACATTCACATGGCCCGTGAGCTTTAGTTCAAGTTGTCCAGCCAAAACACGCAAGCAGAAGAAAGAAAAGAAAGAAAAGAAAAGAAAAAGGAAGTAAGAAGCAGCTTGAGCAGGGCGCAAAAGAAAAAAAAAAAAAAAGAAGAAGAAAAGTCAAACAAAAGTGGTGGCTGAATAAAGAAAAAAGGAAGAAACAAAAGAAACAAAAGGAATCCTAGAGGTGCGGTGCTGAAGCAATTGAGGTGGTAGGCAAAGAAAGCAAGAAAAAAAGAAAAAAAAGAAAACGCAAGCCCAGGGCTTGCGCGATTATCTAGGGCGTTGAACCAGGGATGTCCGGCTTGGGTTTAGAAAGGTAGAACAGGAAAAAAAAATGGGGTTTTTTTAGAAGAAGGCTCGTGCAGTCCAGGTGCGGAAGTCAGCAAGGCAAGGCAAGGAAAAAATAAAAAAGAAAGAAAGAAAGAAAGAAGCGTGAGAGCCCAATTAAGGTGGGACTCAACTAGAAGAAAAAGTAACCTAAAAGAGTGCGGCGTGGCTTGAAAAAAAAAGAAGGGGAAACAGAACAGGAAAGAGGAAAAGGCTGGTGCGGCGCAAGTGTAGTCCAGGCGGCAGGAAGAAAAAAATAGAAAAACTGGTGTGGCGCCAGATGCTTCAGGTTTATTTTTCTTTGGGATTTATGTTTTCCATCATATATATGGGTAACTAAAGTCTCAATTAGGGCTAGGGATGAACTTGCACACTAGATGGTATTGTTAATTTATTTTTGATTCATGTACTGGATTTTCATTTATTAAAACTCTTTGTTTGATCATTCTCAATTTATTGTTGGTGTTTTCTTCTCCGAATAATCATAGAGTTTATTCCGTTTATAGATTTAGTCATGCTTTTTCTATTGAATGGATTAGCTTTTTGATTATGTTTGGATCAATTGATTATCTATATTGATTTAATTCTTTGCTGCAATATTGCTCCCTGGGTATATTGTCGTCGTTGGGTTCTCTCAATGTGGATAACAATTTGCGAGATTTAAAAGTGATGAATGATTTTCCAAAAGTTTACATTTGATTTAATTTTGGTTTATAATTCTATATCTTCCGATTGGGATTTTTTGGAATTAAATTCTCAATTGAGTTATTAGTGAATTAAAAATAATTAAAATACCGGATATGTGCAAGGGATTTTCGACGCTCTACTGTTCGTTAATTTGAATACTTTTTACGTTAATCAATTTTTCTAAATTTTAAATTGAATTTAAAATCACTTTTTATTTTCTTGTTAATCATTTAATATTTTCTTCAGCTTCTTTATTCTGTCTATTATTCTTTTAATCTGTCTCCCTATGGAATCGACACCCCAAAGTTGCACTACAACTACCGCGTAATCAGGGACACATTTTAAATTATTTTAATTCTTGTTCCATATTTTTTGGAACCTAATTGATGAAACGGACCTCACCGTTGAGTCCGAGATGTCAAGAAATGTAAAAATAGACTCTTTCTGGCATTTAATTGGCTTTAGCCACAACTAGGGACATTATCATAATTTTACATTTTATGTATTTAATTTTTTCGCATCTCATTTTCTAAAATGGACTCCGCCATTGAGTCTAAAATATCAAAAATTACTAAGGTAGGCCCGCTCCATATTTTGGTTGGGCCCCATTATTAATTAATTATTTATTCTATTATATATATGTTGCCTAGATATTTATCCTAAAGGGGGGTGAATAGGGTATTTTGTAAATATTGACAACTTTTACAAACTTTAGAAATGAATGCAAGATATGCATAAGTATGTAAAATAATAGAGAGAGAAAGAGAGAGCAAACACAACGATTTTTAGGAGGTTTAAAAAAATTCTTACGTACTTGAATTAAGCATCCCCACTTGATTTTTTCCACTATATTGATCTCCTTCACAGGTGGAGGCCAAACCTTTACAACAAGAGCTCTTAACTCTTTGCCCAGCAAAATATCCCCTTTTGCTTCACACGGGTAGCACCTACTCACAAATCTCACTGCCAAGCGAATATACAAAGTTTGTTTACCGACAAGCACTCTCTTTAAGAGTATATTGGTGCAATAAATTCTTACTCTCGATAGATTAATCAAATGTAAGCTCAAAGTATTTAAGATGAGTAAAACTTTTAGATCTAGGTTTCCAATGGTCAAATCTAAAGCCAAGAATAAAGATGTAGAAGTGTAAGCTTGTAAGAGATTGCAATTAATTCTTTAGAGAACCTTTATTAGATTTAAAAAATAGAGTCATTTCCTCCTTTTTCATCTGTTCAAAATTTGAATTTTCAAATGCTAGATCAACAAAAATAGTCCACTAGAATCACCAATTAGTCGACTGAATGAACATTCAGTTGATTGATTAGCCCAACTGATTTGTCCAGAGGGTTTAAGGTTTATGTGTTCAAGAATAATTAGTCAATTGATTCTTAGAGTCAATCAACTAGTTCTGATGTACACTATTTTTGTTTTTGAAACTCAGTCGACTGAACCTATAATTAGGTCGACTGGTTTGGAGAGTAAGCTCAAGCTGTGTACTTCAAATGGTCACTCAATTGACTAACTCTAGGAACTAATGGACTGGTGTTGTCAGTGTAAAAATAAGGCTTAAAAATCAGTCGATTTATTCTTAGAACTGGTTGACTAGTTTTGACAGAATAGGTATTCTTACTTTTTTTTTTTTTTTTATAGTATTTCATTTTTAAAACCTTTTGATCTTTCAAAACTTGAAGTATAGCAATGTGTTGTTTTGAAAAATCATTTTAGGATTGGTTCTAGTTTATCATTTTAATTATTAAGAGCTTATGCCTAATGATCAACTAATCCTAAATCACTCAAAACCCAAAATAAGGAAAATGAAAGGTCTTCTCTTAACTTGTCTTGATTCCTTGGGGTTGAGTGTGTTCATTTACTTAGATCATTAGAGCATTCTACTTGATTGGATTTTAATTTGAAGCTTGTGCTTCGAGTGGAGTCCTTAATCTTGATGGCCTTTGTCATTTCTTGGTCACTAATATTCTTTGACTTAGATGATCTATTTGCATTGTCACTATATAAAACATTAGTCTTCATGGATAATGTCTTGTTATCATCAAAATTATTGAGATGCCCTTGGTTGAAAACCCTTAGGGCTAACAATCATGATGACAAATAATTATTCACTTTCAATGAAAATAGAAATGTATAGAAAGAAAATTGATAGAGAATAATGAATTTACACATATTGCTCCTCCGATCAATTTGTAAATTGGAATTCATGCCTTATTATAAATAGATTAACATTTAGGCATAATTTTCTATATCCTCCCCCTATCATTATGTAATCATGGTAAGTTAAGGTTAGAGGGTTATATTACATTTCATGCTTAGTTTGTGCATTTAGATGATATGGTTGAATACACATTTCACAAAACAAAAAGGATAGATATAATAAAAATAATTATGATTTTTTATTCATTAATGAGTTTGATCTTTTACAAGTGATTAATTGCACGAAGTACAAGTATTTTCTTTCTTTGCAATTAAAAAAACAAGCAAAGCAAAAAACAAAAATCAAAATCAAAAGACCTAAATACCAAAAAAAAAAAAAACTAAAGTTTTCTTAAAAGCCTAGTCTTTTTCTCCTTCTTGTTCTTCGTTCTTCTCCCCTTTTGTCATCTTAAAAAATGATGTCCTAGGGTTTTTGGGGAGGAAGTGGCTTATGTCTTGTACTGAGGATCTAGTTGAGTAGGTGTTTGACCTCAAACACTTTTATCGTCGTTTCTCTATTCTTTCGCTCATTATGCTTATAAAGAGCGTCGACACGTAGCTTGAGGATGTGCACGTCATTCTCTATGGTATCAATGTGCTCAGTCATTGAGGCCAGTGTTTTGGAGAGATTGGTTTCAATGGATCGGAGTTGGCTAAGAAGTCTAGAGTCCATCTCCCGAAGTAGGTTGGTGAGGGAGGTAGAGTTCAGGGTTAGAGCCAGAGGTGGAGTGGGAGTGGTGGTTTGTGTGGTAGGGTGAGTGGGCTTTTGTGGTGGCGCGTGTTATATGTTAGAGGTGGATTTGGGAACCCTTACTTGTTTGGTTTCCTTATACCCCATGGATTTGAAAGTCCCCTTGGAGTAGAAATCCGTGTGGATGTGAGTGTAAATGTCATTTTCACTACCATGGTCAATTTGGTAGTGTTTGTAAAGAGTGGTGAGGTAGTTGTTATAAGGAAGAATTCCTTTATTTTTCTTACGGTAATCATCATGTGTTGGAGGATGATGTGAGAGAGGTAAACTTTTTGTTGGTTTATGATGCACCAAATGAGGAACACGTCCATGTATGTGACAAAGTCTCATCTAGCAGTACGGGGGAGGATGTTGTAGGTGATGACGTGGTGGATAAGGCGATTCTCGAAGTTGAGTTGAAAAGACTTGGGTTTGAAGGGTTTAGTGATAAAGGGGTCACCACACATTTGTTTTATGACCGTAAGAGGGTTAAACCCTTCACGTATTACCCAAGAGTTTGTGTTAAACTCTTGGAATTCCGTTTGGGAAATTTGGAAGATATCAAAGATGGATTAGAGAGTGAGTGAGATGGGAATGTCATGGATCCAAGACGTTGCATTGGGGCCCTTGGGTATATCTAAATACCCTTAGAAGAGTTGGATGAGGAAAGTGTATTGAATGTTGGAGGAAGAGAGAAACTTAGTCCAACCAAGGCAGTCAAAGAGGGACCCGATGAAAATGGATTAGGTTTCAAAGAAAATGATGTTGATGGTTTTACGATACTCAATTATACAATGCTTGATGTCATCATTGAGCTTTTGAGCAATGGTGGTGTAGATGAAGAGTTGTTTATCGTGCCTAGATTTCTTTTGGTGTTTGGGATCGATATCATCATTATGACGCTATTTTAGGAATTTGGTTGATGTGTTTCTGGTTTTGGGAGCTATGGAAGAAGGATTTGAAGGTTTGGGAGAGATTTGGACAATTTTGTGATAGTTAATGTCACATCCCAAACCCTACCTTATGTGGATTAGGGATAATGATTAGCAAGTTAAATATCTCGCCAATACACCAACCCTTTTGTAGCATATTGATGACGTGTCTAACCAAAGGCCTCTTTACATAACCAAGTAGATTGCATCCAGTCATATAAAGTCATACAACAAAAATCTGAGTTGTAAAATCTTTTGTTTGAATGCAGTCACACTTGGCATAGCATAAGTAACATTACATCAGATTTACAATAATAGGAACCCAACAGTACATTACACATGAGCATATGAACTAATACATTACTGATGAACATTGTTCATATTTTATTCTTACTCTAAGCTGTCACATCAATCTGTTATCTGTCACTTCCAGTTGCTATCTCTATGGCTAGGATACTAATCCCTTTCTAGCTAGAGTCTCTATTCATCATAGCTTATTAACATCGGATCTGTAAACTTCTTAGACATTCCTAAAAGCATACAAGATATACTACGAAAAATAGCACTTTTAGCAGCATTCATAAGCATTGCTAATAAAACCAACAAGTGCTACTAATGACCTTTAGCGACATTCATATGCGTGCCGCTGCTAACGCCGGTAATAGCAATGTTACAAATACTATTAGGGGCGTTCAGTCCGAAAATGCAGCTATTAATATTCTATTAGAGACGTTTAAAATACCGCTAATAAGTACAAAAGAAGTTGTTAAACACCGTTAATAGTCCATTATTAGCTGCGCTCACATAAATGCCGCTAATAATGGACTATTAGTGGCATACATTATGTGCTGCTAATAGTCCATTGCTAATAATGCTTGTTTAGTGACTAACGCATGAACAATGCTAATAATAGACTATTAGTGGCATACACTGGGCACCATTAATAGTTAATTATTAGTGGCATTCATGTGAGCGTTGCTAATAATGTTTTTATATTTTTTTCCCACACCTGTAATTTGTACATTCAATTTTCACTTGTTCAAACCTGTGTCATCAATAATATTATACAATCGCATACATAATAATATAGATATGAAATTCATTCCATAAATATAACACAATTTAATTAGAAATACAAATTTTGAGCACAAATTGAAATTTGTGCAGTAAATTAAAAATTGTTCCAAATATATTGATTAATGTTTACAAAAGAAGAAGGAAAAAAACTATCGGCCCAACCTATTGCATCTCCCTACCGACACAAGAATCCAGTAATATGCAATGAGAAATTCATAATTATTAGATGTGAGTAAAAAAATATTAAGAAAAAGTATAAAATTACATATTTATTTTGCATAAGTTGCAAATCGGGCATTCGAATTGTGTTTTGTAAGTTTGAACACGTGTATGTCATTAGTTGTGAGGTGTGTGAATTGATTTGGTGGTGGTTTGACCATTTTCGAGGCATTTTGGGAGGTCAAAGGCCCAAAAGGGGCCGTTTTTGACACTTTAAGTCCTTTTTTTTGGAATAAGTTGTAAACCAGGCATCCGAATTGTGTACCGTAAGCTTGAGCATATGTACATTAGTTGTGAGGTGTGTGAATTAATTTGATGATGGTTTGTGTTAGGACAAAGGATCCAATATTGTGATTGGTTAATCCGCTTTGACAAAATGTGCTTTGGTTGTAATCATGACATTAGTCTTAGGCTTAGACTTATTCAAGCCCCGTTCTACTCCAACATGGTCCAAGCTTAATTGTCGTGCACATCTTTTGTTGTGATTTGGATCTCACACATGCACAAATATATGCATTGCATACAGTATATATCTTTTTCCATTTTGTGTGTTGTTGTCTTGTGTTGTAAAACAATTATCCCAAAATGCATATTTAGAAACACTATGTTTTGATACTTCGGGAAATTTAGTTCACAATGCAAGAAGAAGACAAACTCTCTATTAGTCGTTCGAACGACCAAGAGTCTCATTCAAATGAACAACTAAGGCTGGTCATTTTTTATCATTCGATTGAATATCAATCAAACAAAGGACTACAACCTCTCATTTGATATTTGTTTGATACTCGTTCGAACGAAGAGGCTCATTCAAACGAGCAACTGCTTCGCTCAAATGAACCCTATGTAAAACAAAATACTTTTATATTCTGAAGAGTTATTTTTAGATCCACGAATGTGCATATAAATAGTCACATTTTTATTTCAATATGAGAGATTCTAGAGTTAAGTGCAAAGCATTAGAGAGAAGTGAGAGCATTCATTAGAAAGCATTCCTATATATTTTCTCTATATCTCTACATCTCCACATCATGATTTGCATAATTTTTACATGATGGAAGTCATTATGAAAGCCTAGAGCAACACAACCATCATCAACAAAGGAGTTTCTTCTTGTGTATTTCAAGGAGCGAGCGATCAAAGGAGTTTGAGGTAATGTGGAACTCACGATTGTGCCGAAGAGCTTTGCCAAATTGGACAATGCTTAGGATTCAAGGCAGAATCGAGAGTGGGAGATTGAACTAGGTTAGAGAGCTTGGTTCATGCTTGCCGCATTTCAATCGGTTCATTCTTCATTGTGAAGATTTTTCATCGGGTAATGAGTGCCCTAAAGTTTTCCATCACAAGTGATTGTGATGGTTTCTTCATAACTAAAATTAGTGTGATTTTCTCAATTTTCTAATTTGTTTTACAATTCATGTTTTATCAATTCAAGCATGCTTTTTCCTAATTGAAAAATCATAATATGTGTATTAATAATTGGAATTAAATTAGTGGATTAATTGATTAAGTAATTTGGAAATTGAAAAATTGAGATGATGATTATGCAAATTAATTAGTTAATTGATTTAGCTTGAAATTTGAATAATTTTATCAATTGATTGGGGTTGAACATATGAGGTGAATTGTTTTTGTGATTGAACAATTAAGCAATTGAATTGATTGAATAAATTGTTAGGAATTTAATTGCATTATATGTTGTATGTTATATAGAATTTGATCAATTCATCATTGTACCTCAAATTGTTGGTAGAATAGAGTTGTGGATAAAAGGTTGAAAAATATTGACATACCTATTCAACCCCCTTTCTAGGTTATATATTCACACTTTGCGCCACACTAGTATGACCGTTTTCGGGCATTTTGGGTGGTCAAAGGCCCAGAAGGGGCCATTTTAGACACTTAAGTCCTTTTATTTTTGAATAAGTTGCAAACCTGGCATCCAAATTATATACCGTAAGCTTGAGCACATGTATTTCATTATTTTTGAGGTGTTTGACCTATTTTGGTGGTGGTTTGACCGTTTTTGGGCATTTTGGGGGCTCAAAGGCCCAAAAGGGGCTGTTTTAGACACTTAAGTCCATTTTTTTTTGCATAAGTTGCAAAGTGGGTATCCGAATTGTGTATCATAAGTTTGAGGATGTGTATTTCATTATTTTTGAGGTGTGTGAATTAATTTGATGGTGGTTTGACCATTTTGAGCATTTTGGGCAGTCAAAGTCCTAAAAGGGACCATTTTAAACACTTAAGTCCCTTTTTTTGGCATAAGTTGGAAATCGGGCATCCGAATTGTGTACCGTAAGTTTGAGCACATGTATTTCATTAGTTGTGAGGTGTGTGTGAACTTTTTGGTGGTGTTTTGACCATTTTTGGGCATTTTGGGCGGTCAAACGCCCAAAAGGGGCCATTGTAGACACTTAAGTCTTCCTTTGCACAAGTTGCAAACCGGGCCCAAAATTTACGAGTTCTAACAAATGATGTGGCTTTTAAACTTACCAAGATTGAGAAGGGCCACCCTGTTGCTGTAGTAGTGTCTACAAAATGTCCTCAAAAAGGGACAATATCTGCTCTAACTAGTGTTGCGGCACTTTGATGCCTTGGCCCTCTATGTGACCGTTTGGAATCTTGCATCACTATCTATAGAAGACAATGTTGGTGTAGGTTGGACACCAGCCCCTAGGCGTCGGACCCATAAACAATGCCTCACATATCTAGTCATCGGTCATTGGGGTCTCTCCCTCATAGGTCAGCTGCGCACGCCTCTCTAGCATTTCCTCTTACAAATATTTATAAAATTTTAATTTAGTAATAGTGTTATGTATACGGTAAAAACTTACATATAATTGCTGCGAGTCTGGGTCCACCCAACCCTTCTTTGGGTTGAAGTGCGTCTTGTGCCATATATCAGTAGGGCTGGGCAATGCATGTATGTCCGGGCTGGGCCGTGCTGCAACAATAATAACACTATTAAGTTAAGATTATGAAATGCCATATTTATAATATTAGAAAATAGACACTTATAATTACCATATCATGTATGTGGCGAAATGAACGTGAACCACCATAGTGATTCACCTTTTGCTTGCTCTTACTTTTTACATTTCTTGCACTAATTGCATGTATGTTAAATTCAATAATGTTAATATATATATCTAATAAATTATTATAAAACTATTAATTGTGTAATTTGATTACCTTGAATTCGTCAGTGTCCCACTGTTAATGCGCGGGTCTCTACCTACATCTATCTTCTTTCTATAATACACGTACATCTTGTGGTGGTAGTCCTTGAAGCGAAGCCCCAGGTAGAGCCGTCCACCACCTTCTGCATATGTGGTAGATGTAGGTTAATGTCCCAATTCTCCTACAAAATCATTTCACATTAAGATTAGAGTAGTGATTCATTATATATGTAAATAATAAATAGAATTAAATAATAAAAGACATTAAAATGTGTTCGCAGAGCTTCCATCGCTACTCCTCGATGACATCATGCTAGCCGTTGACATAAAATGGCCCACAAAGTCGGCAAAGGATGCCGATCTTGGTGGAAAACTCCAGTGCCCACCCACCAACAAGCTCAGTCATTCCCTTGGGGATCTCGATGCCAATGCGGGCGCCTATAGACGCATCTTTCTGTCACTGTAATCTGGCAGTCTTCAACCTTCTGCGTCCACGTCTTGGCATAGAGGTTGAAGATTTTTGAAGAAACATCATAGAAACAATCAGTACCAAAAATATATATATAATTATGAATTGAAAATTAATAACATTCCAGTAGCAATAGCAGTAGCATCAATGTCAATAAGAATAAAAGTAGGAGTAGGAGGATGAGCATGAGCAAGTGGCGCCGAACCTGTAGAGGAAAAACTAGTACCACTTGTTGGCACATGGGTGGATGAGTCCTACCTTGGGGTAGTGGGTAGCCAAAGGCGTGCACTAGGACCCCGCCATATCTAAAGGTAGAAAAATAATTAAAAATACATAAAAAATTAATAGTATAAATTGATATATGAAATTACACATGTAATACCTAGGAAAATTATTTGTCAAAGTCTGCATCATCATCTATTATAATAATTTCCTTATTATCATAACAGTACTCTAATAATGTGTCATCATCGAAATCACTTTCATCGCCATCATCATCATTATTGATGAATGTTGTGACCCTCGCATCTAAATGCACGGTATTTTGGAAGGCACTTGTAACACCCCAAACCGATTATTAAAAATTAAGTCACTAATTAAATATTAGGCAAAGTGATAATTAAGAAAACTAGACCAAGAAAAATAAAAGCTATAAAATAACAAGACTTTGATTTATGAAGTCGACAAGTGATATATACACTATATAAAACCCTATTCCACCACCTCCACATCTAATCAGAATTCATGCAACACCTCACTAAAATATATATATATATATATATATATATGAATATTTATGTTATACGTGTGAGAAAAATTCAAAATTGACTTGTGTGTGTGTGGCTAAAGAGAGAGAGAGAGAGTGTGTGTGTGTGTGTGTGTGTGAGAGAGAGAGAGAAGAAGAAGGAGAAGAAAGGGGAAGGAGAAGAAGGAGGAGCTGCATGCACCATGAGCCCAAACCAGAGGAGCATCTAGAGGTTCAGAATCAAGCCAAGGGAAGGGAGAGAGTGGGGGAGAGGAGAGAGGCTGCCATTTGAGGAAAAAGAAAGTTTTTTCCTCTCCTCAGTTTTCTCTTTTAAAACCCTACAATGGTGAATTCTAATGCCATGCATGTGTGGATAATTGAAAAAGAATGAAAATTGAAAGAAAATGACGTTGTTAAGCTTGGAAGGAACTCTAGAACTAAAAACATAAAATCTTAGAAAATTGTGTTTTTGGTTTAGCTTGAATAAAACTTGCAACTAAGTTCATGGCTCAAAAGAGCATAAAAAGTAGAGTGTGCTGCAACTTGAAGCAGCAAAAATGTTGAGGGACCATGGAGAAATAGTGAGTTGTAGGTAAGGTTGAGTAAAATTGATAGATGAGAGTTTGATCAATTTGTTGGGTTTTAGGAAAGGGAAAATATTCCCTGTAGTCCCAAGAACCCACAAGAGGAAATTAGGAGCAAAATGAGTAGCAGAACCCCATGAAATTGAAGTTTAATGGGTCACCGAAAAAATGACCCTCGTCGGGGCAGCCATTGTGAATGGTTGTTCGACAGCCAAGGGTTGACCCAAATTTAATTCCAACACTAAATATGGAATCCTTATGAAAATTAGGTTCGAACCACGTTGAGCAGTGGCCGAAATTCAACCGGCGATAGTCACCGGTGTCAGAGAAGGCCACCGGAACCCTCGTCGGAGAAGTAGGGAAGATGAACAATAGATAGGTCTGGTCTCGGGTTAGGGTTAGAACCTGCCCAAGCGTAGATAGGGTTAATTTGGGTTTTAATTTAAAATAGAAATCGGGTGTTTGGCAACAGGGACAACCTTTGATTTAATACCCTTGTTCAGGCCTAGGATATCTTATCCTTGTTTAGCTCCTTGTCTGCTGTCTGGTAATCAGAAAATCATAAAATAAAAGGGGAGTCGCAGCTCCCCAAGTTTCAAACCCCAGACCTGCATGTGTGAGAGACCTAACCCCAAGCATGTGGCCACTGTGCCAACTTTACACATGTGAACATCATGGACTAAATATATATATATATATATAATATGAAACAAAAGATTTAAATTAATTTAATTTGATAAAATATTTTTGATGCCTAAATAAAATAAAAAGATAGTGCAACACAACATTTTTGGGCATTCTGGACTTAACGGCAGAGTCTGATTTGTAAAATTAAATCTCAAAAATTAAGACACAAAATAAAAAAATTAACATTTTACCCCTAATGATGCCCAAAGCTAATTAAATATAAAAAGTAGTCTATCTTGACTATTTTGGATGTTCCAGACTTAATGGTGAGGTCTATTAAGCCCAAATAAATTCTAAAAAATATGGAACAACAAATGAGGTAATACCCATTACGTCCCAAGAATTTATTTAGTTGTAAAATGAATTTAGAAAAATAGGGTAGAACCTAACTTAAAGTCTAAGGCTACTAGACCGACGAATAGAATTCGTTCAGAAAAATTTAGTTATAAAAATAATAAGTGGCCGATAGTAATGCCTCAGTTATGTTCTAATACGTAGTTATATGCATGTGACTTATGATCTAGGGACTAAAGACAAAGGAAACAGATTGAAAAGTTAAGGTGAGTAATCTTGCTTGTTGAATCAGTGGTACTTTATCTTCTATCTAACAAATGCTAAATTGTTTAGGTGAGAAATCCGACATCTTGAATCAGTGTTTTATCTCCTATTGAAAAATGCCTAAGTGTTTTATATCTTGTTCAAATGTCTATATTATGAAATTCTATTTCTGTACTTTGTGAAATATTCAAGAACTATGATCTTCATGTCTAGATTTTGAAATGACATTCATTTATACTAATTTAAAAAATGTTTGTAAACCATGACACCCCTTTAATGAGAAAAATGATTTGCGAGATCTAGTTTTGACTATGCAACCTGAATCATATGTGTTTTGATCCAATCATGTGTTTATGTGAGACCTACCCATGTGTTGCTCTGACTCTTGTAATAAGACCTACCTATATGGTGCTCTAACTCAATGTGTAATTCGATTCTTGTGTTTGTCAGAGGCCTACTCATGTGGTGCTCCGAATCTTGATGTGACTTACCTACATGGCGTTGTGATTCAATTCTTGTGTCTGTCTGGGGCTTACCGATGTGGCCCTTCGACTCTTGATGAGACTTACCTATATGGCACTTTGACTCGATTCTTGTGTTTACACGAGGTTGACCCTTGTGGTGCTCTAACCCTTGATGAGACTTACCCATATGGTACTCTGACTCATTGTGCAATTCATGTATGAGACTTTCCTACGTGGTGCTTCGACTCTTTATGAGACTTACCCACGGAGTGCTCCGACTCAATATGTGAATCTTCGATATGTGTAATATGTGTAATATGTGTCTGTCATCTGTCTCGTATTATCTGTTATTCGAAATTAGATTTCAGAAACACCCTATCGTGTGTAGTTTTCATTTGTTATTATGTTATCCATTCCGCAATTAATTATCTGAACCATGTTTTAATAAATCAATATGCTATTATACGTTCTGTGAACAACTCTTGATTATCTCATTTGTGATTTGATATTTGAACTGTGTTATTAAAAATAATGTGTTTTATAAATGCTTCTATTATATCTGCTTAAACCTTCAGTATCCTTTATACGTGATCCATTTTGAAAGCATGTTTTAAAATATTCTTGTGTATATGATATCTGTTTGAAGAAACTTGGTGCCCATGATATTTTGTGCAAAACTCTATCTTACAAAACTTGTGACAAGATGCAGGAATTACTCACGAGCTTAGTAAAGCTCATATAGATTTATCCAACATATTTCAGGTAATTGAATTAGCAAGGAGGTAGTAAGTCCATGCAGAATAGTGGAGAACGTGAATGCAATGGATCTTTTGTACCAGGATCTGGTTTGGATGTGATGTGGAATCTTTTGGGTAGTCATATGACGTATTTTTGGGACTATTGACAACTTGGACCTTTGGGAGTTATCTTTTGTACTTTTGTGGATACATATATGATGTGTATATAAATGTTGATGAACTATGATGATGATAGTGATCACGATGATCTTACCTTGAGTATCATTTATAAATTATTGGTGTTGAATTGGTTATCAGATGAGTTGCATATGTTTAGCTTATGTATTTTATATCAAAAAAATATTATCACTCTGGTGCAATTTGTCATGACCCAAAACCCACCCTACGCGGATTAGAGGTCAGTGACCGACATTATCACTCAAACAGGTCGTACATAATCAAATGAATTACTTAGGAGTGATATATTTTGTTTTTGATACTAATTGCGGAAGCTACACGTGTGCAACTCATCTGATAACTATTTCAACACCAGCCATTTATAAAGTATACTCAAAGTAAGATCATTGTCACCACTATTATTATCATGTGTCATCGACATCTATATATATATATATTAGGTACGTATTCCCAAAAGTACAAAACGTAAATCTCCAAAAGTTCCATTTGTCATCAAGTCTAAAAATATACATCATATGATTACCAAAAATAATCCACATCATATCTAACCAAAATCCTAGTACAAAAGGTCCATCACATTCACGCTCTCAGCCATACGATTTGGACTTTCCTACTTCACGCCAATTTAATTACCTGAAATATATTAGATAAATTCATATGAGCTTCACTAAGCTCATGAGTAATTCCTGCATCTTGTCATAGGTTGTGCAAGATAGAGTTTTGCAAAAAATACTATGGGCACCAAGTTTCTCAAACAGAGAGCATATACATAAGGATAACTTAAAACATGCTTTCCAAATGGATCATGTATAAAACATACTGAAGATTCAAGCAGGTATAATGGGAGCATTTCTAAAACAAATTATTCCCGATAACATAATTTGAATATCAAAACACAAGTAAGTAATGTAGAGTTACTCACAAAACGTATAATAGCTTATGAATTTCTTAAATATGGTTCAGATAGTTAAATACGGAACAAATAGCATAATAACGAATGACAGATATGCACGAGAAAGTATTTCTAAAATATGTTTCAAATAATAGAAAACAAGAGAAAGATGACAGACACATATTACACACATTGAAGATTCACATAATGAGTCAGAGCACTAAGTGTGTAAGTCTCATCAAGAGTTGGAGCACCACGTAAGTAAGTCTCATACATGAATTTCATAATGAGTCAGAGCGTCATGTGGGTAAGTCTCATCAAGAATTGGATCACTACATGGGTAAACCTCATGTAGACACAAGAATCAAGTCAGAGCACCATGTGGGTAAATCTCATAAAGGGTCAGAGCGCAACATGGATAGGCCTCGGGATAGACAAAAGAATTGAGTCAGAGCGCCATGTGGGTAAGTCTCATAAAGAGTCAGAGTGCCACATCGGTAGGCCTCGGGACAGATATAAGAATCGAGTTAGAGTGCTATGTGGGTAAGTCTCATAAAGAGTCGGAGCACCACATGGATAGGCCTCGGGAGAAACATAAGAAATCGAGTCAAAACACCATGTAGGTAAGTCTCATCAAGATTCAGAGCGCCACATGGGTAAGCCTCAGGACAGACACATGATCAGATTCAAAACAAGTATAGTTCAGGTTGCGTAGTCAAATTGCTTAACACAAATCATTTATTTCTCATTGAAAGGGTGCCATAGTTTACAACATTTTTTTCAAATTAGCACACATGATTGACATTTTGAAATATAGGCATGAAAAACATAGTTCTCGGATATTGCAGAAAGTGTAGAAAAACATTTGAGCAGATATAAAAAATCATAAGATAGACATTTGAATAGGATATAAAAGCATTGATCTAGGGTACGGGATTACTCACAAAAAGGTTAAGTATTTTGAACAACCATAGAAGATAAAATACCACTGATTCAGGGTGCAAGGTTAATCCCTTTAAACTTTTAGTCAGCTATGCTAGCCCCCTTTCTTTTGTCTTTAGTTCCTACATCATAACTTAAATATACATAACTATGCATTAGAACATAACTGAGGTATTACTATTGGCTACTTATTATTTCTGTAGCTAACTTTTCCTTAATGAATTTTATTCGTTGGTTTGGTAGCTTTAAACTTTAAGTTAGGTCCCGCCTTCTTTTTCTAAATTCATTTTATAACTAAATTACTGCTTAGGACATAAAGGGTATTACCTCATTTGTTGTTTCATATTTTTTAGAATATATTTGGGCTTAATAGACTTCACTATTGAGTTCAGAACGTCCGAAATAGTCAAGATAGTCTACCTTTTATATTTAATTGGCTAGGGGTAAAATGGTAATTTTATATTAAGTATCTTAATTTTTTGGGACTTAAGTTCACAAATCAGACTCCACCGTTGAGTCCGGAATGCCCAAAAACATTGGGTTACACCATTTTTTTATTTTATTTGGGCATCGGAACCATTTTACCAAATTAAATTAATTTAATTCTTTTATTTTATATTATATATATATATATATATTAAGTCCATAATATTCACATGTGTGACATTGGCACAGTGGCCACACACTTGGGTTTAAGGTTCACATGCGCACATAGGTCGGGGGTTCGAATCCTGGGGCTGTGGCTTCTTATTTTTATTTATTTTTTTGGTTTTTCATTAGCCAAACGGTGGACAAAGGGACAAAACTAAGATAACATATCCCAACCTTGCTTGGGTTATTAAATCAAGGCCCTATCTTTATAGCCGAACAGCCTCATTTAGTTTTTATTTAAAACCTAAAAGCCTAAACGATACCGTCTCACTTAATCGAATGTGCGCTTGGGCAGGTTCCGACCTGAACCCGAAACCAGACCCGTCCTGTTCATTGTCTTTCCCATTTCTCATGCTACTGTTACCCTAGTTGCAGGTTTCACAAACTCCATATTTCATGACTTTTTAGTGATCTTTTTCCTTTGCTTTCAATTCCTATGAGTTTCTAGGACACAAGGGGATCATTTTGGCGTTGGTTTGGGGAATCGAATTGAGCTCAAAAGCTCGGTCAAACTTTCTTGGTATTTTTTGAATATTGCTTAGTACATGCCCATTTCAACACCAAAATGCATGGGATTTATTTTATTTTGATGGTCTCATTATGGGGTTTAAATCCTCGTTCCTAAATTGGGCTTTGATGTTCGTTTTGTAGGGATTGGTTTCCAAACCCGTGGTTGTAACTCGAGGTTTAGGGGCCTTTCTTTGGGTGTTTTGGTCGCGGACTAGGGTTTTTGTACCCCTTGTGAGGTCTATTCCAAGTCCCAAGTGTAGGATTTAGGTTAATGAAGGTTGGTTCAGGTCTGTAGTTTTGAAGGTCCATCAATGATGGATTTTGTATAGGGGAAACTGTTTTGGCTTTCTTTGGTCCCTTCTTCACTTTTAAACTCTAAAACAACATCATCAAGGACCATGCATGAACTCAAACTCTATTACACATTAAGTTTTTTGCAAAATTTTCTAGAGAGAAGATTTTAAATAGTTTAGGGTTTTTAATTTTATACCTTTCACAGTGAGCCTCTTCTCCCTTTCTTTATTGATTCTGCCTTCCTAAGCCTCTAGGGTCTTAACTGATGCTTGCATGCAAGCTTCCTTTCTTCTTCCTCTTCCTCTCTTCTTCTTCTTCTTCTTCTTTTCTCACACCTTCTCTCTCTCTAGCCCCTCAATACACACACATGCATAACACTTAGTGAGTTCTGTCTCACGCTTGGTCATATATATATATACATATACATATATTTTTTGTATTTTTAATTTGGCGTGAGGTGTTGTATGAAATGTGATTGGCTGTGTTGGGTGGTGGAGGAAAATTTTATATAGCATAAATACATATAATGTGAGATATATTGTCACGACCCGAAACCCATCTTGTGCGAATCTCGTATCGCGACCGCCACCCTTCGGCCCAAAGGCCTTAGGGCAAGGCTCACATAAGCGAAGGTATCGGACGGCGGTGTGGCCTGTGTTTACAGAAATGTGAAATTTTTTTTTTCTTTTCTCATTTAAATCTCTAGCACATCTGCCCGATACTACCGCTCTTCATAACGGTACACATGATTATACATTCAGAGCATAATAAAAATTTCTAAAGTTTTATACATAATTCGTATCCAGTTGTCCCTAAGGACTTAGTTACATAACATTTAAATATTGTCTATAATCAAAAGCGACTAACTATAAGTCTTGGTACTTTCCAAAAACTGCTAATCCTGAATTGAGCTTCCTATGCCCTTCCTCAAAATGAGCATAGTTTTAAACATCTTCATCATCAAAAATCAAGACTTGCTTCAATTACTTGAAATATTGGTTAGAATAAATCTGGTCAGCTAATCTAAGCTTGTGAGTAATTCCGGCATTTGTTATGGGGTTTCAATTGGTAGTGGTTTAGCACGTGAAAGTTTATAAAATAATCACTACCAATTGCTCGTACACTTTGAACACAAAATATATGCATTCTTTAAAACAGATAGCTTTGAAACATTTAAAGTATTCAAGCTAAACAGTACTTCTTCAAATAGAATATATGAACTTCAAAACACGTAGATATGCATAGAAAAATGAGAGTAAAAACCTGCTTCCATTTTTACACATATCATCTTATCACTTTCATTAGTAGAATCCGTTTCGAACTGGACTCCAATTTTACTACAATGGAGATATCTTATGCCTAGGGGTTTAGATCCTGCTACCTGAAATTTTATGTAGAGATTTGAAAAAAAAAATAATAAAAAAAAATAAAATCAAATATTTAAACTGGTTAACCAAGTGCCAGGATAAATTCATGGGATTGATACGAATCATTCTTACCGAACGAGACCCAATATTGGTAAGTAAATAATTAAATTGAGCCCCGACTTTATATCAAATTTACTAGCATTTTATAATATTTTGTGGCATAAAATATTTATAAAATATTTAATATGGTAAGTTAAAAAAAAAAAGAAAAGAAAAAGGGAAAGTGTCGGCAGCCTTGGGAAATGGGGCTTGAAATGTGTGGTGTGTGTTTGAGTGTAGGTCGGTGGAAAAGAGAAAAAAAGGAAAAAGGGGTTATACAGAGAGAGAGAGAGAGAAAAGGAGAAACCGAGAGATAGAAATGGGAAACAGGGGCTGGTCGCGTGAAAACAGGGGAAGAAAAGAAAAGAGAGAAAAAGAGAAAGGGGGAGAGAAAGAAGAGAGGGAGAGAAAGTCGGTGCAGAAGAGGGGAGCTCCGATCGTCGCACGGTGAATCCCCAACCAGAACTGAACTTGTGCCTTGTGATTGTCCAACGGTTGGCTCACCTTCGAAACCCGAACAGGTTCTCTTTGTTGCTGCTCTGTTCCAGCTTGGGTTCAGATTTGCTCAGCCGTGAAAGATGGGGAATTTGCAAAGATACAAATATATCTATATCTATATATATATATATGGTTGTGTTTGTGTTGGTGTAGCGGTGCGGTAGGAGAGAATTTTGTCATGAGGATGGGTTTAAATAGCGTATTGATGCTGAGATTTTGGTTTAGATTGAAGAAAATGGAGATTGTTTGAAAACTTGGTGGGCGACTCTCTCTCGTGTTCAATTCGATACAGTGATATATATATATATATTTATGTACCAAGGTGACGGTGTAGAAAGGGGAGCCTCCATTCCTGGACGTGGTGTTGGTCGATTGCTGCTGCAAACCAGAAGCGGTGCTGGTAGCCACGAGATTTTGGGGTCAGAACAATAAAGGTTCTGCAATATATTGATGTTTATACAGGAATCGTTCCAATTGGGTGAAGATGACTTCAAGGTTGTGATTGAACAAAGTTCTATGAGTTCCGTTGGTCGCTGAGTTGGGCCATAGGATTGAGCTCTCTGTAGCTAAGTCAGTCTATTGAGTTGAATGGGGGATGGCACAATTGGTGCAACCAATAGCGAACGAAGTATTGTGTGGAGAATGGATACAGGTTTTCGTTTAAGCAGAACGGATGTCAAGTGGGTTGAAATTGCTGATTCTGCCGTGTTTGGAAATAATCGATGCACCTTATTGTTGTGAGTTTTGGATCAGAATAGGATCAATACTTTGTAAATAAATAGGGTTGATGGTTCAGGTTGTAACGGGTGAATTGAAGCAACCGGAATTCTGGACGAAGGGGAACCATTTGCACCAAAACAAGGGGATTTTTGCAGTTCAAGGGCAGTAGTGTTGGCTGAATTGAGAGCTTGTACAGTGGTCTTTGGAGCTACAGTTCTTAACATTTAAAGATGCCTTGAAGGTTCCAGGTGATAATTGAAAAATTGGCAGTTGATAGGGGCGTTGATGGAAGATGAGGGGAACGAAAGTGCAAGGTGGAATTTTGAAGGAATTCTTGTGTGACTGATTTTGATTTAGGAGGTTTTTGATAATGACAATGCTTCCTGCAGTGAAGGATGACTATGAGAAGCTACCGAGATGTTTATTGAAAGTTCATAGTTGCTAGCAGAATTATTTGAGGAGATTGCCCAGGCAGATCTTGAGGTGTTGTGCAGCGGTTTATTTATGGAATCCAAATGAGGTCTAGCCATTCTTGTTGGGATATTGTGCATATGATTCAACATATGCAAAGAGGGAAAATCCAGTAATATATGAAGCTGATTGTCCGGGTTTGAAACAGACTAATAGAAGCAGCAGAGCTGCTGTCCAGTGATGGAGGTTGGGGAAACCTGTAACTATCGGATGTTGTGATTTCTGTGATGAATTGGAGGAAGGGAAAGTCCTTCAATATCTGATGGATGGGATGATAAAAGGACAGAATCTGTCAGGATCATCATCTGCTTGAGGAAAAAAGGTTGAAGAAGCTGATGAAACTGGATTTAAAATGGTTGGCCGACTCGATCAACCTGCCGGTGTGTTTTCTTCAACTTTCGAACCGTGGACTGAAGATGAACTTGGTTGATTGGATTGCATAGTGGACACAGCTTAGTGGGGTTGAGATAACCCGATCAGGTATGGTACTTTACTAAGTAAGGAATAGAATTAAATTAGGATTGATGTGCATATTGGTTGCATGATTTTTGTGCTTATCTGTTGATAGAAGATCACATAGGAATTATTGCTTCTTTGAGTTGATTGTTTATATGTTTCCATGTTCTTTATGATTATTTGGGAGTTGTGATTTACTTCTTGAGTTGTCGTCCTATGTGATTTATGTTTTAGAAGGATTGTTGATATTGTGACATGTGGATTTGCATAAGTGTTGAGATTGATCGAGCATGACACGTAGATTGTGGATGAAGTCTTGTGATTTAATCTTAAATGTAATACATTATGTAAAGCATGTTGCATATGCTTATGAAAGTGATGTTTCATTTGAACTGTATTATTGCATGATGAAATCATGGCATATTGGCATAGTGTGATTCCTTGAAAGCATAGTGTGGGTCAGCACGAGGTGCTGGTGCATTATGAGGGTGCAGATCCTGTGGTGAAAAACCCAAAATTGGCCATTAGGTACTCGCAGGCCTACGGGGTCCGGACCGTAAAGCGAGACATATATTGGTACTTGCATGCCAACGGGGAAGAACCGTGAAGCGAGACATGGGTGTGACATTGAGATGCATGGGTGTGTCATGCATATTACTTGCGCTTTGTGTTGATGAATTTGTGAACGTGATATAGGGTTTTATACAGATGTAGTTTGTACATTGCCATTATATTGTATGCATGATTAGGGAGGCATGTAGATATACATGTACACTTGCACATGCCACGACCTAATTTTATTCTTTGCATTAGTATTGTACCATACCAACATGTTGGCGCTGACCCATTCATGGGCACAGGTTTCAGATAAAGCATCCTGGTATGCGGGACTTGATGAAGTCTTGGAGAACGGAGAGGAAATAAATTTGGAAGAATATTTGGGCCCTTGGGGCGTATTTTGATTTTATAAAGGATTGGTGTGTTTCTAAAAAGAATGGAAATGGTATTGTATATTGTAATAAATGATCTTTTAGTTTAAGTGTAGGAGTAGACGTGATGGATTGTATAAGTAGGCGATGTATATTTAACTTTGATAGAGTTGTGGCCATCGAGTGAGGATGGATTGTGACTGTTGTATATATATATGATGTATTGTGTTTATCAGGGGGAAAAAGGCTCGAAAAACGAAGGAGGTGCTGCTGAAATTTTTTTAAAACAGGAATGTATGTGTATTGATGGATGTATAGTTCTGTTACTGGATTAGGCATGTATCTATATTAGTTATAAATTAGTTAAATTGTTATTTATTTACTTGCTATTTATTTATTTTCTTCTTTTGTTTCCTTCAGTGGCATCCCCGGGTTCGGTCGGGAATTCGGGGCGTGACATTTTACGTGTCATAGTTGAATTTCGAAGAAACTCAATGTCGCATGTAGTGCTTATGCACACTTATCATGCATTACTAGTGGCAACATGAGGTAATAAACATTTACGAATAAATGCTATTTAAAAGCATTAAAACATATAACATATAACTTCTTTAATAGGACTTCAAATACTTGGAATAAACATTCTCAGAATATTTAGACATTCTAAGATATTTTTAAAAAGACTGTAATAGAAACCATTCACTGAGCATGTCACAATAGGATTTATAAGAACGGAATATTTAAAACGTTAATCATGTAATACTGAATTTGATATTCAATGCTTCATGATATTTTGAAATTTAAAATTTCTTCAAATCCATGGAGTTAAATCTCCATTTCAAATGCAGGGTTACTCACCTTATACGTTTAGGTTGATGCTACTGTTGTGCTTTCCCCTTGTCTTTTTTCAACCTAAAATAATTTATAAAAAATTCCATAAATCTCACATGCATTTAAATCAACTTGTGATCTTAGTCTATTCTTAGACTATGTTAGCCTAGTTTGATGATAGGTTTTACTTTTAAAATCGGCCTAACTCATAGTGATTTATAATTGTTTTACATATCTATTTATTTTATGTGCTTATTTATAACTAGACATTACTTTCGAAGCATTTCCTTAAGTGTTTCAGTGTCTTCCGTCATTTCTTCCTCTTTCAAAGCTTTTTCTACAAGTTTCCTTGTTGTTTCTTCCTTCATAAATCGCCCCATTGGGACGATAGGAGCTTTGTATATAAAGGGCCTAACCGAGACGATCTGACATTTCTTGGCGATTCTAATCTTTCTTTTTATGTTTTGCTCTCTCAAATCAGTTCCTCCATAAAAGCTTCTTGAGTTTTATCCATAATGATTCTTGAGTCTTAACTTATAACACAATTTAACGTGTTAGAAATTAAATTAAATTTCATTTAATTTATTACTCTTCTAGTAGCTTCATTAAATCATAAGGTTTGATTCTATTACTTTACATATTTACGTGTCACATTTTTTCGTACTTCATTTCATAATATGGACCTCACCATCGAGTCCGGAATGTCGAAGAAAGTCAATTTAGACATTCTCGAACTTCCCTTTGACTTTAGGGGTACTAAGGGCAAAATGGTCATTTTACCCCTTTACGTGTCTTTATTTTTTGGGGTCCGATGTCGTGACACGAACCTCACCATTGGTCTCAGAAGGTCCAAGATAGTAAAAATACACTAATAACTTGTTCAATTTGGATATCGGACCATTTCGTCATTATTTAATTTAATTAATCAATTTAATTTAATTTAATATAATTTATGTATAATATATATATATATATATATATTTGGGCATTAAATGGACATGGGATTGTCCCGTCCAATTGGTTTGTATGCCTCCATTCCTACCCTTGGTCCCCTGTTCGAGTCCAGGGGCTGCGCCCCTTTTCTTTTTTATAATAATTCTTTCTTATATAACATATATATATTTTGGGCCCTTATGAGACCACATGAGCATTCACGACTTAGTGGAAATGGGAAGGAAGGTTAGGTGCTTGGGCACCCCCAGGTTTGGGGTTCGAATCTAAGAGGCTGCATCTCTTTTAAATTTTTTTTTTCTTCTTACAACCCTTGTCCAAAACGGCGTAGTATCGCCTGCCCATTAGATCTGGTCAGGTTTTGACCCAAACCGACCCAGATCTGATTCAATCTTGGCCCGATAAACCCCACGGTTTTCCGATCATCCCTTTCGGCCATCTCGCCGACGTCGGTCGCTGAAAAAATGCGGCAGCCCCCATTTTGAAGCCATTTTGACGTCCAAATTTTTATATTTTTACATCAAATGAAGCCTAGAACATTAAGGAATTCTTTAAAACTGATTTTAGCCCCTAACAGACTCATTCTCCAACACCCACTTCCTATTTCGGGTGTTGCACCAGTGAAAGGAACAATCTGCTATAAAATGGTTATTTTAACACCATTTTCCATTATTTTGGTTGCGTTAGATTTCTATTCAGACTTCCTACTCATGTACAAGCTCAAAACTACGTTTAGTTTCACTTAAAATTTCTTAAGTTTCAGAATTATAAACCCACTTCCTATTTTCAAAACCTGTAACTTTAAATTTCTACCTTGATTCTACATGCATTTCTTTCATTCTTTTTGCAAACTAAAGTCTAAAGCATGTAGATTAAGACCCTGTTATTGCATGCTTTCAATCTAAAATATAATTGAATACAACTCAACCAAAATTATACCTGTTTAAGTTGATTTCTCAAAATCTTCCTTCCTCAGTTTTCTTTCTTCTTCTCATACGTTCAGCTTCTCTCTCTACTTCAGACCTCAACTATCAAGTCTGCTTGTTTTTGATCTTCTGAATTACAACCATCCCACGCAACACTTTTATATATGTTAACACCCACACACGCATACGTGCACCTGTTACATACAGCCCACTCATGTTCTCTCTCTCTCTCTCTCTCCTCTTTCTCAATTCTTCCTCTCTATTTCTCCCTTTAAATTTCCCTTCTTACCCGACCCTAAGGTCGGTGGCATTGCCACCTGTTGGCTGCCATTCTTTCTTTATCATTTTCTTTTTTTGACATGGAGAACAGCTGCATGGCTGCATGCAGCCACTAATTCTCTCTCATCTTCTTCTTAATCCCTCTAAATTCTTCTACATGATTCCATTACCTTCTAATTACTTAATTCCTTCTATTTTCATTTCTTATTTTTTTAGATGTATTTATATGGCAGCTGTATATATATATATATATATATATATATATATATATACACACTTATATATCATTTAATATATAGGTGTAGTAGTTAATATGTAGGCATATAGATATATATACATTTATATTTATTTATGTCTTTTTATTTTATTTATTTTCTTATCATAGTATTATAATTACTATTTATTTTATATATTTCATTTTATTTTTCACTTTGTTAACCAGACTTAATATTCACTCTTCATGTCTTGATTTTATAATCAGAACCTTATTTTTTTTGGATTTATTTTCTTGGAATCAACCTCGTTATTTAAGGTCTCGGTATTTTTGGAATTGTTATTTATTTTTCGATTAAATTTTCTTGATCTTCCTTCTAAGGGTCACTAATTAATAATTAGCGACTTACTGATTCTTTAATTGGGTTAGGGTGTTACATATATAGCACAAACGTGCTTGTAGCCCAACAGGTTTATTTTTTGTGTATAAGTTTTTTCCACCTTTTGGCTCTTGGGATCAAACCTTTGGGCTAGCATTTCTTTGGCTTATTTCCAATCTTGCTCTCTTTATGCCTTGTTTGACATTTGGCATATTTTATCCTATTCCCCCTTTTTGCTTTATTTCCTATTTTTTTCTCGTGTACTTGTATTCTCTGTAGTCTTTATTATCTTGGTTTAATTTTAAATAATTTTCATTTTCCTTCATAAAGTCTCTAATATTTAAATTAGTGACTTGATTCCCAATAATTAGACCGGGGTGTTATAGAATTCATTTGATTTTGTACGGCCTGTTTGCGCGATAGTGTCGGTCACTGCCCTTAATCCGTATAGGGTGGGTTTCGGGTCGTGATAGCAGCAACTACGACATGATCAAGTTTTAAGTTAGTCTTATTCAGCTGGACCATGGGCGTCGCATGCACTTGATCATGCTGGACCTATTGGCCTTTCCACAACAGGAGCAAGAGTAGGAGCTAGAGCATGAGCAGGTGTAGCCAAACCTGTTGAGGAAAGGCCAGTACCTATCGTAGGCACAAGGGTGGATGGGTCCAACCTCAGTGTAGACACTTCATTTTGTGACCCTTGATTAAGTAGTAGTAATTCTGTAATTATGCCAAGAAACATACTTCAAGTAGGACTTTTTCAGATAGAGTCCTATTTCCATTAGGACTCCTTCTAATAGAAGTCCTATTCCTGCTAAAACTCTCCTAACAGTCACAGTCTAAGTAGGAACTACATGGCCCAAATGATCACTGAACTTGGGTCATTCTGCAACTTAAATCAATTGAAATAGTAAAGAGACCAAGGAGAAGAACCAAGTTGCAGGTTCGATTGAGCTTTAGTGAGTGATCAAGATTTTGATCAATTCATAAGGCTTAAGCGATGGGAAAGGGCTCCTTGTAGTTTTAGAATCATATGGGAGAAAATTGGGGGCAAATAACAGTGGTAAAACCTCATGAAATAGAAATTTTAGGTGTCGCCGAAAAAGTAATTCTCGCTAGAGCAGCCACTACGAGTGGCTGTTCGACGACCAAGAACTAAACCAATTGAATTTAAATACTAAAAATGGAACCCTCATTAAAAATGAGATTGGACCTCATTGAACAGTGGTCAAAATTCAACCGGTGACGGCGAAGAAGGCCACCGGAACCCTCGCTTGAGTAATGGGGAAGAAGAATAGTGGCCGGTCGGATTTGGGTCGAGCCCTAACCGAATTATAAAATGGTTTAAATCACTTATCAAAACTATGTCATTTTGGTTAAATGGAATTAAAAATAAAATAAAATAATAGGGCTGACGTCAGCATAATGTATTGAATCAGACTAAACCGGTTGGTTTAGCACTGTTTGAGGCCGGTTCACTTAAAATCCAATTGAACTAATTGGTTTTATTTAAATAGTTTTCAGAAATTAGGTTTTGGCCCCCACTAGTTTCTAAAATTATAATTTTTCTAAAAATGCAAGTGTTTTATATCCTGTTCAAATGTCTATTTTATGAAATTTAATATCTGCTCAAATGTGTATCTATACTTTGTGAAATATTCAAAAACTATAATCTTCATGTCTAGATTTTGAAATAACATTCATGTGTATTGATTTGAAAAATTTCTGTAAACCATGGCACCCCTTCAATGAGAAATAAATGATTTGTTTGAACCAATTTGATTATGAAACCTGAATCACATGTGTTTTGAATCTGATCGTATGTCTGTTTTGAGGCTTACCTATGTGGCACTCTGACTTTTTATGAGACTTACCCATATGATGCTCTGACTCAATTTCTTATGTCTGTCCCGAGGCCTACTCATATGGCGCTTCGACTCTTTATGAGACTTCCCCATATGGCACCCTGACTTGATTTTTGTGTCTACACGAGGTTTACCCATGTGGCGCTCTAACTCTTGATGAGACTTACCCACATGGCGCTCTGACTCATTGTGAAATTCATGTATGAGACTTACCTACGTGGTGCTCCGACTCTTAAAGAGACTTACCCACGTAGTGCTCCAACTCATTATGTGAATCTTCAATGAGTATATATGTGTCTGTTATTCATTATTCGAAATCAGACTTTAAAAGCACCCTCTCATATGTATTTATCATTCGTTATCATGTTATCTGTTTCGTAACTTATTATCTGAATCATGTTTTAAGAATTGCATATGCTAATATATGATTTGTGAACAATTCATTACTATTTGCCTTGTGATTTGATATTCAAACAATATTATAGGAAAATAACGTGTTTTAGACATGCTTCCGTTATATCTGCCTGAATCTTCAATATGTTTTATATGTGATCGATTTTTGAAAGCATGTTTTAAGTTACCTTTATATATATGCTATCTGTTTGAGAAACTTGGTACCCATGGTATTTTGTGCAAAACTCTGTCTTAGAAAACTTGCGTCAAGGTGTAGGTATTACTCATGAGCTTAGTGAAGCTCATATGGATTTATCTAATATATTTCAGGTAATTGAATTGGCATGGAAGTAGCAAAGTCCACACCGAATGGCTGAGAACGTGAATGTAATGGACCCTTTTGTACTAGGATTTTGGTTAGAAGTGATGTGGATCATTTTTAGTAATCATATGATGTATATTTTTGGACTTGATGACAGCTGGGACTTTTGGAGTGTAGAGATCCGAAAAATGAGGGTAAATTTTTCATTTTGAGGTAGAACACTTTGCATGCATAGTTTATAAATTTTGTTGGTTTTATCGGTAAAGTGCCTTTCTACATTGTTTTCACCGAATGACCTATTTAGAGACATATTTAGAGTGTGTCATAGAAGAGTAAAGTATTTATAATAATGTGAAGTATGCGCTGTACGAAAATCAGCCGAAACAGAAATGGTTTCCGGAATTGGACAAAAAGGGTATTCGGGTGACCCGGGTGGAACGGGTCTAAGCCGACCTCAAATGGAAATGTTTCCTTCTAACAATTTTTATTTAAAATAATTTTATGAACATTGGTTAAAACAGAATTTCAATTTGAAGCATTTAGGAATGAGCTGTAGAGTAACGGGGTTACGGCCTCATTAAGGGCAAAATGGTCATTTGCCCTTGCCCCTTTGATTCCCCATTATAAATACAGCTCAGATACTTCATCCTTATCAGTTATGCATTCAGAAATATCAGAGATCTCGTCCATATAGAGAGAGGGAGAGAAAAGCCCTAAAAAACTCATATTTTCAAGCTGCCGGAACACACATTTCGAGGAGGAATTTGGCCGAACTTCCTTCTGAGAAAGTGTTCAGCTCAACGAGTACTAGATACTCACTGAACAGTTTTTCCATCCAGCAAGTGCTTCCTTCTCATTTTAAGGAAAACTGATTTAGGTATGGTTTCTTGCTAAACTAGAAATAGATCTAGCTTTTCCTACCTTTCTATGGATTATTTGAGCTGCTTAGAGATGTATTTGTGGTTAGAAAGTTATTTAAGTGGTGTTATTTTGAAGAATCTAGAGTTAGAAATTTGGGGATTTTTATTCCCTTTGATTTAATTGATGTTTTATCATGATGAATAACATATGGCTTGTCTATGTGTTAGATTGCTATGTTTTGATGTGTATTTATGTTGAAAAATTACTTGATGTCATGAAGAAAATGTTATAGGTTGAGATGGGGAAGCTTTATGAAATTTTAGTAATTTCTGAAAAGTTTAGCATGACCTTTGTGAATTGCTAGTATAGTGCTTTTGTAGTTTGAATGTATCTTGATGTGTGTAGCCATAGTATATGCATGTAAATGATGTTTTGAAAGTGTAAAAATTATGCATTTTGTGGGGTGGAATGCATGACTTGAAAAGGGTCACACCATATGTTTAATGAAATGACTCATTGAATTTGCATGATGAAATTATGGCATCTTGGCATAAGATTATTCTTTGGAAACATGGTGTGGGTGGCACGTGGTGCCGGACATTATGAGGGTGTAGATCCTGTGGTGAAAAACCCAAAATTTCGGCCGTTGGTACTCCATTCCATCGGGGGCGCACCGAAAAGGAGACATACTGGGCGGTACTCATGCCAGCGGGGAAGGACCGTATCATGAGACATGGGTGTGACATAGAGTTTGCATGTGTGTGTCATACATGATGCCTTGCATTGCATTGATCATTGGGAAGGGAAATGCATGGTTTATAAATGCACACTTGCACATGCCACGTCCTAGATTTGTTTCTAGCATTAGCTCGTGATCATACCAGCAGTTGAGCTGACCCATTCGTGGGATACCATTTCAGATGAGACCCCGGCGACTTGAGACTTGTGCAAGTCTTGAAGGACGGGAGGACACAGACTTCTTTGGAGATTTGGCCCTTGGGGCATTTTTTTGGGATGTATGGGCATAAGCCCAACTGGTTGTATTTATTTTTGGACATGTACTTATTTTGTTTTATACTCAGAAGAAGATGTAAACTTTTGGCTTTGGACCATTGTAAATTGTAGGGGTTGAGACCCAAGTAAATGCTTAATATTTCATTTAAATGCATCTTAGACGAATATATATGAATTGATGGAAGTTGTGACCACTGAGTGAGGGTGGATGTTTAGGAAATTTTACATCTATATTTTGTGACTATTAGGTGAAGGAAATAACTTGGAAAAAAAAAAAAAACAAAGGAAACTATGCCCAAAATTTTGGAAAGATTAACAATTGATAAGTGTATGAGACAACCTCGGAATGGGTGAGAAAAGTATCAAAAAATGGAGGGGCTAGAGATTAGGGAAAAGTGGGCTGAAATGGGTAGGAAATGGCTTAAAAAGCTTAGGGAAAAATAGGCTGAAAATTGAGTGAAAAAGAGGTTTAAAAGACTTGGAAAGAACTTGGAAAAATGGAAAAATTTGGAGCAACAAATAGAGAAAATTAGACTGCTGGACAGAGAAATTTGCTCTCTGTCCGGAACAGTAATTCTGAAAAAAATCAGAAAATCAGACTGCACCAAGCCCTGTCGCCCAGCCACTGCCCGCGCGCCCTGCCGCCCGCGCGCGCGCGCGCGCCTGCGCCGCGCCCCGCGCGCTGCCAGCGCGCCGCCTTGCGCCCCCTGCGCGCGCGCCGTGCAACCCCCTGCGCGCGCGTGCCTGCCTGCCTTGGCCTGTTGCCCTGCTGTCCCACCTGCTGTCCCGTCCTCTTTCGGCCACCTTTTGAGCTACCTTTTGGCCACTTTTTGACCTATTTTTAGAACACTTTTTAAGCTATGTTGAGGCATGATTGTGGCCCAAATTGGGCAACCTTTGGAACATTTTTGGGCCACGTTTCAAGGCCATTGTAGACCACATTTGACCTTACTTTTTGGGGCCAAATTGAGGAACTTTTGGGCTATCTCATGGGGCCAAGTAGGGATCCATTTTGGACAAATTATAAGACACTCCTAATCATATGTCACAACCATGTGAGGCTTTAATTGAATTTATTTAATTGTCAGTACTTATTCCTTTTAATTTTCCATTCCGCTCACCCCCGAGTTCGTGGAAATCTGGGGCGTGACATGGAGATTTACATTTTGTAATTTTGTGGATATGAATGTGATGTATATATAAATCCTGATGAATCATGATGATAATAGTGGTAACAATGATCCTACTTCGAGTATACTTTATAAATGACTGATGTTGAAATGGTTATTAGATGAGTAGCCCACGTGTAGCTTCTACAATTAATATAAAAAAATATATCACTCTTGTGCAATTTATTTGATTCTGTACAGCTTTTTCGAGTGGTAGTGCCGGTCACAGACCTTAAATCCACGTAGGGTGGTTTTTGGGTCATGACAGCCCGACCTGACCGACTCGATACAATTCATTATCGTCCCAGAGATAGAGTTTACTATTACACTGCAAGTTCGTAATTTTTAGATCCTATTTTACGTAATTTCAAGCCTATTTCTTTTATTCTTTCGATCCTGATCAACTTCAAAAGTCTTAACTTTGGTTTTCCCGTTGTTTTGGGGGTTTGAATTGAGGTAAAGAACCCAATCCAACCCCCATTGTCACATCCCGAACCCTACCCTACGCGGATGTCGAGGACGTAATGCCAATCAGCCGCCACGCGACCAACCAAAGGCAATTTCTGAACTTTCCAGTGAATTGCACTCCGACTGTAGGGTCAGATGCAGCGGAATTTAAAAACTTTTTGTCAAGGGAATGCAACTCATGTATCCACTGTAAGATATGTATCACACCGAGCAAGTCTAAAATCCAACAGCTAACAATTCTAACCTCAGAGCATATCTATAATCTGACATGTAACAACAGAGTAGAACTATAACCTCTAGAGTACCGTTTAAATCCATGAGCCATGTCTATATCTAGTACATATCAGTCAAGTCAATCGTATTACATCACTCACCTGATTAAACAGATTCAATCCTCAATAATCCAGTCTCCACAGGTTAGTGCCATCAGATCCAACAGATATCATTCCTGAAAAATGTTAGGGAATGGGGTAAGCTTCGAAAAGCCCAATGAGTAACACAGGTTCCCTGTCATGGGTTTCAAACCATTGTTGTTTGCAAAGCACAAGGGTAGTTCAGTTGTTTCTGAAATAGCAGTTTTATAAATCTACTTTAAATGCAGTTTCAGTAGAATAAAACAGGACTGAACAAAATAAAACAACAGATCAGAACAGACAGAACATAACAATCAGAACCGAACAAAACATAACAGAACAGAGCGGAAACAATATGTCAACCAGAGATACAGGTATATCATCAGCGAAACGGAACAAGACAGAACTGAGCAGAAACAGTATGTCAGTCAGAGATACAGGTACATCATCAAAGAACATGATAGATCAGTATTGAGCAGAACAGGACGGGACAGAACAGAGCGGAACAGATCGAAACAGAGCAAACAAGTCAGAATGGAATAGATCAAACATAACAAATCAGGACTGAACAGATCAGATAGATCAAACAGAACAGGTCAGGGCAGAACGGGTCAAACATAACAGATAGTTAAATATGTTCATTTGAAACAGTACTAAAACATGAGTACAGTTAAAACATCAGGGTAACAGAACAGATCAGTTAAAACATCAGAGTAACAGAACAGATCAGTTAAAACATCAGAGTAACAGAATAGGTTAGTAATGAGTAGAGCAGAACAGTATAACAGGAAAAACAGTACAGTATGCACGAATTAAACAGTGCGGTATGCTCATATAGCGCTCAAGACTGGAATGGTACCAAGAGTCAGTTGTTCTTTCAGAACCAGTTAAAAACAGCAATAGGTTTATTTCAGTACAGGACAGAGAAGCCAGGCAGAGTAAAAATTATGCATTTGAGTAAAAGCATGAAATCAGTGTATCAGATAAAACAGTATAGTACAGTATTTCAAAATACAGTATATAGACAGTGTACTTATACACCAATTCAGGAGTCAAGGTTACTCACTAAGATAGTTAAATACGTTCATTTGAAACAGTATTAAAACATGAGTACAGTTAAAACATCAGAGTAACAGAACAGGTCAGTAATGAGCAGAGCAGAACAGTATAACAGGATAAACAATACAGTATGCACAGATTAAATAGTGCAGTATGCTCATATAGCGCTCAAGATTGAAATGGTACCAAGAGTCAGTTGTTCTTTCAGTAAAACAGTGATAGATTTATTGCAGTACAGAACAGAAGAATCAGGCAGAGTAAAAATCATGCATTTGAGTAAGAGCATGAAATCAGTGTATCAGATAAAACAGTACAGTACAGTATTTTAAAATACAGTAACTAGACAGTGTACTTATACACCAATTCAGGAGTTCCAAGTTACTCACAAACTGTTACGGTTATCTCCTTGCATAAACAATCCGATAACCTCCAAGTACGTCAGGCATCTCCATGTATGTCCTGAATAATCATCATCAATCACAAACAGATCAGAATTCATCCATTCAGGCCTTATTCATCATTTAGGTGTCTATCGGTTTACCTAAGATAGCCTAGTAGCCTATCGCCCTCTCATCGGGTTTCATCCGGGGCTATTTTATTCTTAAATTAGGCTTAGCAGTCATCAGGATTATAACTTAAGTCATTTAGACTTCAATCGTTATCAGTCAATTACTTTTTCAGCCTTAAGGGCAAAACGGTCATTTTATCACTCTTGCCTCGTGCCCTGTCAAAGTCCTCAGAATAGTCTTTATATCTTAAATATAAAGTTCTACTTCTTTTAGACTCCAATCGGTATCAGTTAGGTTCTTATTTTAACCATAGGGGCAAAATGGTAATTTTGTCATTCATGCCCCGGACCCAGTCATGGTTTTCAGGATATCCCATATATCGTATACATGAAGTTCTAAGTCTTTTAGACTTGAATCGCTATCAGTTAAGTGCTTATTTAGCCTTAGGGGCAAAATGGTAATTTGTCCATTCTTGTCCCGGACCCTATCGTGGTCCTCAGAATAGTCCACATATCTTAGATATAATTTTCTAAGTCCTTTGGACTTCGTTTGGTATTTGCTTTTGGTCATCGGTACACATTAGTCATTTCTCGTTTTACGCGTTAACTGTTCCGGAGTCTTATTTAGCCCTTCAGTGTTCATAATTATCCTTATGATAATTTATCAGATCAGTTTGACCTTTATTCCACCTCTACTTTGCACTTCATGTGCTCAAGGGTATTTTGCAGAATAGATTGTCTTTTATTTTTATTTGGGCCTGGGTACCCTCAGGGGCAGTACAGTCATTTACCCCTTACGGGTCTGTATTTTTTGGGACATAATTTCCCAATTTGGACTGTACCATTGAGTCCAAAATATTTGAAATAGTGAAAATACACTATTTATTTAATTTATTTGGACTCCGTTTGACATATTTAATGTCCAGGGGTAAAATGGTAATTTTATCTAATTAATAAAATAAGTAAATAATTACTTTATTATTTAATTAATTTATTCAGGGGCTTAAATGAATAATTTCTCAAAAATCTGGGCCACAGTAGGATTCTGTTAAACAGTGGGGACAAATCCGTAATTTCATAAATCTTTAGGGGTCAAAACGTAAATTCAGTAAATTAAGGTTCAAACCAAACGGTTCACGGGTCAACTGGCTGAACCGATCCAAAATTTAGGAAACCAACCGGTTCACTGTCTTTAGGAAAACCGGGATATCATATCCCATTTAACCTCAATTGGCCCTTATCCTCGGATAGCTTATCCCAATTCCCCAATTTTAATTTATTATCACTGTAACCAAACAAGATGAATTCAATTTAAAACAAAACAGTAACCTTTAAAAAGGCGACGTGCCACTTATCCGGTTTTGCAACGGGTCGGGTCCCGACTCGAGTTCGATCCAGGACCCACCCGAGACCAAATGGTCTCTGTCTTCTCCGGTGACCTGCAGGGGTCTTCTTCGGCGCCGGTGGACAATTCCGGTGACTTCGTGGGTTCGGTCCAACGGGGTTTGAAAGGGATTTCCGTGATCTTTCCATCCCCGGTGTCGGTTTTCGTCCTAGGCCAAGTTTTAGCCGTCGAACAGTGGGTTACAGGTCGCGGCTCCGGTGATGGCCGGTTTTTCGGCGACGCTTCCAATTTCGTTTTTTCACCATTTCAACCAGTTTCGACCCCTCATTCGGATCATAGAGACCACCTAGGACCCTTAGGGAGTATTTAGTGCATTTAAAACTCACGAAATCAGTTGGGTTGGGGGGATTATCATTTCGGCCAACCGAACCTGCAACTGCCTCTTCCTCATTCGTTTTTTTGGACCATTTTGGTCCATCCAACATGGAAATAAATCCCCTTGGTGTCTAGATTATGTCCCAAGGGTCAGAAGTCTATTTTATGATAGTTGTTTAAGACCTGCACATTTGAGGTCATCCATGGTGGCTGTTCACGGGTTTTGGGTGTTTCTACCCTATTCGACCCTCCCAATTTATTTAGAACAGTTCTAAGGCCTCACAGGAACTCATTTATATAGTTCATATGAATTAAAACCATAAGAAACAGCACCAACAATTCAGGACAGAAAATTTGGGAAATTTCGGTGTTTACCTTTAAAACAGTGGGCTTCCTTTGCTGTCCATGGTTCAGTTCAGTCCTTTGGCACCTCAGGTGTGCCTCAGTCCTAGTCGTGCACTTCAGTTCTGTTCTTCCTTCATACGGCAGCTCCATGGGACACAAACACTCACCATGTACACACACATGCACTTGCACATACACACCTTGGAAGACCTCCCCCCAACAGTTCTCTAAGTCTTTAACAGATCAGTCTCACATATCCAGATCTGTATTCTCAGTTTCTCTATTTTCATTTACACACAAGACCCTTCCTTTTTGACCAAGAGACTCACAATTCCTTTCTATATTAGATCTAGTGTATGCACCTATACATATCCGTATATGTATATGTTATAGGGTTCAGTATAGGGCAGAGAAATGATGGGGCTAACTCAGGCAATCATGAGGGGTTTGCATGGATTGCCATTGGTCAATCTGGGTGGCAGATTAGGATAATTCAGTGTTACATACAAATAAGTTGCAAGTATATGCACAAAGGTGTGGGTAGCCTAATTGGTAAGTTTTTGGGTAAAATTTCTTTCCACTTAAAGGTCAAGGGTTCAATTCCCTTTGACCACCAATTTGGCCATTTTTCACATTTTTGGGGCTAAGGCCCTGTTTGGCTGCGCATTAATTCAGTGTCAATGTTTCATTCATAACTTTCATTCCGTAACTCCTTTTTCGACGCGGTTTGTTCTGGGAGTTTCATATTTCAGTTATCTTCAGTGTCAGAGGTTTTTGTCATTTATTAATCATTCGGGATTTTTCTGGTTAGCTAATTCGGGTTCCGTTAGTGTTAAAACGGTGTTATTTCACCGAATTAATCAGTAATTGGGTTCGGGTTTTATACCCTTTTCCGCTAGACATAATTGATTATTTTAATCGGTCTATCATGACCGTCGGGATTATGATTAATTTCCTTAATCGTCCTTTAATTCGGTACTAATTAATAATTAGATAATTAATTATTAATAATGCAGGTTAGGGGTGTTACACCCATGGCCGATTTTGAATAATTTTATTTTTCTCTCTCTTCGCTTAACAAAATCGACTGTGGTTTGTTCGTACGAGATCCTTGGATCATGGGCTTCAATTCCTAATCCTTAGAATTGAGCTTAGTGCTTAATTCCTTCGTATCCCAATTTTGGGCCCTTGTGGTTTATGTTCGGTCTTGGTTGATCTTAGATCATTTCTTATTAATTTTTATGGTTACTTGAACCAATTGGCATGTAAATTCTATTCGGATCAATGAAATTCAGTTTTGTTCAAGTCAAAATTTGACCCAATTTTCAGAGTTGTGTTAATGGCGGTTAGGTGTTGGTTATGCCATTTCGGTGGTTTATACTTATGCAAAACTGAACTAGAATGCATAAAAAACATTCAAAAATTCAAATAATTCAAAAAGGATTCAATACTAACCTGTTTTGAGAATTTCCTCATTTTCTCTTTCTAGACAAAATTCCTTTTTTCTCTTTAGTTCTTCTTCTATCCGCAGTCCTATTCTCTTGCGGTTATTGCACTCTTTCTTTGCCCAAAATTTTTCACACAGTGAGCTACTTCCCTTTTTATTCTCTCTCTCTCTCTCTCTATCTTCATGTTGCACGCAACCTTCTAAGGTTGTTGCAAGGTGGCCACCTTCAAAGTTGCATGTGGCTGCCATGTTAAGAAAGGTGGCTGCCCTTCCTTGGCCCAATGAGGCATGGCCACTGCCTAGTTATTTTCCCTACACACACACACACACCTACACACTTATACACACATGCTTATGTACCTATACACATTTTCTCTCTCACACACTCTGTGTATACACATATGTACGGCTATATGTGTACATATATATATATATTTAATTATTTTCCCCTTACTTTGTTGTGTGTATATATATTTCTCATATATAATTGTATTCATATATATATATATACACATAGTTATATACATATTATACACACACTAACACACACCTTGGTAAGTGTGGCAACCTTCTTTGTCATGTGTTGGACACATGAGGATGCCTAAAATAATTAAATATTATTTTTGTCTAAATTATTTATAATTGTTTTCACAAACTTACACACTTTAGTGTATGTATTCGAGCTCCCAATGTCATATATAGGCCATGATAATTTTGGGGTACCTAATATTTTTTTCTTGTATTTTAACTATTTATTTCTTATTTTTCTTTAATTATTAAATTATTTAATAATTTATAATACTTGGTGTATTATTTTTTCACCTTAGGTTACTGATATATTGATCCAATCACCTATTACTCTTACTAACCTAGGTTAGGTTGACTTTTAAGCCTACATAGATAGTAGTCTGTTTAGGATAGTGTTGACTTGACTCTACTTTGGGTAATGGCCTAACCAAAGTTATGGCCCACTGTTAAGTTGGGTTAGTTTCTAACCTTATTTTAGGTTATATTGTTGTTTGTGTTCAAGGAATTTGGAAAGCTTTTTCTATGACTATAGTTTTCGACACATTATACTTGTCACATCCCGCACCCCACCCTACGCGGATGCTGAAGATGTGATGCCAGTTAGCCGCCTTGCCAGTTTCCAACCGACAATGCGACCAACCAAAGGCAATCTTCCGAACCTTACAATGAATTACATTCCAAATGTAAGGTCAGAACAGCGGAAATTAAAACCTTTTTATCTCGGGAATGCAACTCAACTATATACCTCATAAGTATGTACCACAGAGCAAATCTATAATCAAACAGCTAATATCTCTAACGACAGAGCACATCTATAACAAATATATAACACAGAGCATATCAAATTCCTCTAGAGTACCATTACCATGAGCCATGTCCCTACACATCTATTACATATGAATAAAGTCAACTATATCATCACGCTCGCCTGAATAGCCAAGATCAATCCATTAGAACCCAAGTCTCCACATATTATTGCCATCAGATTCTCACTTGGGAATGCCTCTTAGCCTACTAGTATCATCTTCTTGTGCCTTCTAATCCAATGGAGATACAACCTGAAAAATGTTAAATAAATGGAATGAGCTTAAACAAGCTCAGTGAGTAACATAGGTTCCTGTCATGGGTTTCAAAACCAGTTCATATATATATATATATATATACATGCTCAAATGTAACTCAGATAGAACAATGCAGCTCAAGTAGAACAGATACAGCTCAAATAGAACGGATATAGCTCAAAGTGCCTGAACCTTCCCCAGGCGATGTGGGATGGCATTACTTTCCATCCACCCCCTCACATGGAGGGCCTCATATCGCACACCTCCGACTGAGGTCGGTATCAGAGCGGAAAGTGCCTGAACCTTCCCCAGGCGATGTGGGATGGCATTACTTCCCATCCACCCCCTCACATGGAGGGCCTCATATCGCACACCTCCGGCTGAGGTCAGTATCAGAGCGGAACAGATAGGATTGAGCGGATGCTAAGCTCTGGGCGTCCCACAGAGGCAGCCATCCATCCATTGATATACTCAATCCCGGAGTGGGCCCCAGACAAGACAACATAACAAACAGAATCAAACAGACTCCAAAGGATAGGTAACAGAACAATAGACTTCAACAGAATCAACAGGATATATCAGAAGGCAGGATAGAACAAAATCATGCCACAAGTAATGCAGATCAAGAGATATGCATGAAAGCTTATGCATTTAAAACAGTTCAGTGTATAAACAGTTCAGCATATAAAGCAGTTTAGTATACAGAAAATATACACCAAGTCAGGAGTCCGAGTTACTCACCTGAATATATGTTTATCTCTCTTTCACAGATATCCTGATATTCTCCAGATACATCTTTAGGCACGTCCTTACATATCCTAAATAATCATCATCCTGAATAATCATCATCAACTACAGATATATTAGAATTTAGCCATTCATGTCTTATTTATCATCCTAAGCATCTACCGGGTCACCTAAGATAATCTAATGGCCTATTACTCTCTCATTGGGTTTCAACTGGGGCTATCATATTCTTTAATTAAGCTTAGTAGCTATTAGGATTTAGGACTCTATCGTTATTAAATCTTTATGTAAAGCATTATTACTTTGCTAAGCCCACAACTAATTTCACCATTGTATTTAGACCGCAGATCTAATATAAATTCTATATTTCTTGATCTCATTAAAATATTCGTTGGCTACTTTATTGGTGTTGGATTTTAATATCAATTTCCTTGGCTCTTAGTTTGCCTCTTTGAACTGAAACCTACACCAATGCTACGGCTTGTAAACAACATACATAGTACTACCATTGAATTATAGTTATGAGGGTTTTGTGAAGGTCTATTTGCTATTGAAGTTTACTGATGCAACAAAACTAGAAAGGTACAGATTTATATGACGAAGGTAGGAGTGGATTGATTATGTAGTTTATTAATAATTGGAAACTGCTCTATGTGCTGGACTAGTTAACAAAATAGCTTCAAACAAAAGAGAGGAACTGGAGGGACCAATTAAAGGGATACTACAAGTTACGGCAATTCCAAATGAAGCCAACTACAAGTTATAGTTGTCAACAAAGATTCTTAACTCAATCAATGTCATATATTTTATCCATTTATGACTCAGTTTCTTTAAAACCGATATTCATACCAGTTTGCCATTGAAACGTGATTTAATCAACCCACTGTACAGAATTACATTTCCATCCATGATTTTACCCAACCGTTGAAACTATTTTCAAATTAATAGCTGAACTATATTCCAATCAATAGCTGAACTATATTTAAATCAATAACTGAATTATAAATAATTCATGTATTTCAGTTTTCCAACAGCTGATCACTATTATAATTTTATTAGAGAATGTAAATTCAAAGAATCAAATTTATACCTGCTCTCACATTAGGTGGGTTGTCCATTATTGGACCAAGGAACCTGAGCTCCAATTACAGGAATATTCATGAGGCCCCTTCCAACAATAAAAATCAGAAATGTCTTCCATAGCTAACACTATGAAAGGGTAGCGTTGCAGGGAATCTGAATCTCTTTTCCAATGTCCCAATTTCAAATCAACTTCCTTTTTTTGCATTTGCCAACTGTAACTCATCCAACCCGTTTGCAATACCAGCAACCCCTTATAGAAATCAACTTCTCAAAAATCTCTCGGCAAAATCCTCCCCTACTGCACCGCTACTCTGCTACACCAACACGCACACACACATATACATTCACATACCCTGGTTCGCATCAGATTACAGTGCAACATTTTCCCAAATCAGCAGCTCTAATCACTGCTCAATTTCAATCTCAAGTTCAGCTCCATCCATGCCAACACAACCGAGCCAAAACCCACATGCATAAATTTCCTGATGCACCGTTTTACACATATACCCATTTCTGCATTCTTTCTTTTCCAATCTCTCTTTCCTAATTTGTTTAACACCCACACACATATATAAATATACACACATCAATCTGCTGCTTTACTGGTTAAAGCTTTCTGGAATTTTCCATATCTTTCCCACAAACCTTCAAGCCTCCTACGCTGCCCCTTTATCTAATTTTTCTTGCTTCCAGCCGCTTCCCTGCTCTTCCGTCCCCTCTGCTGCATCACTACTCACACACAAATATATATATATATATATATATCTCTTTACTGCTGTCTAATTCGAACAGATCCATTAGGACTCCTTTGTAGATTTACACAAATCTGTACAAGCAAGCAGAACTAGTGGATCGATTATGGAAATGAGACCTGTCTTTCTCCGCACGGCCTCTCACATTTTCTCCATTTTTCTACAAAATTCCAGAAGCTTCAAGTTTCTCCACATTTTTCCACAAGAGCCTACATAGATACACATACATCTCACGTGCTTCCCCTTCTAGCAGCTTCGGCTGTTCTCTCTTCTTTCTTTTTCTTTTCTATCAATATCCAGAAGCTTCATGATTTGCCCCTTTTTGTCAATTGTTAAAGCTGAAGCTAGAAGCTCCTCGGTTATGGGTTTAGGTGCATGGCTTCTAGAAGCTACAACTTCTTTGTTTAGCTACACCCCCTTCCAATAGCTTCTCTAGACCTGATATATAGTATATCTTATTTTGGCTCTTAGATAATTTCACATGTATATATATTTATCTCAAAATATTTATTTATTATTCACTTATATAATTCATATAATTAATTGGTATATGTATATATATATATATATATTTATATACACGTTCGTAGGTAGCTTCCGATATTTAGTTTTATCTTTAATCATTTTATTTTTATTCATAAAATATCAGCTATAAAGCCAAGACTCGGTTTCACTATTATTTATTTTAACTGATATTGGGTACCCGTTCATGTCATATATTGAATTCATATATTTTTATAATTAATTTTCCGCATCCCATTTATTATTCTCAGCACTCGGTTGACCGAGTTGTCTATTTCCGGAGCCTATATTATTCTTAATGGTCTAGATTAATTTTCATACTTTCTAATAATTAATTCATTAATGGCTCACTATATTTGAGCTATTTTAATTTCTTAACGTCAGATAATGTATTTTACTTAAATCGGGGGTGTAGTTTGGATCATGTCGGATTTTTGGGGTATTACAATACTTAATTGCCTATTTTATTAGAGGTGGGTGTTACAGTCGGGGTGTTACATACCTAACATTGTTGGACGCTCTGGACCTAATAATGAGGTCACATTGAGCATCCGAGTATGAAAACATGGTCATGGATGAAAGTGTAAAATTATAAAAATGCTTCTAGAATTATATAAGCCACACATAGGTAAATTAAGATCCAAAAAAGCCTAAATTTATTATCTTTGACATTTCGGACCTAACGATAATGTCTATTTAGGAAAAATAGAACACCGAAACAAATTGAAAAATGATGAACGCGTCCTTAAGACTTGATGAAGCTATTAGAAGAGTATATAAAGTAAAGAGGAAACCATACCAGTGTATATAGGAGCCTCTGAGTCTTAAAATGAGATTCTTTAAGATAATTGGGTACCTAAGACACAAGATATGAACGATAAAATTATCAAACTACCATTGAGGCTTAATTGACCAATCAGACGAACTCAAAAAGTAAAAGAGGGACCTACCTAATAGTTAGAAGACCATCTGGACTCAAAAATAAAGTCCGATAAGGTAAATGATGTACCGAACAACATAAGACATGAAAAAGGAAAAATGACCAAAATTCCCCTAAAGGTTAAAGTAAGCCATACTATGAACTACGAAGTGCTAGGTGCCTTAATTAAAGACCATCAGAGAATCCTAAATAATAAGATTTAGTTCATAAAAGACTAAGAACACTAAGTAATCAAAGAGTTAAGCTGAGAAATGTATTGGTATAATATTAATATATTATGATCCATGATTTAGGATCACCAACAAGGAAATAAAGATAAGATGCATGCCAAGGCAAGTGACTGTGGACTGTGTGTAATATCCCAACTCGGAATATGGCACGTATACTGAGATAGACAGGGTCGAGTAGTGTAACACCAGTTGTAATTTGAGCTATTTAAGCTCTGTACCAGGGTATTTTATGGAACTGTACGATTTTGGAATATCAATGAGTTATTTAGTATAGCCAATGTCGAGCAACACCCGAGCACCCCAGGACCCAGCATCGTAATGCGCATACGCACGTATTTCTATGCACGTGCATATTTCATGGACACGTAGTATATCTAAAATAAGCGTATGTATATGCTATTAAAAATAGATTTATATGTATATATGTGGATATATATATATATATACATGTATAAAATGTGTATTTAATATATGTATATATATATGTATAGTGTGGTGTATTATACATATATATATATATATAAATGTATATATAAGTATATATGTGTATATAAGTAATTATGCATATGAAAAGGGAAAGAAAAGAAAGAAAGGAAACAGCAAAGAAGGAGGGGTGTGTGTGCTGTGTGTGTCAAGTGAGTGAAGTGTGTGTGCGGCTGTGGTGAAAGCAGCAGGTCTGCCGACCTTGGGAGCAAGTGGTGTTTGTATATTTATATATATATATATATATATGTATATGGTGAGGATGGTACGTGGATGGTAGGGATTGAATGGGCGGTTGTAGGCAGTCAAAAATGGCTGCAAGAAAAGGAGGAAGAGAGAGAAAAGGTGGCTGCAAGTGGGGGGCAACCACATGGAGTTTCCCTTTAAATAAAATTGTCAATTAGAGAAATTTACAAACAATTGAAAGAAACCAAGGGACTGAAAGCATTCCTGATATTTAGAATTGAAGGAAAAGAGGAACAACCAAAAGAAAAGGAGGGGGAAATTGCGAGCCAAAAGCTCACACGGGTAAGTGATATTCAATTTCTGTTTTCATGATCTAATCATATTCGTTTAGTTTTGAGCATAGGACCTTGTTAAGCATGAAAAATGGTGATAATAGGAACAAACCGCATTTCATTTGGCTTAGAAATGAGAGAGAAAACCCTAGTTGCAGGTTAGGATGATAATTCGGTTTCATGGAATTTTATACTTGAAATCTTGTTTTTAGTTTAAGAAAATAATCCTCAAGGATGCAGAAACACATTAGAACTAAATTGGAATCGAAACAACTAAGAAACAAGCACGAAATTAAAGAGGAACAGTTGGCCGAAAAATTGGCCGGAAATGGCTGACTCAATATTCGTGAGGATTGAGAGGCTTTTAATAGGAACTGAGGTGGGGAATATCTCTCTAGTGACTTCAGTCAGCATTTATTGAATAAAGGGATTTTATCCCAATTGTCTGCACCTGGCATTCCTTAGAAGAATAGTGTAGTAGAGAGGAGAAACATGACACTTTTAGATATGGTAAGGTCAATGATGAGTTATTCTAATTAGCCTATATTCTTTCGGGGGTATGTGTTGGAGAAAACGGTATATATTCAGAACTCAGTTCCAACTAAGTCTGCTCCTAAGACTCTAGTAGAGCTTTGGACTGGGCACAAGCCAAGTCTAAACCATTATCGAGTCTGGGGGTGTCCAGACTATGTGCTGAAAGGAAAGACTAGCAAGTTGGAACCAAGATCAAAATTGAGCTATTTCATTGGATATCCTAAGGGGATAAAAGGCTGGCTCTTTTATAATCCCAATGAACAGAAGGTATTCGTCAGCAAGAATGCTGTATTTCTAGAGGATGATTATATTATGGGTTAGAGGCCTAAGATTAAGATCACCTTAGAAGAAATATCAGATGTGTAGAGATCCAAAAAAATGAGGGAAAATTTTTCGTTTTGCCGGTAGGATATTTGGCATACACAGTTTTGTCAGTCAAGCCCGGTTTTGCTAGTAAAGCATCTAAATGCGTCAGTTCACCATTTGACATGTTTAAAGGCATATTTGGAGTGTGTCATAGAAGATAAATATGCTTATAATATTGTGAGGTAGCTACTGTTCAAATTTTAGCTAAAACGGAAACCGTTTCAAAATTGGACAAAAAGGGCGTTCGGGTGGCCCTGGTGGAACGGGTCTAAAACGACCTCAAATGAAAATATTTTATTCTAAGAGTTTTCATTTAAAATAATTTTATGAACATTGGTTAAAACAAAATTTTGAATTGAAGCTTTTAGGAATGGGTTGTAGAGTAACGAGGTTTCGGGCTCATTAAGGGCAAAATGGTCATTTGCCCTTAGCCCCTTTGTCCACCACTATAAATACAGCCCCCTTAGACCATTTTTATCATAAATTGGGTCTGCAATTACAGAATTCACGTTCTTATAGAGAGAGAGTGAGAAAAGCCCTAGAAATTCAAGAATTCAAGCTGCCGAAACACATATTTCGAGCGGGATTTGGCCGAACTTTCTTCTGGAAAGTTGTTCCTCTCCACGAGTAATATATCCTCACTGAACAGTTTGGCTATCCAGGAAATACAGCTTCTACAGTTTGTGAAAAACTGATTTTAGGTATGGTTTCTTGCTAAGCTAGGAATAGATTTAGTTTTTATTGCTTTGCTACATGTTGATTGAGCTGTATAGATGTTTAATTAATGCTAGGAATCCACCTAGGTGGTGTTGAATTGAAATACCTAGAGTTGGAAATTTGGGGCTTTATGTATTCTTTGGTTTATTTGATGTTTTGTTGTTATGAAGATAAATTATCTTGTCTTTGTAGTTGATTGCTATATTTGGTATGTATTTATGTGATATTTACTTGACATCTTGGAGGGGAATTGGTTGTGTAATGTATTAGTCTTGCATGGAATGTTAGTGACTTTGTGAAATTCATTGTGGTTGGTGAAATGGTGACATTGTGGCTTGAAAGATATGTTAAGTTGTGTGGTTATGATCTATGTTATGTGAAGCATGGTGTGGAAATTTAAAGTTATGAATCATGTGGGGTTCAAAGGCATGACTTGCAAATGTACACCATGTGTTTGATTATTTGTCACATTGAATTTGCATGATGAAATCATGGCATGTTGGCATGGTGAAATTCTTTGGACACATGGTGTGAGTTGAGCACGAAGTGCTATGCATTATGAGGGTGTAGATCCTGTGGTGAAAAACCCAAAATTGGCCATTTGGTACTCGCATGCCAACGGGGTCCGGACCGTGAAGCGAGACATGTATCGGTGCTTGATTGACCCGACGGGGAGCGGCCCGTGAAACAGGTGTGGTACTCGATGGACCATCGGATGCGATCCGTAAAACCGAGACATGGGTGTGGCATGACATGGCATAGAGTTGACATGGGTATGGCATAGAGTTTGCATGTGTGAGTCATGCATAGCGTGTTGCATTGCATTAAACAACGGGAAGGGAAATTATATCTTGAAATTGTACACTTGCACACGCCACGTCCTAAATTTGTTGCTAGTATTAGTGAGTTATCATATCAACAGTTGAGCTGACCCATTCGTGGGCAATACATTTCAGATGAGGCACCAGCTGCTTGAGACTTCTTTGAGTGTTGAAGAAAAAGGAAGGAAATGGATTTTGTAGAAGATTTGACCTTTGGGGGCATGTTTTGAATGTATGGGCATAAGCCCACTTTGTTGTATTTTATATTTAAACTTATGTAAATTGTAAACCTTAGGCCTTGGGCCATTTTAAAAAAATGTATGAGTTGGAACTCAATGAATGTATGATGTTTGATTTAAATATATACTAGAGGTTACTTGATATTCGGGAGTTAAATATGCATTAAATGGAAGTGTTAGAAAATAGTGGATGCATGTTTAAGAGTTAATGGATTTTGATGCAGTTATTCCCATATATGTTGTGATTATTAGGTGATGAAAATACTTGGAAAAAAACAAAGGAGACTATGTCGAATTTTTTGTAGAATCAAAGTGGAAAATAGGTGTGTAAATGACTTTTTAAAAGGAGTGAAAAAAAATGTCAAAATGGGGGTTTAGGAACCTTGAACAAGGGGGATAAAAATGGGAAAAGTAGGTTGCAGCCATGAACAGTAAATTTTTAGAAATCAGAAAATCAGCTTTCTGTTGGAACAGTAAAACAACCAAAAAACAGCCCAGTAGCCGCAGCCTGTCGCGCGCCCAACGCGCGCGCGCGCCACGCCTTGCGTGCGCCCCACGCCCTGCCGCGCGCCTGTGCCCGTGCGCCCTGCGCGCGCGTGGCCTGTCCCCTGCGCGCGCGTGGCCTGCCCCCCTGCGCGCCCCTGCTGCCTTGCATGCTGCCACCTGCTGTCCAACCCATGGGCAGCCATTGTTTTGGCCATGTTTTGGCCATGTTGTAACCTATCTTCCAAAGGCATTTTGAGGCCATTAAATCATGAGTTTGACCCAAACTTTTGAGTTCATTTGAGACCATTTTAGGCCATTGTACCAAGCCAAGTTGGGGCAATTTATGGGACACCTTTTTAGGCATAAATCAAGGCCATGTTTGGCCATTTATTTGGACCACTTCTTGGACTATACCTTCGGGTATTTTGAGCCCTTTTTGGGCAACCATTACAGGGCACTTTGAGAAAGGTTTTGAGAACATTTTGAGAACCGTTTTTAAATATGATTTAAAGTATTTGGGCATTAATTGAGAGGAATACTTGAGCTATGTTGAGGAATGATTTGAGTTATATTGAATGCCGAATCTTTACTTAAATTGTTGGGAGAAACTTGAGGAATGATGATGGAGATTTAATTTAAATTTAATTCATTGTCATTTATTTATTCCTTTTCTTTCATTCAGTCGCTCCCCGGGTTCGTGGAAATCCGGGGCGTGACAAGATGCTTCTTTAGCTAAATGATAATCATGGACTAGATGCCTCTATTCCAACACCTTTTATCGCACCAGAGCCACGTCGTAGTGGGAGGACTGCCAGGACATCTGATAGGTACATGTTCTTAGGAGAGTCTATCTCAGAAGAATATCTTTTAGATCCCAATAGCTACGATAAGGCAACCTCTGATAAAGATTTAGGACTTTGGCAAAATGCTATGAAAGCTGATATGGAATATATGTATTCTAATAAGGTCTGGGAACTTGTGGAACCACCTGCCAATATTAAATCAATGGCTGTAAGTGGATTTACAAGGGAAAGAGAGGACCCGATGGATCAATTGAGACTTTTAAAGCTAGACTGGTGGCGAAAGGGTTTACTTAAAAAGAGGGTATCGATTCTAAGGAAACTTTTTCACCAGTTGCTATGCTTAAGTCTATTCGGATTCTCTTATCCATTGTAGCTCATTTTGATTATGAGATTTGGCAAATGGATGTCAAGACAACATTCTTGAATGGCTATCTTGAAGAAGATGTCTATATAATGTAATTAGATGGTTTCATAGCTAAGAGCCAAGAGCATATGGTATGCAAGCTGCATAAGTCCATTTATGGACTTAAGCAAGCTTCCTGAAGTTGGAATATCTGATTTGATTTGGCAATCAAGTCATTTGGTTTTGAACAAAACCTGGATGAACCTTGTGTGTATAAAAAGAGTGAAAGAAACGTGGTAGTGTTCCTAATTTTGTATGTGGATGATATACTATTCATTGGGAATGATATAGGGGCATTGTCTACGATAAAGGTTTGGCTAGCGAATCAGTTTGATATGAAGGACTTAGGAGAAGCCAGTTACATCCTCGGGATTAAGCTTTTGAAAGATCGGAAGAATAGGATGTTAGGCTTACCTCAAGCTATATATATATATATATATATAGATATAATTCTTGTTAAGTTTACAATGCATAACTCTAAGAAAGGCTTATTGCCTTTTAGGCATGAATTACCTCTGTCCAAGAATCAGTGTCCTAAGGCACTTGAGGAAGAGGAATGCATGAAGGCTCCTTATGCTTCAGCTGTAGGAAGCCTTACGTATGCTATGCTTTGCATTAGACCAGATATTTGTTTTGCAGTGGGAATAGTTAGCAGATATCAATCCAATCCAGGACCAAATCATTGGATTGCCGTGAAACATATACTCAAGTACTTAAGAAGGACTAGAGATTATATGTTGAGATACGGGGGGTGGTGATCTAGTTCCAGTTGGCTACACAGACCCTGACTTTATGTCAGATTAGAACTCTAGCAAGTCAACCTCAGGATATGTGTTTACTCTTGGTGGTGGAGCTATCAGTTGGAGGAGTATCAAGAATTAGTGTATTACTGACTCTACCACTGAAGCGGAATATATAGTTGCCTCTGGAACAGCTAAGGAAGCAATTTGGCTCAAGAAGTTCCTTTCGAAACTAGGAGTGGTACCATAGTCTCAGTTGCCTATGGTCCTATATTGTGACAATAGTGGAGTTGTAGCTCAATCCAAGGAGCCAAGAAACCACAAGGGTGGAAAGCACATAGAACGCAAGTATCACCTCATTAGAGAGATCGTTTTTGACACAGAGACATTGTCGTCACCAAGGTTGCATCTGCAGACAATCTTGTAGATCCTTTCACTAAGGCTCTACCTTTTAAAAGTTTCGAGCTTTATGTAGATACGGGGGCATACATCCTAACAAACTCCCACTTTCACTCATATCTATTCCCCATAACTTTAGGAGATATGAACTACTTATATAGGCAATGCTAGAATTGTTCGCAGCTATTGATAAGACTGGACATCTTATTTGCAAAGTTGTAATACAGTTAACCTTCATTTGATAAGGTAGTTTATCTCAACCTTCAGAGTAGTGGACTCTAGGTTATTGTATTGGTGTATTGAGATACATTGCACTAAGTCACTATAAGAAATGCATTATTTGGAACTATCACCTTTAATAAGTTTCTTATTCACTATTCGTAGTAAGTGCTTAATCTTGAGAGGATAGTGAACTCAAGTTTTGAATAGTGATGACTTTGAGTTACCAATGAGTGAGGTCTTTTAGATCAACACCTCGGTATCTTGGGCAGTCATTATTTAAACTGTGGGAACACATATTTTTAAGATAGAATCTACACTCTATATATTAGAGAGACGGATATCACCTTTGTGCTAATTCAATGAGTTAATCACTGAAATCTGGATCCGGTCTTTTCAGTAAATTGTTTATTGAAATGATGACCAATTACAAGTGATTAATATTTATTGAATTAGGTTCTTAAAATAATTAGAGAATTAATTTGACAGTATAATATGGAACCTTGATTATTAGTATCCATGTCGAAGGGCCAACTACAAAAGTATAATGTATATGGGTTTAATCTATTTTACTAAGTTAGAGTGTAATTTCAATTATATAGTGAAGTTAATTAAAATTAATTATGACATAATTAAAATTTAATTGACTAATTAGAAGTTAACTTAGTAGGACCTACTAGATCCCTTCTCTTGTCCTAATTAGGTTAAGCCCTATTTATACATTATATGTAGGGAGCTGTTTATCATAAGTTTTTATGCTAGACAAAAACAAGAAGCAGTACACACTCTTGCGATACGGTTTGCCTAAGGGAAAAGAGGAGAAGATCTAGAGGAGAAAGAGAAGGAAAATTTCATCAATCTCTTCAAGAAGTCTTCTTCAACAATCAAGATTATCAAAATAAGGGTAATTCTAACTCTCTTTTCAAGATTGTATAATTCATGTAAAGAAAAAGATCCAAATAGATTTTTAAAATTGCTTCCGCTATGGTTACAAACCCAATAAGTTACATGCCTTACAAATGTACAAACACCCTACTAGGGGTTAAGCCGGGTAAGTGTAAGAACCCTACTAGGGGTAAAAAACTGGTAAACTTTCAGATAAGTCTTTATAGTAGGCTATGTAAGCCATGAGTTCTAAATTACAATATGGTTGCCAAGGTGACAACTAATGATCCTACGGGGCATAGCTTTTAGATGTTGGCATGTATTGTTTGATTATTACTTTTACAATATCAGAACTATTGTTATGATGTTTTATATTGCAAAACTATCTACCATAAACTCTTGCATGATTTTAGAAAATGATCTTGTAACTCTCATTTCTTTGTTGTGCTTAAAAAATGCCAACATCTTTTATTACAGCTTCTTTTAATTGCTATTTATGAAACTTTATGAAAGTTTATGAAAAGTGGTCTAAGGAAACCCATGACAGGGAATTGGTGTTACTCACCAGCTTTTTATTTAGCTTACAAGGTTTTATCCTTTATATTTTCAAGAATGACTGAGAAATTTATACATCTAGATGCTAGTAAGTCATGATGAGTAGAAACTCTAGCTAGAAGAGGATTAGTATCCCAATTATGGAGATAGCAACCTGAAGGGATATATAGTATATTGATGTGACTGCTTAGGCATAGATTAGAATGTGAATGATATTTGCCGATGATGTATTAGTTTAGATACCCATGTGTAATATAATGTTGGGCTCATATTATTGAAACTCTATTGTGATGTTACTTATATTGTACTAAGTGTGACTGCATTCAAACAAAAATTTTTATAGGCTGAGATTCTGCTATATGATTTTATATGATTGAATGCAATCTACTTGGATATGTAAAGAGGCCTTTGGTTAAACACATTATCGATATGCTACAAAAGGGTTAGTGTATTGGCGAGGTGCCTAACTGGCCGATCTTTATCCCTAATCTGCATAGGGTGGGGTTCGAGATGTGATAGAATTAGTATCAAAGCAAAGGTTGCCTAAATGAGGAAACACATCAGAGAAAAAGTTACCTAAAGTAGGTGACTAAAGATACAAGACCCTAAGTAACCATCAAATTTAAAGTTACCCAAACCTAGAGTAACTAAACATAATTGGTGAATTGGGGCTTAGGTCACCATTACCTAGGGAAACCATAAACCATCAGAACCTTAGGTACATGAAACCTAGGGAATGAAGAGATGAGTTGATGAAAGATTTTAGATCTAAAATCCATAAGTCCTTGATTGTGTGAGACATGAAGTGTGATTTGAGAATTAGAACTTGATGATTTCTAAGGACAATATTACAACTCCCTGAAGAATGATTCTTTAGGAATCCGAAGTATAAGATTAGAATGAAGCAATGAAAGTAAGTGATTATATAAATTGCTCTTGGAGTCAATTAGATTACCCATTGCAGATGACTTAAGGATGAAATTGGCAACTGATATGTTCACAAGTTGCAAGAGATTCTCTCTTACAATTTGGTTCCTAAAAAGCTTGAAGTTAGAGGAAGTCTTATTGAGGATCGAAATGTTATACACATCAAGGTGTATAATAGATTCAGATTATTAGTGAATATCCATATGGAGGAAAGTAGGAGAGGATAGTGGTATATGGTAGAATGTTGTTAGATCCTCAATTACAGGTAAGGCCAACCACTTTATTGTGTAATTTTTAAGCTAGGAAACATGTCTGGCATTCCCTATCCAATCAACGAACTAAAGTCTTAAATGGATAAGCTCTGTAAGGAAAAAAGAAAGAGCAAATGAGATGTAACTTGGGGATTTAGTCACAATTATAGTAATGAGGACATAAGCAGATGAGTGATTTTCTTTTACAAAGAGATGACTCCCGAAGTACAAGAATGAGCTCTACAAAAAGCCTAGTAAAAAATAGTCCAACTAAGTTTGGCACATTATGACTAAGAAGATGTGAAGGATTCGGTGGTCAAGAGTTTATCACCAATAGAAGTAAACATATAACTCTATGATTAAAAACAGTTTGAAATAATTTTTTAGACATTAGAATAAACCCAACCCCAATAGTAGTGAACGATATGTAAGTCTTGTGACTAACGGGGCACAATACTACCCTAAAGAGTCCCCTAGTACCTCAAGCTAGACTCAATGACCAAGAGGAGCATGGTACACTTACTATGCTCCAACCCTTAACAAAATAGGAAGATGTGAACCTGAAATCAGGTAAAGAACACCTACTTAAGAAGTCAATCTAAATAAGATACAAGGGATTGACTAGCTCACAAAGTGAACACATGCCTATGAACCTCCAATATGAGGCAAAGGAAAGTTTCTTCTGTTGTAAAGAAAAATTAATGCGAAGATCATGAGTACAATGAGGCTAACCCAATGGTACTAATGAAACTAAGAATCCATGACTAATGAGTAAAGTCATGAGAGGTAACTACTATCAAAGGACACTACTGAAGACAATGTTATAAACATTATGACTATAAAAGAAAAATAAGAAAGGTTGTCACATGATTGATGACTTTTGAAGTCTAATGAGATTCGATTGAATAGAAGTAAGGCCCACTATCGGGCAATACTCAAGTAACCTAGCCATGCAGTGGTGGTAAGTGAGAGATTAATGAATCTGAAAAAACTTTGAGAATTGTTACAAACCAAATGATTAAGGAAGTGACTGACGATAGCATAAGTCATAAAAATTTAAGATCGGGGTAAATAAAAACTAAAAACCCATAATGAGTTACAAAGTTTAATGAGGAACTAACCATAACTTTAATAAAAAAGATACTAATGAAACAACTTGTGATGAAATTAGAAAGATCATTAGAAATTGGGTATTCCTGTACCTTAAGAACCCTCCGATAAGTCTGCTAAGAGTTAGTGAAGTAAGAAACTAAGTACACCACTACGATTCAACTCATGAGACAAATAGAAAGGTATGAATACGTAAGATTTTAGACAATGATAGGGAAGAAATAGAGGAACTAAGTTCCTATATCCCTCAAACCATGTAATGGCACATATAGAACCAAACTTACATGTGAATCCAAGTAAGTGTTCATAATAAAAAAAGGAAATTATAAGGAATTAGCTAAGGACTTTGTCCTAAAAACAAAACAAAGTACAATATGTCACATCCCCCAGACCCACCCTGTGCGGATTTGGGGTACGTGGCAAAGGCCAGTTAGGCACCCATCGGGTTTTATCAGTTTTTTTTTTTTGAAAACAAAACCCCGACGGTAATCCTAACCAAAGGCCATTCCGATCTAAATCCCAAGCATAATGCATTCAACATATATAGTTGAAGCAGCGGAATTTTCACATGAGAATGCATACATGTATACTTGGTAGAGCATTCAGGATATATCATAGTCAGACCTATCTTAATCAAGATTACAAAACAGTTTCACTACAAAAGGTCAACCACAAGAGGTCATAGTCTGTTCAGTTACACAAAAAGTACAAAAATGGTATAGATTCTCAAAAATGGGTTATCATTCTATCTGGGGGTCTTCAACATTTTCCCCCTAAGTTCTGGACATGCTAAACCTGTCCATCTGAGGGTTCCCCTGAAATTATTAAAATAATGGAATGAGCTTTAAAAAGCCCAGTGAGTAACACAGATATCCAGGCAAGAGTTTCGAATTCAATCTTTGCTTAAATCACATGGTTAAGTAAATCAGTTTGGAATTAATAGTTCAATAAATCCAAGTCAAATTCAATAGATCAAAACAGATAAACAGTTCAGAGTGCTAGCATATCAATCAGAAGTATAGTTAATCATTTGAGAAACTAAAAACCATGTCATCGGTGATAAAAGCATACATTTAAACAATTGCATTTAAAACATATAGTATTCGAAACAATTTAGCAGATCAAGGAACAGTAACTTAAACAGTGTCAGAAGTTACTCACCTTCAATATTTGAATTTGAAGCTATGAACGGAGCCTTCCTCTTTTTCTCCTTAAGCCTAAAACAATTTATAAAGATTTATCAACTCATGACCTTAGACTGAGTAAGTCTACCCTATGATGGGTTTCATGGAACTAACTTATAGTGGCTAGTTCTTAGGTCTTACCTCTTAAGCATTTGGCTTAGGGTTTCAGTGCCTTCACACATTTATCGGTTCTGATTTTCATATTATGGACCTAACCATTGAGTTCGGAAGGTCGAAGAAAGTCAATTTAGACTCTCTCGGCTTTTAAATCTGGGTTCGGGTATATCAGGGGTATTTTGGTCATTTTTGCCGTCACATAATTTCTGTCTCGGATTCGTCATCTAATCATGCATACAGTCTCACAAGTGTCAGGTCTACTACTGGTATTAATTCCATTTTAATCGGACTTCATTTAGGCCTTGTACAGTGTCAGGGGTATTATGGTAATTTCCTATGTTGTATTTTTCGGTACTTTATTTGTAGTCACGGACCTCACCATTGAGTCCGGAATGTCCAACATAGTTAAAATGGACTATCTTTCAGTGAAATTTGGCCCTATGTGTCATTAGGGGCAGTATGGTCATTTACCCTTTACATGTCTGTATTTTTCGGGACTTGGTTTCACAAATCGGACTCCACCATTGAGTCCGGAATGCCCGAAATAGTAAGATTACACTATTCAATCATTAAATTCGGACTTGGTTTGACTCGTTTAAGGTCTAGGGGCATTATGGTAATTATTCCCTTTTAATAAAATAATTAAATAATTATTTTATTATTTTAATTAATTTTTCAGGGGTATAATTGCATAAGATTTTCAAAATCTGGGCCTTAGTGTAATTCTGTCAAACAGTGGAGGTCAGTTTGCAAATATTTAAAAGTTCAAAACTGAACCAAAGGGTTCAGTCTCCTTGCAACTGAACCGGTCCGGTTCAGTTCGGTTCTGACCGGTCCTGTTACATTGCTGACGTCACGATGACGTCAGCCCTCAAATAAATTTAAAAACTGTTTATTCAAAACGACGCAGCTTTATTAATGCAGTGGCAGTCCCTGGGACAGACACGTGTCCGAGTTGGCTCGGCCCAACCCATCTCGACTCGATCGACTCGGTCGACTCAGCCGAGTCAACTCCGTCTTCTCCACAAACTGACTCGGTGTTGCCCTATTTTCTGCAGATTTTTAGCTTCTATTTCGTGAGTTTTAGGGTACGGTTTCTTGCTGTTTTGGGGTGGTATCGACTCCTGAGGGTCACACCAACACTTTGGCATCGGTTTTGGGCATCAAATCAACCCAACAAGTTCTGTTTTCAAGAGAGTAACCGTGACCTGCAACTCGATCTAGCACCCTCATTTCTCAACCATTTCGTGTGTGGTTTGAAGCTACGTGACCTACAAATCATAAGGATCAAGACCCTATTTATATATTTCAGTTTAGTCTCGAGTTTTAACGGATTGGATTTTAAACCCGTAGGTTCATTTCCAATTTCGTGGGGCTACAGTGAGTCTCGAGGTCGCGTAGGTACATATTTGAGATCCTCTTGGGGTCTATTTCAGGCCTTGACACTCAAAACTCTGAACTGTTATGGTCGATTCAGACCTGGGTTTTCCAAGGTTCATCAATGGAGGTTGGTCTCGGGTTTCATGGGTTTTGACCTATCCGAGACCTCTAAGCCATGCTATACACTCAAAACAGTTCCTAGAGTCAATAATGAGGCATGCATGTAGTCTATACTCGTAGCAACTCATCAAAATAATTCAAAAATCTACAAAACAAGAATTGAAGATAATTTAGAATTTTTACCTTCACAGTGCTGTCCTTCTCGGTTATGGCTCGACCCAGACCTCTCACAGTGTCCTCAAGTTCCTCAGGTCATGCATGAAATCCTCAAGCCTTTACTTCAATTGCCAATTCCTCTCTCACTTGCATGCACAATCTCCCTTCTCTCTCTCTCTCTCCACACTTCACCCTCACTCTCTCTCAATCCCTCACGTATGACTCAGTTTTAGAATTTCAGAATTCTCTAAGGAGAGAATCTGATGCAAGTTATGTATATATATATGTACATATAGGGCTATACACATATGAGTGTATCTCTACCCTTAGTGGGTTTGTGACTGCTGACTTGATGGAGGTGATGGAGGGCTATGATGAAGGGAATGCATGCAAGGCCATTGGCCAATTTGGGTGGTGGCTTGAGCAGATTATAGGTTATATACATATATTGCTGTATTTATGCACAAAGTAACCAACAGCCTAGTTGGTAACTTTTTGAGACAAAGTTGCTTACCTTGGTAGGTCAAGGGTTCAATTCCCCTTGGCCTCCCAAGTGACCATTTTCTCTTAATTTCTGGTTAAGGCCTTGTTTGGTTGTCGCTAATTTTCAGTTTCACTGTTTTGGCCTTAACTCCCAATCTGTAACTCCTTTTTCAGTGCAGTTTCTTTCTGTCACTTCCTACTCAGAATATCTTCCATTGACCAAGGTCCAATGTCAGTTTTTATTTTCTCGAGTTTCCCATAATTAGCTAATTCGAGTTTTATCACTATTAAAAATAGGCATTAAATTAGCTAAACCTGACATTTCATTCCCAAAACAGTTTTCTCATATACAAAACATGTCAGTTACGAAATTGGGGTATTACACAATAAGCGCATGAAATTGAGTGAGACAACGGAACTATAAGAGAAGATGAATTGTGTTTAAAATATTTCTTATTTAAGGACACAATGTCCTAAATACCAATAACAAACCCAAATGACCAGGAAAATAGACTAGCACAACAGGTTAAGTGTAAAAGAGAATTTACATATTACAATAAGAGCGTGAAATTAAGTAGACTAAGCAAAGACTTAATCCTCATTACACTAGAAGTACTTGAATAAAGAAGCTCAATACACTTGAATAATAAAGATAGAGTAGCCTAACTTCACTTGACTTTTAAAACTACCATAAATTAAAGGACAACGAGTCAAGTAGTATTAGAGTGTGCAATGGAAGCATGCCAATGATACAAGTAGATGAATATTTTTCTCCATCGTATTAGTTAAGTTTTCGGGACAAAACTCTTTTTAAGGAGGGGATAATGTAACACCCTTACCCAATGAATTGGCTAATTTTCGTACAAAGCATTAATAGAAACATCAATAGAAATCTTTTTGACTTTTTGAGAAAATCTGAAATATTACGAATTAAGATTAGGACATTTAACCTAATCTCCGGTAGACTCAACCCACCCTGTAGAGACTTGGAAAAAAAATAAAATAAAATAAAATATTTACGTTGGTTAACGAAGTGCCAAGATAAATCCATAGGATTGATGCGAATTATAAATTTATATTTACATATATATATATATATATGTCCGTGAAATTTCTAAAGGAAATTATTGAAAAAAAAAAGAGATAAAAAGGGAGTGTCGGCAGCCTTGGGAGTGGCATTGTAATGTGTGGTGTGTGTTTGAGTGAAGAGAGAAACTAAAGGAAAAAAAAAACCGTGAGATGGAAAAATGGGAAACAGGGGAGTGCAGCTCGCATGAAAGAAAGAAGAAATGAGAGAAAGAAAAAAAGAAGAAAAAGAGAGAGAAAGGGGAAAGGAGAAACGGAGGGGGGCGAATCCGACGGTGGTCGCGAGGGGACTCGAGGCTAAAGGGCGATGGCCTGGCGTGGGATTTTGGATTGCGATTTGGGTCTCTTGTAGCGTTGGTGTAGAGAGACAGAAAACAGAGGAAAAGAGGAGTTTGATTCAGGCGTAAAGGGGCTTTTGGTGATTTTAATGAGGTGTTGCAGGTGCCGTTTCATGTTGTTTGGGCCATTGGAAGAGAGGGCTGTGTGTGTAACGATGTGTGTGTGCAGTGGCGTAAGGAAGTGCAACAGAGGGGATTCTGATTTGGCTTGGGACTGTGCGTGGGTGTTGCGGTTTTTGTGAGATGGCTGCTTCAATTAGTTCAGGCGTTGGGTTTTGTGGGATGGTTCATGTGTGTATATTTATATATGTGTGTGGGTGTTAGATGAATCAGGAAAGAGAGATTGGAAGAGAAAGAGTGTAGAAATGGGTGAGTGTATAAGCGGTGCAGCAGGTATGAACTCTATTTCTCTAAATTTACAATCCGTAATGGAATTGTGTTGGCTGTTGGAAAATTTGGAAATGGGTGATTTTGTTCGACTGCTAGGAAAACTGGAATATAGTTCCAGCTATTGAATGGAATTTTTCTTGGAGAAGTGGTTCTGCACTGTGGTATAAATTAACCCATTAAAACAGTTTTCATTCTATTTGATGCTTCTCTAGTTAGTCAGTAATTTTCCCACAGATATTGTCTACATGGTGATCTTTATGTCTAGTGCAAAATGTGATTGTCCAAATGCTTCTTCCAATCTAGACTTAATCAGTACAGGCATCATCTGTTTCCTTTATTTAGGAAGCAATGAGCCTGTTGTGGAGAAACTGTTAGATGACATGGCTGGATAAATTCCCTTTCTGAAATTGCCCAAAGCTTGATCTGCTCATTCATGACCAACATAAAGGAAATTCTGATATAACCTTTATTTGTTCTCTCTAGAAATTATACACGCACTAGTTACAAACCATCACTGTTAATAGAAAACTATGTGGGGGAAGGTAGTGCGGTCCAGTGGCTTTAATCAAACCACATCCAAATGGTAAATTAACATGTATTGATCTTAAAGGACCTGATTTGTAGAAGAATATAAAATATATTATATTATGTAGATTGTGTAAAGGAACTGATATTTGCAAATTGATGAACCGATAATTAATTTTAAATGGGTGTTGAGCTGATATTGATTTCAAGCAGGTGCATGCTTATGGAATTTAATGAAAATAGGTGGTTGAAAAATATAATGCATGGAAGTGATATTAAAATCCAACATTAATAAAGCAGTTGGCAAATATTTTAATGAGATTGAGGAATGTGGAACTCATATTAAATTCGAGGTCTAAACACAATAATTTAATGCCAGTAATATATAGGCTACCAAGCTAAACTAAAAATCAAACTAAGGTCTGTAAGAAAACTACATGAATATTAATTAATATTTGTGATGGTTGTTCTAGGACTCCTGGATCTAGGATCAACTGGAAGGCCATTGAAGGTGTGGTCTCAGCATAGATAAAGAATGACATTAAAGGAATTAGCTAAGAACTTGGTCTCACATATGAAGGTAGACATGACGCAATCAGACTGTTTGAAGCTGCTGAGTTGGAATGGGAAGAAAAGTTGTAGTAGCAATACTAGTGGTAACTTCAGCCGTGCGGTGGTGTAATTGTTGGAGGCTATGGGTTTTAACCTTGCTTATAACAATCGGAGCTACTGATTTGGAACACTCTGCACAGTAATTTGAGGAGAAGAAGGGAAAGTTCTTCAATATCTAATGGATGGGATGATAAAGAGACAAAATCTATCAGGATCATCATCTGCTTGGGGGAAAAAGGCTGAAGAAGCTGATGAAACTGGATTTAAAATGGTTGGCCGACTCGATCAACCTGCCGGTGTGTTTTCTTCAATTTCTGAACCGTGGATTAAAGATTAATCTGGTTGATCTGGATTGCATAATGGACACAGCTTCGTGGGGTTGAGATAACCCGATCAGGTATGGTACTTTACTAAGTAAGGAATAGAATTAAATTAGGATTGATGTGCATATTGCTTGAATGCTTTTTGTGCTTGTCTGCTGATAGAAGATCACATAGGAATTATTGCTTCTTTGAGTTGATTGTTATATGTTTCCATGTTCTTTATGATTATTTAGGAAATGTGGTTTACTTCTTGAGTTGTCATCCTATGTGATTTAGAAGGCTTGTTGATATTGTGACATGTGGATTTGCGTAAGTGTTGAGATTGATCGAGCATGACATGTAGATTTGTGGATGAAGTCTTGGGATTTGATCTTAAATGTGATGCATGATTTAAAGCATGTTGCACATGCTTATGAGAGTGATGTTTCATTTGAACTGTATTATTGGATGATGAAATCATGGCATATTGGCATAGTGTAATTCCTTGAAAGCATAGTGTGGGTCAGCACGAAGTGCTAGTGCATTATGAGGGTGCAGATCCTGTGGTGAAAAACCCAAAATTGGCCATTGGGTACTCGCAGGCCTACGGGGTCCAGACCGTAAGGCGAGACATATATTGGTACTTGCATGCCAACGGGGAAGAACCGTGAAGCGAGACATGGGTGTGACATTGAGATGCATGGGTGTGTCATGCATATTGCATGTGCATGTGTTGATGAATTTGTGAACGTGATATAGAGTTTTATACAGATGTAGTTTGTACATTGTCATCATATTGTATGCATGATTGGGGAGGCATGTAGATATACATGTACACTTGCACATGCCACGTCTTAATTTTATTCCTTGCATTAGTATTGTACCATACCAGCATGTTGGCGCTGACCCATTCGTGGGCACAGGTTTCAGATAAAGCATCCTGGTACGTGGGACTTGATGAAGTCTTGGAGAAAGGAGAGGAAATAAATTTGGAAGAATATTTGGGCCCTTGGGGCGTATTTTGATTTTATAAAGGATTGGTGTGTTTCTAAAAAGAATGGAAATGGTATTGTATATTGTAATAAATGATCTTTTAGTTTAAGTGTAGGAGTAGATGTGATGGATTGGATAATTAGACAATGTATATTTAACTTTGATAAAGTTGTGGCCATCGAGTGAGGATGGATTGTGATGTATTTATATTTATATGATGTTATATGATGCATTGTGATTATCAGGGGGAAAAAGGTTCGAAAAACAAAGGAGGTTCTGCCGAAATTTTTATAAACCGGGAATGTATGTGTATTAACAGAGATATATGGATGTAGCGTTATGTTAGTGGAATAGGCTTGTATCTAAATTAGTAAACTTAGTTAAAATTCGTTAAATATTTATTTATTTATTTACTTTAATATTTATTTTCTTCTTTTGTCTCGTTCAGTCGCGTCCCCGGGTTCGATCGGGAATTCGGGGCGTGACACACCCTGGGTTAAAAAACTAAGTGATCAAATATATTACTAGCCTAAGATAATGAAAGTTGATATCAAATAATTATGGACTCATTTAGTAAATAATTATAGTAAATCCTTATAAATATGTGATAGGCTAAAATAAATAAAGCTTACCATGAGACTGACACATGATAAAAAGACAAAATAGGGAACACATATCAAAGTGTAATATCCCGACTTAGTTATGTGGAGAAGTTACACATATACATATAGGTTACCGAAAGCATACCCACGGGAAATAACCATTACATTGAGGGCACGATGGGTATAATACGTAGGAGAAATGTATATATCATCACAGATATACATACAAATACACGTATATAAATGTATATATAAATATAAAGAAGCAAAATAAATATATATGTATACGCACACGCAAGTATTTGGCTGTGTGTATTAGTGTGTGAAAAGAGCGTATGTTAGTAAGTGTATGCCAAGTGTGTGTTTACAATTGGAAAGGAAGTTGTGTTGAGGGAGGTGTATGAGATTAGGGAGGAAAAAAATATAAAAATAGGGCAACTAAGTTACTTAGTTATGAAGTAGAGAGGGAAGAGGTGGTATAATATTATATATATATATATATGTCTACACACATACACATGTTGTAAAAGCTTATAGTAGTTGCACAATAGAAAAATAAGAGAAAGAAAGAAAAAAGGGGAGAGAGGGATAGAAAACAATTATAAAAAAACGGGGAAGTAACAATAGTAGAAGGAAATAAAGAAGATGGAGGAAGATAGAAGAGCAACAGTTGAGCCTTTACAAGGTAACCTTACTAATTCTATTTAACACTTTTGAGTTCTAAGCAATTAATAGGTAGGTTTATACTAAAGGATTACTTTGAAAACACTAAAAAGTCGAACCCCCATTAACGGAGCTTAAGAAATGCAGGAAATTCAAAGTCAAACAAAACTCCATACTATGAATGAGGTCTTAAACTACATAAAAAAATGAAACTCAAATAAAAAGGAAGTACGCGATTTGGCTCATAAATGAGCTTAAACAAGAAAATTGTAAGTTATAGGAAATATCTACCAACCAAAGAAAACGGTGAGTTAACTTAGTTTTAAGGGCATGAATTTGCAGAGAAATTCATAAGGTTCACAGTGGTTAAAAAATCACCAAAAAAGGTGACCAATTGAGTAAGAAACAGTGGAAAATCAACCTTATTGGAAAATTGGGTTTTTGTGTTTTCGGCCAACTCATCGAGTTTGGAGGCTCAAACCAGTTCCAAAGAAAAACACGAAATTTCTTAGAAAAACGAAGAGGAAAATTGGAAATTCAAGATTCTAGAGACCGTTGCCAGGGAAGGCGACTGGCATGTCGTTGAAAAATTGATGAAGACATAACTATTCTGGTCAAATTCGAGTTCGGGTCGACCAGGCCCAAGTGATTAAACAGGTAAGTCAAACAGTGTCATTTAGATGCATGAAATTAATTAACCTAAAAGCTATACAATGACATTTTGCTGACGCCACATTGACGCAAGCAAGACAAGATGAACCAAACTAGACCGGTCAATTCACAAGAGTTTTAAACTTGGTTTAATTGCATAACCTCTAGACTGAGGGTTCAAACCAAAATTTCTTGAAATTGAATTTTGACCCTAGAATTTTATGGAAATTATATAAATACCCATCAAATTAATTAAAATTTAATTTTAAGCCCTTTTAAAATTAGGGAGAATTAACAAAATGCCCTTAACCCGAAAATTGGTTAAATGAAGGTCAATTAAAATGCAAGAAACGTCTAATCCAATATTTTTAGGCATTTTGGACTCAACGGTGGAGTCCGATTTAGAAAATTAGACCTTGAAATATATGAACAGAAAAACTGGATTAATTCTAAATAAGTCCTAATGTGTTAATTAAGGTACCATATGAACACCAATGACTGTGAGGATACATACCTTTACATTTTTTGATGTTCTGGAATCAATGGTATGGTCTGTTTCATCAAACGAAGTACCAAAAATACAGACACATAGAAATGTGAAATTCTCAAACTGCCCTTAGTGTTATAGTGTTATACGGGCTACCAAATTGACTGAAAAATTATAGAAAGGGGCACACCAAACATTATTGGACACTCGAAACCTAATAATGAGGTCAAATTGTGCATCCAGGCACCCGAATATGGTTCTGCATGAAAGTTTAAAATTATAAAAATTCCCTTAAACTAAATAAAAGCCACATATAGATAAATTAAGTCCTGAAAAGCCTAAATTTATTATCTTTAACATTTCAGACTTAACAATGATGTCCGTTTAGAAAAAAAGGAACACCGCAACAAACTGAAAAATGATGAGTACATCCTAAGATTTAATGAAGCTACCAGAAGAGTATAAAAAGTAAAGAGGAACCCATACCAATATATATAGGAGCTCCTGGGTCTAAAAATGAGCTCTATTTAAGATAATTGGGTACCTAAGACATGATATATGAATGATAAAATTACCAAACTACCCTTGAGGCTTAATTGAGCAATCAAACGAACTCAGAAAGTAAAAGAGGGACCTACCTTATAGTTAAAAGACTGTCAGGACTAAGAAATTAAGTCTAATAAGATAAATGATGTAACGAATAGTATAAGACATGAAAAATGGCAAATGACCAAAATGCCCCTAAAGGCTAAAGTAAGCCATACTATGAACTACGAGGTGTTAAGAACCCAAATTAAAGACCGAGAGGGAATCCAAAATAGTAAGATTGAGTCCATAAGAGACTATGAACATTAATTAAGCGAAGAATTAAGTTAGGATATGTACTAATATAGTATCAATGTTCGGATCCATAATTTGGGATCACCAACAAAGAAATAAAGATAAGATGACTGCCAATACAAGTTAAGCAAGCAAGTGATTGTGGACTCTAGATCATAGATGAGTAACCCTGAACCTTAAAATTGTGACATTTTACATGAAATGTAATGCTTTTAGAGTTTTATGACATGCTTCATACTACGATGCTAAATGTTTTAACTGCATGATAGTTTTTAGAATACTATGATGAATATTTTAATTGCATGCTTTCAAGTAGCATCTCTTTATTATTTTATAGGATGAACAACTTAAAGAATGCTTTGTAAGTATGTTAGAATGAAAGTTACATGCCTTACAAATGTAATAACACCCTACCGGAGGTGAAGCATAAGAACCCTCTCAGGGATAAAGAGTAAATAGACTTTCAGATAAGTCTTTATAGTAGGCTATGTAGGCCATGAGCTCTAAATTACATTATGGTCTCCAATGTGACAATGTATGGTCCTACGAGATAAAGCTTATAGATGTTGGCAAGTATTGTTTGATTAATGCTTTTACAATATTAGAACCAGTGATATGATATTTTATATTGCAAATCTATTTGGAATAAACTTTTGCATGATTTTAGAAAATGATCTTGCAACTCTCAGCTCTATCTTATGTTTAAATAATGCCGACAACTTTAATTACAACTTCTTTTAACTACTGTCCATGAGTGTTATGAAAGTTTATAAAATAGGGTTTACAGAAACCCATGGCAGGGAACTTATGTTACTCATGAGCTTTTGATTAAGCTCACAAGGTTTTATTCTGTATATTTTTAGGAATGACTATGAAGTTTATAGATCGAGATGCTAGCAAGTTATGATGAGTTGCTAAAAGATAATTAGTATCCCAGCCATAGAGATAACAACCTGAAGGGACATATAGCAGAATGTTGTGACAACTTAAAGGCAGATTAGAATGCGAATGATATTCACCGATAATGTATTAGTTCAAATACTTATGTGTAATGTAATATTGGCCTCATATTATTGTAACTCTAATATAATGTTACTTATGTTCTGCCAAGTGTGTCTCATTTAAACAAAATTTTTTATAGGCTCAAATTCCACTGTATGATTTTATATGGCTGGATGCAATCTACTTGGATATGTAAAGAGGCATTGGTTAGACACATCATCAATTTGCTACAAAAGGGTTAGTGTATGGGTGAGGTGCCTAACTGGCTGATCATTATCCCTAATTCGCATAGGGTGTGGTTTGGGATGTGCCACAACTCCTTTGTATAATATCCACTAAAGCTAAGGTCGATTTCATTGCAAGTGTTTGGAGGTTTAGGAATAGATAGAGTTTCAGTTGTGGCTATTGTGATTGGATTGGTCCAACCATCTTGAATGGCAAGCCACACATGTTCATCAATTTCCCTAAAGAATGCTCTCACATGAGTTTTCCAATAAGAATAATTTAACCCATCAAATAGTGGAAGTCGGGTTATGAACCCGCCTTCACGCATACCATCTATTTTACACACAAATTAGGATTCAATATATTGCTTTAGATTAAAAGCTTAGATACCACTTTGAAGGGTCTCTAATGTGAGTCTAGATGGTATCTATAAGCTAGAGGGGTGAATAGGTAATACAACAAGATTAACCCAATATGACTCATTAAAATTTACATACAAACTATACAATCAATTAACAAGCATCCAATCTGTTACAGACTTCTAATGACCCAGATAGTATTTCCCTATAGCCCCGTTCATCTCTCCAAATTTGATCGGTATAGAATCCACAAAATGCTTCTCTAGTTGGAACACCGCTACAACCACAAATCACCAAATGGCCTCTAACTCCTTTGATCGCCACAAGCTCAAACTTTGTGATGGTGGAAGAAATGGATTTTAGGCCCTTTCTATGATTTGGATCTAGGTGGGTATCAAATCATGTTAATGTTATTCAATTTGAAAGAAATGAGCTCTCAAGAACACACCCAAAAAATTACCTCGCATATAGAAATCTTAGTATTTTAACTAAAGCTCGTGGATCTCAAAATGGTGCATTAAATCCTAAAATAGAAATATTTGATGCACAACTCGTTCAAATGAAATGGCCTTCATTTGAACGAACTATCAAACGATTAAGTTTCAAATAGGTATTGGAATTCTCGTGGGAATGACCATTCGAAGCTCATCGAATGAGCACACATTGGAAAATTCACGGGAACAAGTTTTGATCAATAATCAAGCAATTGTCGAATGAGTACATTATATTACTTGTTTGAACGAAGGAACTTTCATTTGAATGACCAACAAAAGTTCCAAAGAAATGGAAAATGAAATATTTTGATCCCAATGTAAGTTTGAACCAAACATTTTCTACAAAAACCTCGGGAAAATATTTCATATACCATAAATAACACACACATGAAAAATATATGAATATGCAATGCATGATGTGTGACATCCAAATTATAAAAGTCCTTTATACCTCATTAAGAATAAGAAGAGCAGAATATGTGCACGTTAATGAAGCTGGAAAATTATTAAGAGAGATATGGGGCTTAACAGAACCTATGCCTACGACTAAGTTACAATTAGACACAAATTAGTTTTGTCAATACGGATTACCCAATACAACAACGGACTCAAAGTCCTAATAGAGTTTGAGGACAACAATTTTGAACTGCTATGCACTCACCTTTAGCTATGGATAATGCTACAGAATCTGCTTCTTGCTAAACTAAAACACAAAAGATTAACTTAGAAAGTGATGAGTTACACTTGTTCTTTTTCTATAATTTTTTTACCTAGAAAAATCAACATATGAATTGCTTAGCAGGTCAAACGATGTATCACTAGAAGAGAAGGTACCTATTTCTATTCTTCTAATTAGATATCTAAATATTGTTTTCACAGTTTTTAGGTGTAATTCATTTAGACATGATTGAAATCTTGAACACAAGCATACATTAAACATAATATTAGGCTTACTTGCTGTGAGATACAATAAACTTTCTATCACAACCCGGGTTCTAAAACCTAAATGTGGGTGATTAAGTCTAATGACCCATTGGTTCACACGATTAATTGAAAAATGTTCCCTGGTCCTTGAATTAGTTGAGAAATAACTCTTAAAGGCACTTTAGAAATGAAGAAAAATTGTTCAGTTCCTTTTTTCTGCCTGTTTCCAATTTCATACACTTTTCTCAAATTACAAAATTAATCTATTTTAAGGCCTTTTAGGATACATGTAAGGCATTACCAATGGTCGCTTTGTACTATTCCCTTTCTTCAAAGTCCCAAATTATCCAATATTAACATATATAAATAATACAATTTACTTCATTTAGTTAGTGAAAAGGCAACCTAGAGAAGGGTGAATAGGTTATTTAAAACTTTTTTTTGTTAATTTAATAAAATGTTTTGCCCTCAATGTGTTAGCACAATAAGTCAATCAAAGCAACAAATAGCAAGAATAAAAATAAAGAGTGCGCAGAGAATTTATAATGGTTCTTGTAACATCCCGACCCAATTAAGGATAGCGAGGATTATCACAAGATAATTTGCTTAATAATTATTGACAATTCAAGTTGAAAACTAATAGTCCATAAATATGGAGATAAATGTATAAATGAGAGCGATTTGTTATGAATTGGAGACAATCAATTTTAAGAAAGTGATTAATGACAACGATCAGAACTTGATGGCAAAGGTCATAACTTGATAACGATTTACGATTGACATTAATCGAGGATTAACACTTGAATAATTTTGGAAGATTAGTGCATGAAATACACTTAAGGCAAGACTAATGATGCATGAATAAAGTATGCTTAATCGGAGAAGTTTTGCACAAATTATAAGAGACTTTGTGAGGTTTAAAATGCAAAGTTTGAGAATTGATAAAATACTTTAAAATGCACTACGATGCATGTGTAAAGGTAAAAGAGAGAAAAGAGCTTTAAAAGGATCTTACGAAGTTTTGAACCCAAGACTAAGAAACATAAGGAAGAACTTATGCAAACAAAAGATAGCCACTAGGCTATCAAGCCTTTCGTGCTATATAAGCCACATGATATGTATATAACATGAAGATGAGTATGGAAATTTAGAGAAGAGAGACACATGTCATCACCCTATAGCACCTCCATCCCAATCAATTATGTTTCATGCAAAAATCTACCATGTATATATATATATATATATATATTTCGTGTATTCGTGTGATACACTACACTCAAAATAGACCTGCGGCCAGAGAAAGAGAGAGAAAAGTGAGAAGAAGAAATGGAGAAAAACAGAAGGAAGAAGAAGAAAAATAGAAGAAGAAAGAAGGGCTCACCAAGAGAAGCAAATCATAGAGCTGTTGTAAGGAAGAAAAAGAAAACTGAAGAGAGAGAGAAACTGAAGCAGGTAACTTCTCTCTAGAATTTTTTGAAATTTAGCTGCTATTAGTTAATTTAAGATGCATGCATGTGCTTAGAATTGAAAATGGAAGAAGAATACAAAAGAAATGGAATAGTTGAGCTTAAGAAACCCTAAGAAATCATATGACCGAATCTAGAAAAATTTGGGTTAGGAAGAAACTTAACCAAAACTTAATTCTGAACACGAGGTTCAAAATAGAATATAAAATGGGACATGACACAATTTGAAATACCAAAACTGGTGCAGTAATGGCCAAGAAAAGGCCAGTTGCAGGTGAGGGTGGATAATCAATTTAACTGAACCATTGGCTATTTCACTGAGTTTATGAATGGGAAACTGTTCCTTAGAGTTCCAATAACACAATAGAATGAAAATGAAGTGAAAAAAATACTTGTAACTTCACGAAATAGGAAGATAAGAAGTTGCCGGAAAACCAAGCTTCATTAGAACAGTAACTGTAACCCCCAATTTCGACGATTAAACCCTCATAAACTATGTTTTGATGGTAGAAATAAAACCCTTATGGAAAAATGAATCGAACCCTATTGGTTTTGTCACTTAAAATAGTCGACGCCGATCGCCGACGCTAGACAAGGAGATCGGAACCCTTACTGAAAAAATGAGGAACAAGGGACTGTTCTTGGGTCGGGTTGGGCCTGGACCCTTAAAAACGGATCTCAACCTAAAACAAAACACTACCATTTTGTTTAATGAATGCTGACGACATCGTGATGTCAGCATGACATAGTAAGGAAGGGTGAATCGGTTGGTTCTTAAGGGTTTTGAATCGGTTCAACAAATTAAACCCTATACTGTATGGTTTTGAACCATCTTTTTCAAAATTCTGTTTTGAACCCTAAAACTTTTTCTAAAATTATATTTTGACCCCCCAACTTTTGTTAAATACATAAAGGCCAAGAAAATATTTATAAATTATTTTTAAATCCTTTTTAAATTTAAAAAAATTACCAAAATGCCCTTAGGCAAAAATGGGCCAAATGAAGGCCAATTAAAATGAAAGAAGAGTCTAACCCAATGTTTTTGGGCATTTCAGACTTAATGGTAGATTCTGATTTATGAAATTAGATCCTGAAAAATTTGAATGGACAAATGGAATAATTTCAATTATGTCCTAATGATTAATTAAGTGATCAATTGAACCCCAATAACTATGGAAATACCTACCTTAGCATTTTGGGACATTCTGAACCCAATGACGGGATCCATTTTTTGAAACGAAGTCCCAAAAATATACACATGCGAAATGTTATAATTACCATTTTGCCCATAGTAATCCAAAAGCCAATTAAATCTTAGAAATAGCATATTTTGAATTTCTTTGACACTCCGGACTCAACGATGGAGTCCATTTTAGCCAATAAAGTGCCGAAAAATGAGACACATGAAAGTCTAAAATTATAAAAATTCCCCTAGGCTAAATATAAGCTATAGATGTGTAAATTAAGACCAGGATAAGCCTAAACTAATTATCTTCAATATTCCAGACCAGATGGTGACATAATTTTGAGAAAAATAAGACTCGATAACATATTAAAAATGATGAATACATCCTTATAACTTAATGAAGTTATCAGAAGTGTGTAGAGAAAATTAAAAGGTCTATGTAAATGTTATAAGGACCAACTGGACTTGAAATGAAGTCTGAATACGTAAATTGTGTACGAAAAAATATAGGACATTAAAAGTATAAATTACCATTATGCCCTTAAAGGGCCAAATAAGTTATAAAGCATCAGGAACCCTAAATTGGAAATTTGAGAATCTCTTAATCGATTAGACTAAGTTCAAAAGAACTTAAAATGCTGAATACAGATGCTTGGAATTAAAATGAATACAATTCAATATGCAATGTATTTTTGATCCATGATTATAGGATCATCCAAATGATGGAAAAATAGAAGAAGACTATGGGATAGCTACTATGGTACCAGTATCGAAATTCAAAGCTAAGGACTAAATGTAAGTAAACTCGAACTCTAATATGTGAATTTTTGCTCTACCAATATAGCTTACTTGGATGACTAACAACCTTTGTTTCTTGAAATTATGCATTAATAAATTGCTTTGAGTCCACAACCTATTGTTCACTGTGATTTTCTTGTTGTGGAATTTGTGATATGTTGAGATTCTATTGATTGTGAATATCTATAAGTCCTTGACTCCTTGGTTTTATCTTATCTTTGTGATCATTGTGATTGCTTTTGTTGTTGACATTTGTAATCTATGCATATGTACATACCTTTTAGAATTCTTTTTCTGATGACATTATTTGTGACTACCCGGGGTTGTGCTTGTCATTTGATAAGAGCTCTTGGTGCCATTCAGGGGAACCCAAAGATGAGTGGTGAACCTGGATGAGTGCTGCTTGGGGGTAATTAGGCACTATTTGTTTATAACATCTATTTGACTCAATTTTTATATGTTTGATTCCACACCTTTTGTTGATTTGATAACGTTACCTTTGGATGTGAAATATGCCTTTGAGGCTTATCTTTGTATTCGATTTGAACCCATTTGACTTTAGTAGCTAGACGTTTTATGTTCATCGATTTGACTCAAACTCTCATATCTATTTGACTCAAATTCGTATATCTATTTGATTCGGTATTCCATATGTTTGATTTCGTACTATGATTCTTATATCTATTTGACCTAGATTCTTATATCTATTCGACTCAGATTTGTATATTCATTTGACCTAGATTTGTATATCCATTTAACCCATGATTCTAGATGTTTGATCCCACACCATTTGTGGACTTGGTGATGTTACCTTTGGATGATAAATATGCCAATGAGGCTTATCTTTGTATTCAATCTGACTCTCTTGATTTGGGTAGCTAAATGATATACGTTGATAAATTTGTGCTTATTGACTTGCTTACTCATTGTTATCGTATTTGTGAACTCCTTATGAAACTGTGTTACTCTGGCCTGATGGCCGATTCCTTTAAGTTTGAAATCTTGTGATTATTCTCTTGTTATACACCTTTGTTTAACCCATTGCAGGATAAAGGATTTACTTATTGAGCTAAGTTAGCTCACCCTAAAATTATAAAAAAAATTCAGGTAATATGGAAGGAAAGACATTGATGGTGACTAATGGAGTTAATGGTATGCTTGTGGGTAACTTTGACAACGTAAAGCTTCGAATTGTAATTTAAATATATATCCTGTAAGGTTAATGTTAATGTTAGATATTATGACATAGTGATACTAGAAATGTTATTAGACTTGAATGATGATGGAAATTGTATTGAGAATAATCTTATTGATGATTGATAAAGTTGATTGATTGTCAGATGAGTTGCGTATGTGTAGCTTTTACATTTGCTTAAAAAGAAAAAGTTTTACTGTCTTGTGCAATTCATTTGATTTTTACAGCCTATTTGGGTGACAGTGTCAGTCACCGGCCCCTAATCTGCATAGGGTGGATTTTGGGTCGTGACAATTCGACTATGAAATGAACCTATGTACACTCTTTGACAACGATCCTTGATATTCTTGCCAAAAATTTACTCAAGTTATCATTGGGGTGATGACTTCACCATGTTACAATCAACTCATGTAGCAACTCTTTTTTAATACTTCACTCTCTAGAATGATTGGTTTGTCTCAAGACAAACGCTTCCCATTCAAAGAATCAAATCATAAATTGAAGAAGGGCCTAACTTTTCTCACATAATAAATATAATAGGAATACAAGAGACACTTTCTTTTTCACACAAGGGGTATTGAATCAACAATTTAATAACCCCCTAACAAGATCTTGAATCAAAGGTTAAATCCACACAATAAACTTCTTCACATATTTGTACTTGTGCTTGATAATCCCTGAAGATGTCCATGCATCATATTTATTAGACGACTGAAAAGAGGACCAAAAAAGAATCACGTATATCTAAAAGAGGCACGGTTTAATTGTCACATCCTGAGTTCCAAACGCTTTAGAAGTGATGGAAAAATACCAAGGAATATCAATAGATGATATCCCAAACTGATTAGGTCAATGGGAGTGAACTGGACTCCCAAACACTTAGGTTTGACCAAGGTGTTGTCATGTTAAGGCCTAGAAAATTAGCTATTTAAAATCCTTAGAATTGGCCATGCAGAATTTTTGATAATTGTTCTTTGGGTATCTAATAGCTTAGAAGTAATTTTTAATAAATTTTAGCTATACGGTAACCCACCCAACTAGCTATGGTCTAAGGCGACATTTTCAGAAATTTCAGATTTTTGTTCTTCGAATGGAGAGTTGACTTTTTATTCTTAAGGAATTAGGCCTTGGGACTACTTTTATTGGTTCCAAATAGGGGGACTTGTTTATTTACATTATAATATCTTAAGTAAATGACAATAAAATTAAATAAAACCATAATATCTTAAGTAAAACACAATAAAATTAAATAAAATCATTTAATGTAAATAAGGTATTCAATAACAATGTTGTCTGGGCAGCATAGTGGATAGTAGAATTGAGAGTCTGTGAGTTTCAGTCGACCTGCCAGTCGACTGAGTCTAGATACCACTCAACTGATTCTTCCATTTAGTCGATAGATAGTTTAGGACTTATGGTATTTTCATCTTCTGTGAGTTTCAATCGACCTTCCAGTCAACTGAGTCTAGATACCAGTCGATTGATTCTCCCATTTACTCGACTGATAGTTCAAGATTCATGATTTCTTCAGCTTCTGTTAGTCTCAGTCGACTTGTTCCAATTTCTAGTCGACTTAATGGTGTCTCCAATCGACTGAATTGGTCGCTTGACTTGTTAAACCTGTTATTTTTATAATCCTTTCAATCCCTTTTTGAACTCAATCTTGAACAAACACCAACCTTACTTATATATAGGATTATTACATCCACAAACACACTATTTATACTTTAATCATCTTTAGAAAAATCAAATGATCTAATTATCAATTCTTTGTTAGAAAAATATTTATATTTCATCTTTGTACATATATTAATAAGTTCCATGACTTGAAATCTTACTTCATACAATTCTTCACCGAGATTAATCTGCGTAAAGCCCGCGGTAGCAACGGAACCGGGGAAAGTATACAGAAAAGACAGTTCTTTTCTATTATATTAGTATTTTCTATTATATATTATTAGTATTTTCTATTATATTAGTATTAGATTAGTATTAGTTAGTGATCCCGGCTTAGTGAGTCCTTTCTTCCGTGATGAACTGTTGGCATCAGTCCTACATTTTGTTTTTATGGACCGAGGAGAAAGGGGGCTCGACGGGAAGAGGATTGTAACATACATAGATTAGTCATTAACAAGAGTAAGTTCAACTTTGCATGCCAAAAACCAACATTTTAGAAAACATGGGTTCTAAATAGCACTTCATGCCAAATCCCAATTTATGTCGCATTAATCTTCAAAAGGTGTATGTCCAAAAAGACGTGGATCCAAGAACGCCTTCAAATCATTGGCTCCATGCCATTTCCTGCATCTAGTAAGGGTTTAAACTACCTCCCTATAGAGGAATCTAACAAAAGGAGAAACTGAAGTGGTGTCACATGGATGCTTGTGCTCGTGTAGTGACAAGTTATATATGATAATACAATTCACACATCTATAATTCTCAATCTCAACTTTATAATTTATTCTTCAATAATCTCTACCCAAACAAGCATACACATATGTATTTGTCACGTAACACTCATAATATAATCCATTTATCAAGATTACACATCACAATTATAAAATAGAGCACATTGACACATTTTAACAAACATATAGTAGGCATATCATGTACTAGGGTTCACGTATATCAAGAAATCAAGATCTACTCATCGCATAACCTTTAATGAACAATCCAAAGGACTTCGAACACAAAGAAGAACACAAGAGGGTAGAAAATAAAACCAATCGTACATAAATATACAAGATTTAGATACTTTCGTCATTTTAACCACCACAAAATCGAATAAACATGAATATCATACCATGAGAAACATATATTTCACACATCATGTACATTCACACTCTCATCTCATCATTAGGTTAGAAACCCTTACCTCTTTTGTAGATTTAGTGTAAACCATAGCTTTCTTGTGTAGTTCCTTGCTTGATTTCTTAAAGCCCAAGGTGGAAACTTGGGTAGAACCACTCCAAGAAGGGTGATCTCACCCTAAGAAGCTTTGATCTATCTTGAATCCAAGAAAAATTGATAAAGAATGGAAGAAAATGGAAGCCCTAACTCCTCCCTTAGAGCCGTGATTGTTGAGAACATAAAGAATTGAGATATCAGAAAAAATGAGAGAATAGTTGTTAGGGTTATGGTTGATGGGTATTTATACCCAAGAAACCCTAATTTTACTTAAAGACCACTTTGCCCATTTTTTAATAAGTTTCCTTCATTTTCTTTCTTTCCTTTTTTTCTTTTCAAACTATATGTTATTTATTTCAATATAATTCAATATTTGTAAAACTCTTTTAAGTCCAATTACAATATCTCTCGGGTACTACATTTGCGCAAACTCGCGATGATGGAAAAATGACCGTTTTGCCTCTATAGTCATTTCATGGGTTTAAATAAGCTCCAATAATCTCAAAAAAAAATCTAACCCATTATTTGATATTATAAATCAATTACACCCCATAATAATATATTACTGATATTTTAGTTTACTTATTTTATATTATAAAGTTACAGGACATTACATTGACCTCTTTTGAGTTAGCTGGAAAGTCTTCCCAGTCAGCCGGTCTCTCCTATAGTTGCCCTAAAAAATATTCAAACAGGAGCTCTCAGTTAGCTGGTCCTACCTATCGGTCAACCAAAATCCTTTAGTCTTCCTAAATCTTGCACACCTGACCAGCTAGTATCTTCTGGACCATCTAAATAGTCTTTCTGGTCAACTGGTAGTGGTACTCGGTCAGTCGGTACCCTCTAGTTTGTTAAAATGCCAACATCCCCATTCCTAGTCAACTGGTATTGGTACCTGGTCAGCCGATTCTTTTTTCTCTTTGGGACTTCAACATGTCATTTTATCCTGTCAAAACTAAACACAATTTGCTCCACAATAACAATTAGTGTTGGGTGTATAGCATATAATTATGTAGACAAAGCTTTAGGAATCAATGCTTGAAGGCATATTACTTGTTTAAAATCTAAAATGAATACTTTATCAAAACTATCCTTAACATTCTCCCTCTTTTTTTATGATGCCAACATTTAGGAATTCTAATGAAATTATATACTCCCCTTACTTAAAGCTCCCCCTGAGTTGGATAAATTCATAGTGCAATAGAACATAGCAATATAATGTTTCAACCATTCAATTCCAAGGCATATAAGCATATAGAAATTTTTTTTAAAAAAAGAGTAATTTCAACAATTCCATGGCTAGGCTATAAACATAAAACATAATAACATGACTGAGCCCAAAAAAGAGGGATCCCATATGTCCCCTTCTAACAAGTTTTTAACAATAGTGTAACATATGTAAATATAAATATTTAAGAAAGAGAATGAATGTTAAGCAAAAAACAAGCAATGCCCCAAAATCTCTCCCCTTTTGTCATCATAAAAAACATCACTGAGGTGGCTGAATATTAAGAGGAGCCATGATAGCATGAAGTGAAACATTCATGGAGTGAAAGTAGCCATCAATATTCTAAGAGAGAATGACAACCTTTGTTTCAAGATGATCTATACAGAGAAGAACATCCGCAGAAGATGAAAGGTCTTCTTTGTAAACACTCATATCATCGTCCTCCTCTATGGCCTCAACCTCTTCTTGACGAGGGACATACTCTTCGGCCATTTCCTTCATGATAGTTAAATTTTGCTCTGTGATATCTTATTACCTCTTGAAAATTTGGTCAATAACTCACTCATGTTTTGACACAAGATATACAGAAGATTCAATTTGGCCTTTGACTTGGAGCAATAAAGGATATAACATCGTAGAGGTGAGACTTCATCAAAGTGACCCGTTTTGGGAAGCACGTTAATATTCACAAATTTTCTGAGAAGATAGAGATCCAGATTTTGTTCAGTGGCCTTTAGATAGGCTCTATCATTTTGGCGAGGGGTATTTTTTGATAAACTTAGACTTTAAATTTTACAATGGTGCTAATTTTTTCTTGAGTAAAAAATACCCATTGCCCCTTCAGTGAACACCTCTAGAATTTGAGCTAAGTCATCAAGACTTATCTCAATGCTTACTCCTTTGACAAATAGCGAACAAGTTTAGGGTAAACAATTTTTGGTACCTTAAGAAGCCGTTTCCATCAAAGTTTTGTGAGAGGATTTTTGAGTAGATCGTTGTATTCCATTGGAAGATTCACACCTCTCCCACTATTGATTTTGGATCCACTAAGGTCAGCATTCACATGCTTTACTTAAGGAATGATCAGAGCTTTTAAAGAACTTTGGACGCTTAGAGTGAAGGAAGTGAGAAATAGAAGAATAGGACGACTAGAATTTTGTAAATGATAAGTAATATAAGAGTAAGAGATTTAAAAAAACCAAAACCCACCTTAAAAAAAGCAAAATTACGCGACCTGGAGCATACCCAGCTAGCTGGTTGCTCTTTTTGGTCGACCGGTAGGCTAAGGATTTTCCCCATTCTTTTCTAAATTAGACTTTTGCCAAATTTTAACTCTTATACATATTTTTAGCACAATAAATAATGTGTTCTTGGTTGATTTTGAAGTCTATACACCAATTATATTCATATTATGGGGTGTATAACTTTTTGTCATTAATAGATCTATCTATAGGTTGGAATATCTCCAATCCCCAACTCTCTTCTAAACTTAGTGAATTGAGTTTCTCTTAATGGTTTGATGAATATATTAGGTATTTGATCTTGTATTCTTATATATCCCAAACTTACAACATTCCATTGAACTTGCTCATGAATAAAGTGATATCTTATATCTATGTGTTTGTTCTAGAGTGTTGGACCATGTTTTTTGATATACTAATTGAACTTGTGTTATCACAAAGAATAGATACCTTTTCTAGCTTTACCCCATAATCTTCTAGTGTTTGTCTCATCCACATGATTTTTGCACAACAGCTACCTGCTGCTATGTATTTGGCTTCGACTGTAGATAATGAAATTGAATTTTATTTTTTGCTTATCCATTATACAAGATAATTCCCTAAAAGGTAACAACTCCTACTAGTGCTCTTTCTATCAGTTTTGCCACTTGTAAAATTGGCATTCGTATAGGTCTTTAAGTTAAAACAAATGTATTTTGGAAACAAAATTCCTAGATTTTTTGTTCCTTTTGGATATTTAAATATTTTATTAACAACTTTTAGATGTGATTCTTTTGGATTAGCTTGATATCTTGCACAAATGCCTACACTTAACAAGATGTCAGTTCTACTAGCACTGAGATATAAAAGACTTCCTATCATCCCTCTATGCATTTTCTTATCTATGTCTTTTCTTTCTCCATCTTTATCTATTCTCACATTTTTTTTGATTGATTTATGAATTTCCCTTCTTTTCATTGTTTAACTTGTAAACCTAAGAAAAAATTAAGTTGACCCATCATACTTATTTCAAATTCCTCTTGCATACAACTTGCAAATTCTTTACACATATAATTATTGGTAGGATAAAAAATGATATCATCTATATAGATTTTCACAAGAAGAATATCATCATTTTTCTATTTTATGAACAAGGTTGTGTCCGTTTTTCCTCTTTTAAATTTTTATCAAGTAGAAATCCACTTAATCTTTCATACCATGCTCGAGGGGCTTGTTTTAGTCTATATAAAGCCTTTATGAGTTTATAAACTTGATTTGGTTGATATGGATCTACAAATCGTGGTGGTTGTTTTACATAAAATTCTTCATTGATGTATCCATTTAAGAAAGCACTCTTGACATCCATTTGACACAAAGTGAATCCTTTGTAACATAAAAATGCTAGGATCATTCTTATAGATTGAAGTCTAACTACGGCGGTGAAAGTTTCTTCATAATCAATCCTTTGTTCTTGATTATACCCTTGAGCTACCAATCTTTCTTTATTTTTTGTGATATTTTCCTCATCATCGAGTTTGTTTTTAAACACCCATTTTTGTTCCATTTATTGAATGTCTTTTGGGTGTGGGAACTAATCCCCAAACTTTGTTTCTCACAAATTTTATCAATTCTTCTTGCATTGCAAGAATCCAAAATTCATCTTTTTTGGCTTCCTCAAAAGATTATGGTTCTATTTGGGATAAGAATGCTAGATTTGAACATATATTTTTAATTCCCGACCTAGTGGTTACCCCTAATTTTGGATCCCCAATAATTTGATTACTTGGGTGACCTAAAAGTAGTCTAGTATTTTTCTCCTTTCTATATTTAATTCCTTGAAGATCTTCTTTTTTGAGAAAATTTTTTTTCGTTGTTATCATTATTTTGGAGAGTGATAAAATCTTCTTCTTCATCATCATTCATTTTTTCATGTTGATTCATTTAATCATAAAATAACATTCGTTGATTTTTCTACCACAAGTTTTCATTTGTTGAACACCCTATATGTTTTACTATGGGTAGAGTAACCAAGAAATATTCCTATATATGAGCGTGAATCAAACATTCCTTTATTTTCCCTATTATTTAAGATGTAAGATTTATAACCAAATGCTTTGAAGTAAGACACATTAGGAGCTCTATCATTCCATAGTTTATAAGTTGTTTAATGCAAGATAGGTGATGTTGCATTTTTTTGGTCTGGATGCTTCTTCTCTGAACTACCTCTCAAGAACTCAATGTCAGAAGGTCACCGAGAAGGCTCTGGTGGAAGTCACTCTGATGATAAAGTTAATAAAGAAGTGAAGATAAAAATTCAAGAAAAGAATTGAATATAAATTGAATGTGTACCTTATGACTTTATTTATAGGCTATAGATTTCCCAAGTTGAGTAGGAATAAAAGCCATAAAAGTAAGGATTTGAAGATATCTACAGATACTAGTTACCATATTGAACTCTGTTTTTCTTATTCTGAGGTCGGTAACCCATGAAAAGTGGTGACCAGCTCGAAACATCTCACCTCTGTATTCCGTATGCCAACTAATCAAAAGGGTGATCTATATGTTGAAGAACTTCTGGGGGACACACATTATGTTGTGAGTACTGTGGTCATTTTATGGTATATCAGCTACTCCCTCTCCCATTTAGCCTTAGTTCTGTGGGACTTATTCAAAGCTAAGGTTAGGGTCTCTAAAGCATCATGCGTGTGTTGTTTATAAATGTAGAGATCTGAAAAATGAGGGCAAATTTTTCCTTTTTGCCGGTAGGGCACTATACATGCATTATTTGCTAGTAGGGCACTACATAGGCATCATTTAGCTATACATCATATTTAGAAGCATATTTTGAGTGTGTCATAGAAGATAAATATGCTTAGAATAGAAAAATATACCTCCTGTATAATTTGGAGCCTATTCAGAGATGGTTTCAAAATTGGATCAAAAGGGCATCCCGGGTGGGTCCGACCGAAACCGCCAACTGGCGAAAATAAATTTTTTGGAAAATTTTCATTTAAAATAATTTTAAAAACTTTGGTTAAAGCAAAATGTCGAATTGAGGCATTTCGGGACGGGTTGTAGTGTAACGGGGTCCCAGATTCATCAAGGGCAAAAAGATCATTTTGCCCCTTTACCCCTTTACTATAAATAGACCCCTTAGTGTGAAAAAAAAAATAGAAATGGTCTGAGAATACAGCAGCAACTCATGCATGGGGAAAAAGTGAAGGAGACCTACTTTCTAACCTTCAAAACTCATCTTTAGGCTTGGATTTTCACAAGACTTCCTTCTAGGAAGTTGTTCCCCACGTCAAGGGATACATTCTCACTAATCGGTTCGGCTGCACAACGAACACAACTCCATAGGGTTGAGAAAAACCTATTTGGGTATGATATTTTGCTAAGTATGGAATATAGTTGAGTTTATTTGCAATTATATGAGTTGATTGTATAGTGTATGTGCTTACTTGATATTTGAAAATCCCTTAGGACATAGTTGCTTTAAAAACCTAGAGTTGGTTGTTTGTGTATTTATATTTTCTTTGAGAAATTGTCAAAGTAATGAACATGAGACTTGATCATATGTTTAATTCATTGAATTGTGACTTACAATCATGTAGACAAAGTGTTATGAATTTGAAGTTATGTTTTACTTTATGAATGAGGCATAATTTAAGTAATACATCATGTGTTTGATGAAATGTATCATAGAATTTGCATTGAGAAAAATCAAGGCATCTTAACATACTTGAATCCTTGGAAACATGGCGTGGGTTGAGCACTTGGTGCTATGCATTATGGGGGTGTAGATCCTGTGGTGAAAAACCCAAAATCTGGCCAATGACAGTACTCACGAGTTGACGGGGGCGGACCGTGAAGCGAGGGCATGGGTGGGCATAGAGTTTGCATGTATGTGTCATACATATTGTCATTGCATTGCATCATTGAATTGCAGGGGATATTAGCTTGTGAATGTACACTTGCACATGCCACGCCTTAACCTTGTTCCTTGCTTTACCATTGTGTCATACCAGTAGTTGAGCTGACCCATCGTGGGATATCATATTATAGATGAGGCTCCTAGTACTTGAGACTTGATGAAATCTTGAAGGAAGGAGGGGAAAAGAACTTGGAAGGATATTTGGCTTTTGGGGCATTTTTTGTATGTATGGGCAAAAGCCCAAAAGACTTGTGTTTTAATTTTGAGGAACGGTGAACTATAGGCCTTCAACCAATTTATAATGTAAGGGCTTAAACCTAAATGACATATAGGATACATTTGTTTAATGTGCAAATATGTATACGTTGAAAGAAGTGAATGTATGTTTAATTTGCATGAATTGTGGCCATCGAGTGAGGATGGATTGTGATGTGTTTATATATATGAATGGTTACAAAATATTTGGTGGAAAAATGCTTAGAAAATAAATAAGGTTATGTCAAAAATTTTGTGAAATTAAGGGAAAATTAAGTGTGTAAAACAACATTTAAATAGGTGTGAAAAGTGCCCAAAACTTTGGAAAAAAATTGGAAAACAAAGAAAATTGGCTACTGGACAGAGAAATTTAGTCGCAACCGATACAGTAAACCTGCAGAAAAAAAAAGAAAAAGAAAAATCAGGTTGCAGTAGCTACAGTAGACCAACCCAGCCAGTTGTCTAGCCACATGCCTATGAACACGCATGCCGCGTACCCTACGCTTGAGTGCCAGCCTGCGCGCCTACTGCTGCCCCATGCGCGCCCATGCGTGACAGCCTGCTGCCTTGTCATGGCACCTAACCTAACAACCCCCTTGACTATCACGACCCGAAATCCGCCTCGCGCGGACCCCGAGTCACGACCGCTACCCCAAGCCCGAAGGCCTCGAGACAAGGCTCGCATAGGCAGCGGTATCGAATAGATGTGCGTCATGTGGTTACAAAAGCGTGAAAAACTTTTTCTTTTCTTTTCTCATTTTAAAATTTGCACATCCATCCGATACTGCCGCTATTCATAATGGTACACATGATCATACATTTAGAGCATAACTAAAGGCTTAAAGATTTTAATAACATTACATGTCCATTACCCCGAGGGGCTTAATACATAACCTTACATTGTGTGCTAATACAAAACATGCTATTAGAGTTCATATGATTTCCCAAAATGAGCTGCTTAAGCACGTCTTCCCAAAAGAGCTAGACTCATCATCCTTGTCTTCAAAATCAATTTGCCATCAATCACCTGAAAGGGGGGTCCGAATAAAAATCTGAGTAAGCTAATCTAAGCTTGTGAGTAATTCCTGCATTCGTCATGGGGTTTTCAACTGGTAGTGGTTTAGCACATGAGAGTTTATAAAATACTCACTACCAATTGCTCGTACATTTTAGAACACAGAGTATATGCATTCTTAAAACAGATAGCTTTGAAACATTTAAAGTATTCAAGCTAAATACACATTTATTCAAATAGAGCATATGCAATTTAAAAGCATATAAACACGTATAACAAAATGGGGGTAAAAACCTGCTTCCATTTCCAAAAGCGTTACTTCAAAACATATAAACATGCATAGGAAAATGGGGGTAAAACCTGCTTCCATTTCCAAAAGCATTTGTCATCTTTTCATTTTCATTAATGGAATCTGTTTCGAACCAGACTCCCATTTTGCGTATACGTGGAGATATCTCATTGCTTGGGGGATTAGATCCTGTTACCGGGCATTTCACATGACAGGTCAATTGAGTTCCGTACAACCCAAAATCCTGACTATGTGGTCTTTGATAGGTCAATTGAGCTCCGAAGAAGCCCAAAATCTTGCCTATGTGCTTATGCACCGTTATCTTGTAAAACATTTATCACATAGCTTCTTCATATTGATACTTTTCATGAATATTTAAAACATGAAATATATATAACTTCTGCAATAAAACTTCAATATTTGGAATAATCAAATTCAGAACATTTATGAAAATTTAGCATTTTAAACCCAGACATGCTAAAACATAATTAAAAAGGAAAACCGTGATTCAAACCAATCACCCAGCATGTCACAATACAGTTTATGAAAGCAGAAAACATTTTAAAACAAGAATCATATGATACTGAATTTGATATTTGAGGCTTCAAATAAATTTAACTTAAAACTTTTTCAAATTCATGGAGTTAAACCTCCACTTCAAAGGCAGGGTTATTGTAGAGACATGAAAAAAAAAAAGTTAAATTAAATTAAGTAGAAAAAAAATAATATAATATAAAATAAATAAATAAACAAATAAAGAATAGAAAATGAAAAAAAAAAAAGTGTCGGCAGCCTTGGTCGTGGGGTGTGTGTGTTGCAACGTGTAATATATATATGCACAAAAATGTCTCAAGTGAGACATGAATCATGAATCAGGAAAAGATAACGGGAAACAAAAAAAAAAAAAAAAGGAAAAAAAACAGAAAATTAAAGTCAACAAAAGGGGCTAGTGTCTGTGTGTTTAAAATTAAATAAAGCAACAGGTGAATAGAAAAGGAAAGAGAGAATAGAGTGTCGGCAGTGCATTGAGTAGTTGTGTCTTATATGTATAATATATTATATACACATGTAATATCAATTGAAGCAGCAAATGGAAAAATATATGTGTGGTGTGCGTGAGGCGGTGGAGTGCAACAGATACGTGTGGTGGGTGTTTATATCAGAGCTACAGGTTTGAAAGTCAGTATAGACCAGAACCTTAGGGTTATTTTAACACTGAATCCTTAGAAAGCAAATACTTAAGTCATAGAATTTCTGAATCGATGAACAACCTGAATGACATTCTTACTATGACATATTGAATGAGGATACTTAGAATACTTTTTATCTTGCTTCAGATGCCGCCTCGAACTAGGAGTAACAATAGGGAACCACGGGCCCCAACGGAGAGCGTAGCCTTACGGGAAATGCGGGCCACATTAGCTCAATTCGGCCAGGCCATTGAGTCGACGATCTGGAAGCCTTGCCTACATGATTACCTCTCAGGAGGAGTTAATTCGAGATCTGGATGAAATGGGTATCGAGGTAGTTCCACCAGGTAGCACGGCTTGTCTGGCCAATTTGACTGTTGGATCTACATTGGTGGAGCGAATTAAAGCGGGACAGACTCAAGATGAGGAGTTGATTAGAATCTGTGATGAAGTAAAGGCAACGGGGAAAGCTGATTTTGGAATTCAGGACGGGATTCTACGGTATCGAGGTAGGTTGTGTGTGCCCAAGATACCCGAGTTAAGAAAGGAGATTCTGGAAGAAGCCCATGCCTCGAGATTCACAGTACACCCTGGGATTACGAAGATGTATCATGACCTCAGGGAGTTCTACTGGTGGACCGGATTAAAGAAGGACGTAGCAAATTTTATTGCTCACTGCACACGATGCCAACAGGTGAAAGTTGAGCATCAACGTCCTAGCGGACTTCTGTAACCACTCCCTATTCCGGAATGGAAGTGGGATCATATTACTATGGATTTTGTGTCCGGTTTTCCCAAGTCACCGAAAGGCTCTGATGCTGTCTGGGTCATAGTGGACAGATTGACCAAGTCTGCTCACTTTCTACCTGTCAGGACCACTTATAGCTTAGAGAAGTTTGCCGCATTGTACATTTAGGAAATTGTACGCTTACATGGCACACCATTGTCCATTGTATCCGATCGAGATCCCCGATTTGTGTCCCGATTTTGGAAAAGTCTACAGGAAGCACTCGGCACGGAACTCAAGTTCAGTACAGCATATCACCCGCAAATTGACGGGCAATCTGAAAGAGTGATACAGATGTTGGAGGATATGCTGCGACTGTGTGCACTGGACTTCAAAGGAAACTGGGCAGAGCATCTGCCACTTGTCGAGTTTGCCTATAATAACAGTTACCAAGCCAGCATTAAAATGGCACCATATGAGGCACTATACGGGAGGAGGTGCCGATCTCCACTTTGCTGGATTGAAGCCGGTGAACAGAAGCTGCTTAGGCCAGATTTAGTCCAAGCCACCACGGAACAAATTCAGAGGATCTGGAACAGACTGCAAACGGCCCAGAGCCGGTACAAAAGCTATGCCGACAATCGGAGGAAGGATTTTGAATTCCAAGTAGGCGATCTTGTGTTTCTTCAAGTGTCGCCACTAAAGGGAGTACTCCGGTTCGGCAAGAAAGGTAAGTTAAGTCCTCGTTACATTGGTCCTTTTGAGATTTTAAAGAGAATTGGCCCTGTTGCATATAGTCTGGCATTACCGCCTGAGTTGGACAAGGTACACCGTGTATTTCACGTATCCATGTTACGAAAGTGTATACAAGAACCGGGGCAAGTCGTCGAGTATGAGCCACTCAAGTTGAGAGACGACTTAACGAATGAAGAACGGCCAGTCCAGATCCTTGACCGGAAAGAAAAGACTTTGCGTAACAAGGAAATTCCGTTAGTCAAAGTCTTGTGGAGAAATCACTCTAGTGAAGAAGAAACCTGGGAACTTGAAGCTGAAATGCATGAAAAATATCTCGAGTTGTTTACTTGATGTTGTAGACTGAGTTTTGGGGACAAAACTCTTCTGAAGGGGGGGAGGATGTAACACCCCAATTGCTTGACTGGCATGTTTTGTGTATTGAAAACTGTTTTGGAAATTAAATGTCGGGTTTAGCTAATTTAATGTCTATTTTTAATAGTGATAAAACTCAAATTTGTTAATTATGGGAAACTCGAGAAAATAAAAACTGACATTGGACCTTGATCAATGAAAGATATTCTGAGTAGGAAGTGACAGAAAGAAACCGCACTGAAAAAGGAGTTACGGATTGGGAGTTAAGGCCAAAACAGTGAAACTGGAATTCTGCGACAACCAAACAGGGCCTTAACCAGAAAAATAGGAGAAAATGGTCACTTGGGAGGCCAAGGGGAATTGAACCCTTGACCTACCAAGGTAGGTAAAATCTGTCCCAAAAAGTTACCAACTAGGCTGTTGGTTACTTTGTGCATTTATACAGCAATATATGTATATAACCTATAATCTTGCCCAAGCCACCACCCAAATTGGCTAATGGCCTTGCATGCATTCCCTTCATCATAGCCCTCCATCACCTCCATCAGTCAACAGCCACTAACCCCACTAAGGGCAGAGATACACTCACATATATGTATATGTGTATAGCCCTATATGTATATGAAGCTATAATATATAAATGCCATAACTTGCATCATATTCTCTCTTTAGAGAATTCTGAAAAATACAGAAATTGTGTGAGTCATGTTGTGTACGTGAGGGACTGTGAGAGAGTGTAATGAGAGAGAGGGGAAGAAAGCTTTGCATGCAAGGGAGCTTGAGGGAAAATTTGGCCATTTGAAGTGCAAGGGGGGACTTCAGGATCACGGTGCATGAACTGAGAAGCTTGAGGGATAATTATGAACACTGAAGGGCTAAATAAGACTCCAAGACAGTCAACGTGTAAAACGAGAAATGACCGATGTGTCCCGACGATCTAAAGCAGATACCAAATGAAGTCCAAGGGACTTACAAATTTATACATGAGATATATGGGACGTTCTGAGGACCATGATAGGGTCCGGGGCAAAAATGACAAAATTACCATTTTGCCCCTAAGACTAAATAAGTATCCAACTGATACCGATTAAAGTCTAAAAGACTTAAAACTTCATATATACGATATATGGGATATTCTGAGGACCATAATAGGGTCCGGGATAAGAATGGAAAAATTACCATTTTGCCCCTATGGTTAAAATGAGAACCTAACTGATACCGATTGGAGTCCAAAGGACGTAGAACTTTGTACTTAAGATATAAAGACTACTCCGAAGACCACGACAGGGTCCGGGACAAAAATGGTAAAATTACCATTTTGCCCCTAAGGTTGAATGAGTGCCTGACTGATAACAATTGAAGTCTAAATGACTTAGGATATAATCCTAATAACTGCTAAGCCTAATTAAAGAATGAAATAGCCTCGGGTGAGACCCAATGGAAGGGCGATAGGCTACTAGGCTATCTTAGGTAATCCGATAGGTACCTAAGATGATGAATGAGACCTGAATGGATGAGTTCTGATCTGTCTGTGATTGATGATTATTATTCAGGATATACATGGAGATGCCTGACGAACCCGGAGGTTATCGGATTATTTATGCAAGGAAATAAGTGTAAAGTTGTGAGTAACTTCTGACACTATTTTGATACTGTCCCTTGATTTATTAATCTGTTTTGAATGCAATTATTTAAGTGCAATTATTTAAATGCATGCCTTTTCGTACTATATCACTTATGACATGGTTTTAGTCTTTTTAAATACTTGACTATATTCCTGATCCCTGTGCTAGCATTCCGTACTGTTTTGCCCGTTTTGAACTGTTGAGATAAAATGGATATATTGAACCATTATTTCCGAAACGATTAAATGAACCATGTGATATAGGCAAAGAACAACATTTTGTTGTATCGTACCGCTTTGTATAGTATACTGTCTGAATGCTATATTGTTTAAATGTATGTACTTAATGTACGCCCTTTGTACCACATTCCACGTGATGTGCTTGTGTCCTTCGAATTAGGAATTCCGTTCAGTTCGGTTATGTGTTGTCCATTAATGATATGTCTGCTCTCGATTGATATGTTCCATCCGGTTCTGACATGTTCCGTCCGTTGATGATCTGTTTGTCTTGATTGATATATGGTCCAGTTCTGTTGTGTACTGTCCATTGATGATACGTCTGTCTTGATTGAAACATTGTTCAGTCTAGTTATGATTAGTTCTGACAGTGAAGTGTCCCTTACTTGATTGTTATATTGTTTCTACCCAGTTCCGTTATGTTGCCCTGTTCATGATTGCCTGTGTCTTGATTAGTGTATTGTTACTGTTTAGTTCCATTATAATTTTATCCGTTCGCGATATGCCTTTGCTTGACTGATGTATTGTTTCCATTCAATTCCGTTATATTCCGTCCGTTGATGATATGTCTGGCCTGATTGATAGATGGTCTAGTTCCGTTATGTTTTCGTCTTGTTATTGGTATGCCTTGTCTTGATTGATCTTGTTCAACTCCGCTATGTTCTAGCCATTGATAATATGCCCCTGTCTTGACTGACTTATTGTTCCCACTCAGTCCCGATTGTGATTCGTTCCGTTAATGAAGAGTCTGTGTCCTGACCGATATATTAGCAATAGTTATTGTTTTGACCGATTGGTTATGTCATGTTCCGACCCGTTTGTATTGTTTATTCGATTCTGTTTTATTGTACTAGACTGCTTATGAAATGGATTTATAAAAATAGTTATCTTTGGAATGACTAAATTATCCATGTGCCTTGGAAGCACAAAACTGGTTTTGAAACCATGATAGGGAACCTGTGTTACTCACTGGGCTTATTTAAGCTCACCCCATTATTCTGACATTTTTCAGGAATTACCTCTATTGGATTAGAAGGTACTATGACATGACGTGAATAGGCCAAGTGGCATCGCAAGTAAGGATCTGACGGCACTGAATTGTAGAGACTGGTTTATTGTGGATTGAACCTGGTTATCCTGGTGAGTGGTATGTTATGACTGACTTGACTGATATATACTAGATAGACATGGCTCATGGAACTAATGGTACTCTAGAGATATTAGATCTGCTCTGTTGTTATATGCTTGATTTTAGATATGCTCTGAGATTGGAATTGTTGACTGACTGGATTTAGTCTTGCTCTATGATACATATTCTTATGATGGATAAGTGAGTTGCATTCCCGTGATACAAAGAAAAAGTTTTAAATTCCGCTGCATCTGACCTACAGTTGGAGTGCAATTCGTCGGAAAGTTCAGAATTTGCCTTTGGTTGGTCGCGTCGCGACCGACTGGCAGTCACGTCCTCGACATCCGCGTAGGGTGGGGTTCGGGATGTGACAGTTTAAGCAGCAAGACAATAAAATGAGGAAAGAGATAGGGTACCATGAGGGGCGATGCAAAGGCTTATATATATATATGTGTGTGTGTGTGTGTGTGAGGGCCATTTGAGTGAGGAGGAAAATGAAAAATGGGGAAACCAAGAGAACAGGGTAGCGTGTAGAAGAAAATAAAGAGAAAAAGATAGAAAGAAACAAGGAGTGAAGCAGCTGTAGTGGTGTAGCGTGCAGGGAGATTTTATGTATATATGTGTCACGCCCCGAATTTCCGACCGAACCTTGGGACACGACTGAAACGAAACAAAAGCAAGGAAATAAATAAATAGAAAGTAAATAAATAGATGATTTAATTAATCTAGATAAATAAATAACTATTTAACTCATTTAACTAATTTAGATACAAGCCTACATACATTCCTGTTTTAAAAAAAATTTCGGCAGAACCTCCTTTGTTTTTCGAGTCTTTTTCCCCCTGATAAACACAATACATTATATATATACAAACAGTCACAATCCATCCTTACTCGATGACCACAACTTTATCAAAGTTAAATATACATCGCCTACTTATACAATCCATCACGTCTACTTCTGCACTTAAACTAAAAGATCACAAATTCCATATTTATTACATTATACAATGCCATTTCCATTAATATCAAAATACGCCCCAAGGGCCAAATATCCATCTACAGTCAAGTCTCCTCCACTCGGCTAGACTTTCTCAAGCCTCAGGTGTCGGGAATGTCATCTGAAATATGGTTCCCACGAATGGGTCAGCGCCAACATGCTGGTATAGTACAATACTAATGCAAGGAACAAAATTAAGACGTGGCATGTGCAAGTGTACATGTATATCTACATGCCTCCCTAATCATGCATACCGTAACATGGCAATGTACAAACTACATCTGTATAAAACCCTATATCACGTTCACAAATTTATCAACACAATGCATAGGCAATATGCATGACACACCCATGCATCTCAATGTCACACCCATGTCTTATGATACGGTCCTTCCCCGCTGGCGTGAGTACCGCCACGTATGTCTCCTTTTCGGTGCGCCCCTGATGGAACGGAGTACCAACGGCCGAGTTTTGGGTTTTTCACCATAGGACCTACGCCCTCATAATGCACCAGCACCTCGTGCTGACCCACACTATGCTTTCAGGGAATCACACTATGCCAATATGCCATGCTTTCATCATGCAATAATACAGTCCAAATGAAACGTCACTTTCAAAAGCATATGCAACATACTTTAAATAATGCATCACAATGAAGATCAAATCACAAGACTTCATCCACAATGCTACGTGTCATACTCAATCAATCTCAACACTTACGCAAACCCATGTGTCACAATATCAACAATCCTTCTAAAACAGAAATCACATATGATACAATTCAAGAAGTAAATCACAACTCCCAAATAATCATAAAGAGCACGGAAACATATAAACAATCAACTCAAGGAAGCAATAATTCCTACGCGATCTTCTATTAGCAGATAAGCACAAGAAGCATTCAAGCAATATGCACATCAATCCTAATTTAATTCTATTCCTTACTTAGTAAAGTACCATACCTGATCGGGTTATCTCAACCCTAAGAAGCTATATCCACTCTGCAATCCAAGCAACCATGTTAATCTTTAGTCCACGGTTTAGAAGTTGGAGAAAACACACCGGCAGGTTGATCGAGTCGGCCAACCATTTTAAATCCAGTTTCATCAGCTCCTTCAACCTTTTTCCCCAAGCAGACGATGATCTTGACAGATTCTGTCCCTTTATCATCCCATCCATCTTATCATCCCATCCATCAGATATTGAAGAACTTTCTCTTCTTCTCATCAGATTCAATACAGCTTGTTGACTCCTGAATTCCCCATTCCACTTGATGTCATCCACTACAGTTGAGACAAACAGTGCATTTTCCTACTTCAATTATTCACGGCAATTCTCTTGAATGTGCCCAACAACCTATCTTCAAAACCTCCACAAATATTGGCTACTAAATTTTAGGCACAGAAGCCACAATCAAGTCATTTGCTCTATCATCTATGGTGTGAATAGAAATAGAAACCTCATAAAAGAGTGCATTATTATATCTCAATAATTCATCAGCAAAAACCTTAACTCCACCCAAATGAGTCCATTTGTTTCCCCTGCTCCATTGACTCATCAGGAAAATATCCCTCCAAATCAACAACACCAAAACTTCCCTTCTATCTTTTCCTGAAACTTCTGGAATTGAGGAGCGAACAAGCTTCATTCCAGAACTAATCAGCAATCCAGTGGGTTTTCTGCCAATTTTCCACTTAACGGAGGTCCATTTAATTTGCAGCAGCTATTGGAAGTTCTGCCCCAACTACACTACCACTATTGCTGCTCTTTTCCTTATTGTTTCTACTCCATGGCTGGACAGTAGCTCCGCTACATGTGTCCCTCTTTCCTTCTGCATTTCCCACTCTAAGCCTCTACCAATTTCTTCCTGTTGCAATTACTTTCAACACAAACATACCCACATTAATCACTTCCAACCTCTGTGATTTTTTTCTTATTCCAACGTTACACAGACATATACGCAAATCTATATACATAAATTCTGCTATAGTGCCGTCATCGCCCCAAACACAGCAGCTCACTGCTGTGTTGTCACCGCTACACACACAAAATTCACAATAGCAACAACATTAATTCATTTCCCAATTTGAAACCTCTTCACACATGACCCAAATGACAGCAATTTACCCGAAATTATCCATCAATTCAAGCCACAACCCAACACCAACACGCTACTGTTAAATCAACCAATTTGAATCCTCTAACCAATGATTAATCCAACGTGATTAGCCCCCCAATTTTCCTACAAACAGGAACTTATATATATATATATATATCTGCACCGCTATTCTGCAAATTCCTCCAATCCGCAACACACATCCCATTCTGTGAATCCCCATATATATATATATATATATATATATATATATATCCATGCACAAGCTTCACAACACAACAATTATATATATATATATGTATGTACCTTTGCACCGCTACTGGATTCGAACAATCCAACGGACCGACTTAGCCACAAAAATTTCACTGATCGGCCGTAACTTTCCCCGTCGACCCAGCCACAGAAACCCCTGCCTCAATCCACTCGGGGACCAAACACCGCCATAAGAGACCCAAACCCGTCGTTGCTCTGTCGCCCCTGTTTCTCCTCTCTTCTTCTTACTCTCTTTTCCCCTTTCTTTCCTTTCTTTTCTTCCCCTGTTTTCACGCGACTTCCCCTGTTTTGTTTCCCCATCTCTCTCTCTCAGTTTCTCCTTTATTTTCTCTCTACACTCAAACACACACCACATATTACATGCTCCATTTCCCAAGGCTGCCGACACTTTCCCTTTATATCTCTTCTTCTTCTTTTTTTTTTTTTTTTTCTACCTTACCATATTAAATATTTTATAAAGATTTTATTCCACAAAATATTCTATAAAGTCGGGGCTCAATTTAATTATTTATTCGTCAATATTGGTTCTCGTTTAGGTCCCATATTATATTCTTATAATTTATAATTCGTATCAATCCCATGGATTTATCCTGGCACTTGGTTAACCGGTTCAAATATTTTATTTTATTTTCTCTTATTTTATTTTATTTTTTTCAAATCGCTACAATATGTGTGTTTGTTATGGAAGTGCAGCCGTGAGTGTAATAGAGGCTGCTATTGGAAGGGCCGGTTGGGTTGCCGAGAGTTGGAATCTGCAGCAGTTGAATTGCTGCAAAACCTGATGCAAATTAGGGATGCGGATTGGGTCGGTTTGGATGCTGTTGGAGAATCAAGCATGGGCCGTTCCATTCTTGTAGCAGATTGGTTATGTTGGCTTGAATGGTGACCGAAATTGAGTTGGGTCTGTTGTCAGATTTTCAAATTTAGGGGAGAAGTAGCGATCGGCTGAGAAAGGGGCTGTCAATGGAGCAAATTATAGAGAAAGCAGTTTCAAGAGTGACAGATTTGTTGGGCAGTTTCAAGGCATTAGAACAGTTGCCCAGTGAAGGTGTTGAAAATAATAATAATAATAATAATAATGGAGAAAGCCATGGCAGATAATCTCAGAATTAGTTTAGTTAGTGATGCCGTGAATTAAATAGGGACATGGTGCTATTGAAATAAAAGTTGGGTTTAATTAAAATTCGAAACAAGTTCTCAATGTTATTGGGTTATAGAGTTGGGGGAAATTGCTGTGATAAATTGGAAGATTTAGACCTTCAACATATTATTGAACTAGGGGCAATTGTTGAAAGATGATTTCAGTCCGGTGGAACGTTGACAACAGCCAATTAAAGGAACTCTGAAGGGGAAGGAGAAGGCGACTTGACTTCCTAGACTGACACAGTAGGAGGACTGAGTTGTTCACTGATTGGTTGGACTGCATAGTGGACACAGCTTACTAGGGTTGTGACCAACCCTATCAGGTATGATATTTTGCTAAGTAAGGAATAGGAGTAAGTTTAGGAATGATTTGCATGTTGATTGATTTGTACATATGTTAATTGGATGCTTAGGAAATCACATAGGATATACTTACTTGAAGAATCTAGAATTGATAACTTATGCACTCTGATATGTGCTTTGAATTATTTGATGATTATATTCATGTTGATATATCATGTGTTTTGGAAGGTGCGCTAGTTCGATGTATTGGTGCATTATGGAGTTATGTATTCTTTGTGACTTAATGAGATTGTGAATGTGTGAACAGAGCATGTGTTTAATTTGACTGCTCATGGCATACAGGCTTGTGGAAAAAGTTTTGAGATTTGGATGATATTATTGCTTTAAATAAGCTGCATTATTTAAAGCATACTGCACAGATTGGCAAGAAATGTTCTGTTGAGATTGTGGCATTGCATGGTGGAACCATGGCATTTGGTATAGTGTAATTCATTAATGACATAGTGTGGGTTGAGCACGAGGTGCTGTGCATTATGAGGGTGTAGATCCTGTGGTGAAAAACCCAAAATTGGCCATTGCATTGGTGCCTGCGACCCAACGGGAGCGATCCGTGAGCAGGTGTTGGTTACTCGGGTACCCATCGGGAGCGATCCGTAAACCGAGACATGACATGCATAGTGTTGACATGACATGCATAGAGTGGACATGGATGTGGCATAGAGTTGTGTGAGTGTTTCATATGCATTGTCATGTGGCATAGAGTTGTGTGAGTGTTTCATATGCATTGTCATGTGGCATAGAGTTGTGTGGGTGGTTCATGTGCATTGTCATTACATTGCATGGACAATTGGATGGCATATGGATTCATTACCATTATGTGGTATGCATGATTTGGAAAGCATGCGGATTATGGTCGTTATATTGCATAGATGATGTGGAAGGCATGTGGATTGTTATTATTGCTGTGCATGGATGATTTAGAAGGCATATAGAGATAGATGTACACTTGCACATGCCACGCCTTACATTTTGTTCCTTGCATTAGCATTGTATCATACCAGCAGTTGAGCTGACCCATTCGTGGGCAACATTTTTCAGATGACACTCCAGGCACTTGAGACTTGAGGAAGTCTCACAGAGCGGAGGAGACCCGAACATAGAAGGATATTTGGCCCGTGAGGCATGTATTATGATGTACGGGCTTAAGCCCAAAGACATGTATATATATATTGACCGAAGTGAACGTATGTACGTGTGTATCTATTTAATTGTCTTCGGTTGTATAATTAGGCGATGTATATTTTAATTTGATGAGATTGTGGCCATCGAGTGAGGATGGGATGTACTGTTGTTTATATATGTGAATTGTTGCAAAATATTAGGTGAGAAAAGGCTTAGAAAACAAAGGAGGTTCTACCAAAATTTTATAAAACAGGAATGTATGTAGGCTTATATCTAAATCAGTTGAATTGTTATTTATTTATTTATTCGTCTATTTATTTTCTTCTTTTATTTTGCTTTAGTCGCGTCCCCGGGTTTGGTTGGAAATTCGGGGCGTGGCAACATGGTATCAGAGCATAGGTTCGAGTACCTAAGGACAGTGGGAAGTTTAGACTTCAGTTTATTTGGGCTAGTTTGAGTGGTGTGTTTTGTCGGTACATGTTACATTGGTGTGCATGGGGGTGTGCTATACTTGATTTCCTGAATTGATTGAGAACATGTGAATTGTTTGATGTAGTGATTGACTGAGGCTAGAAATGTATAACCGTATATTTTACGAGATAGGCCGTGTGCTTAGGTTATTAAGGTGTAGGTTGTACACTTAGTTATATATACGGTAGGCGGTATGCCTAGTTATTTATGAGATAGGTTGTGGACCTACTTGTTTACCTGGTTGACTATTGTTTATGGATTTTGTATGTGTATGCTAGGTTAGTGTCACATCCCGAACCCCACCCTACGCGGATGTCGAGGACGTGATGCCAGTCAGTCGCCACGCGACCAATCGAAGGCAATTTCTGAACTTTTCAGTGAATTGCACTCCGACTGTAGGGTCAGATGCAGCGGAATTTAAAACTTTTTCTTTTGTCAGGGGAATGCAACTCATGTATTCACCGTAAGGTTATGTACCACAGAGCCAGTCTAAAATCCAACAGCTAACAATTTTAACCTCAGAGCATATCTATAATCTGACATATAATAACAGAGCAGAGCTATAATCTCTAGAGTACCGTTTAAATCCATGAGCCATGTCTATATTTAGTACATATCAGTCAAGTCAGTCGTATTACATCACTCACCTGATTAAACAGAATCAATCCTCAGTAATCCAGTCTCCACAGATCAGTGCCATCAGATCCAACAAATATCATTCCTGAAAAATGTTAGGGAATGGGGTGAGCTTCGAAAAGCCCAATGAGTAACACAGGTTCCCTGTCAAGGGTTTCAAAACCATTTCTTGTTTACAAAGCACAAGGGTAGTTCAGTTGTTTTTAAAATAGCAGTTTTATGAATCTACTTTAAATGCAGTTTCAGTAGAATAAAGCAGAACTGAACAAAATAAAACAATAGATCGGGACAGACAGAGCATAACAGACTATATCAAGTATAACCGTACAGAACAGAACACAACAGGTTAGAACGGAGCAGATCCGAGCAGAGCGGGACATAACAAATCAGAACAGGATGAAGCAAAGCACAACAAATCAGAACAGAGCAGGTCAGAATGGAACGGGTCGAAATAGAACAGGTCAGAACGGATCACAATAAAACATAATAGAACGGAACGGAACAGAACGGAATAAGTCATAGCAAATCATAACCGAACAGAATGGAATAAAACATAACAAATCAGAATAAAATAGAACAGAACATAACAGAACGGAGCGGGAACAATATGTCAACCAGAGATATAGGTATCTCATCAACAGAACGGAACAAGACAAAACTGAGTGGAAACAGTATATCAATCAAGGATACAAGTATATCATCAACGGAAAGAAACGAAACGAATCAATATCAATCAGGACGAGTCATATCAGAACTGAACATGACGGAACAAAATGAAACAATATCAATCAGGACGGATCAGGACGGAACAGATCAGACATAACAAATCAGGACGGATCAGGACAGAACAGATCAGACATAACAAATCAGGACGGATCAGGACGGAACAGATCAGACATAACAAATCAGGACGGATCAGGACGGAACAGATCAGACAGATCAAAACAGGACGGATCAGGACGGAACAGATCAGACAGATCAAACAGAACAGGTCAGGACAAAACAGATCAAACAGAACAGGTCAGACAGATCAAACAGAACAGGTCAGGAGAAAACAGATCAAACAGAACAGGTCAGACAGATCAAACAGAACAGGTCAGGAGAGATCAAACAGAACAGGTCAGACAGATCAACCAGAACAGGTCAGGAGAAAACAGATCAAACAGAACAGGTCAGACAGATCAACAGAACAGGTCAGACAGATCAAACAGAACGGGTCAGACAGATCAACAGAACAGGTCAGACAGATCAAACAGAACGGGTCAGACAGATCAACAGAACGGGTCAGACAGATCAACAGAACAGGTCAGACAGATCAAACAGAACGGGTCAGACAGATCAAACAGAATGGGTCAGACAGATCAACAGAACAGGTCAGACAGATCAAACAGAACGGGTCAGACAGATCAACAGAACAGGTCAGACAGATCAAACAGAACGGGTCAGACAGATCAACAGAACAGGTCAGACAGATCAAACAGAACGGGTCAGACAGATCAAACAGAACGGGTCAGACAGATCAAACAGAACGGGTCAGACAGATCAACAGAACAGATCAGAACAGATTAGACATAACAGTTAGTTAAACACGTTCATTTGAAACGGTATTTAAAAACAGGAGTACAGTTAAAACATCAGAGTGACAGAACAAATCAGTTAAAACATCAGAGTAACAGAACAGATCAGTTAAAACATCAGAGTAACAGAACAGATCAGTTAAAACATCAGAGTAACAGAACAGATCAGTTAAAACATCAGAGTAACAGAACAGATCAGTGATGAGCAGAGCAGAACAGTATAACAGAATAAACAGTACAGTATGCACAGATTAAACAGTGCAGTATGCTCATATAGTGCTCAAGACTGAGATGGTACCAAGAATCAGTTGTTCTTTTCAGAACCAGTTAAAAAAACAGCGGTTTCTTTCAGTACAGAGCAGAGAAACCAGACAGAGTAAAAATCATGCATTAAGTAAAAGCATGAAATCAGTGAATCGGACAGAACAGTACAGTATAGTATTTTTAAAATATAGTAACTAGGCAGTGTACTTATACACCAAGTCAGGAGTCAAGGTTACTCACAAACTGTTATGGTTATCTCCTTGCACAAACGATCTGATAACCTCCAAGTACGTCAGGCATCACCATGTATATCCTGAACAATCATCATCAATCACAGACAGATCAGAATTTATTCATTCAGGTCTTATTCGTCATCTTAGGTGTCTATCGGATTACCTAAGATAACCTAGTAGCCTATCGCCCTCTCATCGGGTTTCATCCGGGGCTATTTTATTCTTAAATTAGGCTTAGCAGTCATCAGGATTATAACCTAAGTCATTGGACTTCAATCGTTATCAGTCAGTTACTTATTCAGTCTTAGGGGCAAAACGGTCATTTGTCACTTTTGCCCTGGACCCCTGTCAAGGTCCTCAGAATGGTCTTTATATCTTAAATATAAAGTCATACGTCTTTTAGACTCCAATCAGTATCAGTTAGGTTCTTATTTTAACGATAGGGGCAAAATGGTAATTTTGCCATTCTTGTCCCGGACCCAGTCGTGGTCCTCGAAATATCCCATATATTCTATATATGAAGTTCTAAGTCTTTTAGACTTAAATTGCTATCAGTTAGGTGCTTATTTAGCCTTAGGGGTAAAATGGTAATTTGTCCATTCTTGTCCCGGACCCTATCATGGTCCTCAGAATGTCCCAAATATCTTGTACATAATTTTTTAAGTCCTTTGGACTTCGTTTGGTATCCACTTTTGGTCATCGGGACACATCAGTCATTTCTCGTTTTACGCGTTGATAGTTCCGGAGTCTTACTTAGCCCTTCAGTGTTCATAATTATACTTACGATAATTTATCAGATCAGTTTGACCTTTATTTGACCTCTACTTTGCACTTACTATGCTCAGGGGTATTTTGGTCATTTTACGTTTCATATTTTTCGGCACGTCAGTTCATAAAATGGACCTCACCATTGGGTCCAGAGTGTTCGACATAATTAAGTTGGACTATCTGTTATATTCAATTGACCATGGGAAGCATCAGGGGTAGTATGGTCATTTACACTTTATGTGTCTGTATTTTTCGGTACATAATTTCCCAATTTGGACTGTACCATTGAGTCCAGAATGCTTGAAATAGTGAAAATACACTATTTATTTAATTTATTTGGACTCCGTTTGACATATTAAATGTCCAGGGGTAAAATCGTAATTTTACCTAATTAATAAAATAATAAAATAATTATTTTATTATTTAATTAATTTGTCAGGGGCTTAATTGAACAGTTTCTCAGAAATTTGGGCCACTGTATAATTCTTTAAAACAGTTGGGGACAAATCCGTAATTTCAGAAAGTATTTGGGGTTCAAAATAGAATTTCATAATTTAGGGGTTCAACCCAAGGGTTCAAGGGTTCACCAAGTGAACCGGTCCAAATCACTGTGAACCAAACGGTTGGTGACCCTCAAAAAATCGGGATAACATATCCCCCTTATCCGTGTTCAGGATTTGTCTAGTTTTAAATTTTAATTTGTTATCACCGTACCCAAACAGGCCGGATTTGATTTTAAACAAATCAATCTACACCCAAAACGGCGCAGTTTTATTATTTCGGTGGCAGCCTCACAGGCCGACACGCGTCCGAGTCGACTCGCCAACTCGGTTGGAATCGCGAGTTGACTCCATCTTCCCCAATCCTTCCACGTACTGTAGCCCTACTTCTGCAGATTTTCTTCTTCTATTTCGTGATGTTTCAAGGGCTGTTTTCAATCTGTTTTGATCCCAAAGTGTTCCTAGAAGTGATTCCAACAACTTGGCATCGATTTGGTGCCTCAAACATACGGGTGAAGCTCTGTTTAACCCGATTATCGTGACAGTTTCAGTTCGGTCATGTGGCCTTGTTTCTCAACCAAATCGCACGATTCTTGGCTTGTTGTGACCCTTAGGATAGGGGCTTCAATTCCCTGTTTATAAATATCAGTTTTCAAGCCTATCTCAGGTTTTGGGTTCCATGGCCGAAAAGAATAGTGTCAAATTTGAGGGTCTTCCAGTGTGTTTTTGGGTCGCGTATCGTGATATTCAGAACCCTAGAAGTGTCTAGTTCAGTTCTAGACCATCAAAACTCAGTTCGGTTGAGGTCATTTCAGACCTGCTACAGGGAGCTCCATCCATGGCGGTTGGGTCACGGCTCTAGGTTTTTAATGCCTATTCGACCCTCTCAGTGGTTCTATAACCCTCCCAAGCCTCACAGTAACATCTATATACAGTTTTTATGGTCTAAAAATTATCAGAACAGTGCCAATAAATCAAAACAAAAAATTTGGTAACTTTAGTGTTTACCTTTTTAGACAGTGGCTTCCTCCTCAATGGCTCGGTTCAGGCTTGGTGGTGGTGTTTGTTCAGATCCCGTAGTGCCCCTCAGTTCCTCCTTTGTCCTTTGGTGCATCCCCATGGAGGTACACACACCATGGATACACATGCACACCATGTTTCTCTCTCTCTAGCCCTCTTTCTCACTCTAACAGATCTCATACAACAAATTTCTGATTTCTCCCTCCTCCATACATGCACATATAATCTTGTATATGGCAGATTATTTGGGTTGCATGTGATATGGTTGGTGGAGTGGTGATGAGGTGTTTGTAGAGAGATGATGACCTAGGGTGCATAGGCATGATGGCCTAGGGGCATAGGGGTGATGCAAGGGTGTGGTGTTGCATGGATGGCCATTGGCCAATTTTGGTGGCAGATTAGGATAATTCAATGCTATATACAAATAAGTTGCAAATATATGCACAAAGGTGTGGGTAGCCCAACTGGTAAGTTTTTGGATAAAATTACTTTCTACCCAAAGGTCAAGGGTTCAATTCCCTTGGCCTCCCATTTGGCCATTTTTCCCATATTTTCGGTTAAGGCCACGTTTGGTTGCGCATAAATTCAGTTTCAGTATTTCCTTCATAACTTTCATTCCGTAACTCCTTTTTCGACACGGTTTGTTTCGGGAGTTTCATATTTCAGTTATCTTCAGTGTCAGAGGTTCCGTGTCATTTATTAAACATTCGGGATTTTTCGGGTTAGCTAATTCGGGTTCCGTTAGTGTTAAAACGGCATTATTTTACCGATTTAACCAGAAATTGGGTTTGGGTATCATACCCTTTTCCCCCAGACACATTTAATTATTTTATCGGTCTATCATGACCGCCGGGATTATAATTAATTCCCTAGATCATTCTATAAGCCAGTATTAATTAATAATTAATAACTAATTATTAATTACACAAAGTCGGGGTGTTACAGTTAGTAACTGGTTTTCATAGATTATAGTATTATGATATTTATACAGACTGGATTTGTCTCAGGTCTTGAGTTACAGTTGATGGATGGCGCCCCATCAGCCAGTAACAAAAGGAGTTGTGATCCATGAAGGGTTATCACCTAGCTATACAAGTAAGGGATAATGAAAGAATTATCAAATCTTAAATGAATAAATGCCAATAAGATAGAAACACCCTAAATAAAAAGACACATAAGACTTTGAAATGCTAAAACGATAATTTGTGCTTAAAATTTTAGAGATGCCTTTGTGTTAAATTTTTTTTTATGAAAGGATGTATTATTTTGGATTAGCATTCATTTGAGGTTAAGTGTTGGTGGGCTAGTTGAACAGTAGTGTGACTTGAACATGTGGGTATTGTGTTGTTTAAATAAATTCTTTCCTGAGGAAAGGCTGTGCTAGAACTCTGTGTTAGCTGTTGAGTGTGACATGTTATAGTTGTTTAATATGAAGTGTGAATTATTGACAAGTACATGTTTAGTATTCGTTTAAGGACAGGTCCAAAGTGAGAATGGGGTGTTAAATTTTTCCTTTCTTGGACTTGTAGAATTATGCCACCGAGGAGAGCTCTTGAGAGAGCTGGACCATCGAGACGAGGTAGGCCTAGGGCCGCTACCCCACCTCGACGTGGCAGACCCAGGGTTATTGCCCCAACACATAGTACAATAGACGAGGTGATTGCTTCAGCACCTGCCTCGGTTGAAGAGGTAGAGCAGACGGTTAGCGCCAGAGATATGGCTGCTATGTTTCAGGAGTGCCTTCACTTTATTTGGGAGACGAGGCCTACTAGAGGAGAGACCCGGGATACCTTCGTGATGAAGGTGTTCCAAAGGATGAGGCCTCCTAGGTTTGCAGGACAGCCTGATCCATTAGTTGTAGAGGAGTGGCTGCGCCAGATTACTATGATTTTAGACTCACAGAGGATAGTCGAGCCACACTTACGGACCATGTGTGCTACCTTCCAATTCATGGACTTGGCCAGCCAGTGGTGGCAAGTGGCCGCATACAAGATCGATAGGTTTGGTGAGGGGTGGAACGCGTTTGTGGCCATATTCAATGAGCACTATTTCTCGCAGGCCGCCAGAGTTAGATTTAGGAATGAGTTTGATGCACTTATTCAGAGGGCATTGACAGTAACCGAGTACGAGTCCTACTTTATCACCTTGGGGAGATTTGCCCCGCATATCACTAGAGATGAGCCACTGAGAGTTTTCTATTTTCTCAAGGGGCTGAAGACCTCTATTAGGGAGAAGTTGGCAGGCCACATCATAAAGCCTTATGAAGATGCAGTGATCAGGGCCACCAGGGTAGAGAGGGAGCTGGCTGACCTAAGAGAGATTAGGGAGTCCGAAAAATGGAGTAGGACAGTTACAGCACAGTCTTCTACATCTGCCCCCGTTCACATTGGTAGGAGACCATTGAAGAAGTTTCAGACCGGTACTTCTTCCACATCTGTGTTTTAGGAACCCATTACTTGTTAGTTTTATGGGTAGCCTGACCATAGGTTCACCAATTGCCCCTAGAGAGATCCCGGTCAGGGGCACGGGGTTGGACCGAGTTAGAGATCGCCTCCACCTCCGGCACAGGGGAAGGGGTGGAGAGCTTCTCAGCTCTATTATACCCGCCACCAAATGGGCCATGTCAGGGCCAACTGTCCTCACGGGCAGACTTCACAGGGCACGTAGATGCCGTCTTATTATCCGCCCATTCAGACTTCTTTGCCACTACCACAGTTAGACTATGGATCCCCCAGTGTCACATTTTCAGCCTACGCCCTCGGTGCAGAGTGCTAGATCTCCCAAGCAAAGAGGGGGAGGTAGACAAGGTGAAGTTATCTAGGGTCGTGTTTATACAGTAGCTACACCTGAGGCATCTACTTTCGGACCTCCTACGGTTCGAGATATATTCCTTGTTGTTATTAGTTCATGGACTAGCATATTGATAGACTTTAGTGTATCTCATTCATTCATGTTCATCAGGCTTATTCATGTATCTGTATATTCTTGTGATGGATTTTACTGCTTGAGTGTTGATGTGGTAGGCTACGTGGTTAGCCATTGGATGTTACTTGTTGATTTTATATATGTGAGCATGCTAGTCTAGTGCTTGTTATTGTACTGTGACTATGGTTTTATATATAGATTGATTGATGCTGATGCATGTACAAAAATGTGTTTAAATGTGTTATGTGATTATGTGCAACGATTAATGAGTATACGTGATTTAATCTAGTGAAGAATTTAATTAGTGTTTTGTTCTTTTGAGCCTGGGTACACTGCTTTAAATTTTATGATTTAGTACTGAGAACTGGGTTTTCGAATTACATTGAGGTGCTGGCGATATGTAGATGATGCCATTGTGATAAATCACTAGTTGATTTGATGGCTTGATTTGGGGTAGTTAAATAGTCAGTATGTATGTGAAGGACTCTGAGGTGTCCTAGGGAATGTTGAGATTTTCCTTTATTTTATTATTGTGTTGAGTTATTGAGATGGGTTAAGATGCGGGGATGGATTGGGAAAGATTGGCATTGATAAGCCAACTGGTTTTGAGGATTTTATTTTGAGTTATACCACGTGGAGTGAGTTGTTACTGAGGGGATCAGGCTCAAACCCTAGCAGGGAGTGTGGGGATATTTGTCCACCACTGCGCGCCAGCCCAATTGGACGAGGTTCATTTGGGGGGGAGAGGGTGATGCATTCCAAATCGCCTGGCTGAGGGAGATGTCAATGATCCATGGGTAAGGCTACACGTCTCTATGTTGCTATGTGTTTTGTGTTGATCTTTTTATTTCTTTTATCGAAGAGTACATATTTTAAATTTCGGGACGAAATTGCTTTAAGGGGGGAAGGATGTAGAGACATGAAAAAAAAAAGTTAAATTAAATTAAGTAGAAAAAAAATTATAATATAAAATAAAATAAATAAATAAACAAATAAAGAATAGAAAATGAAAAAAAAAGAAGTGTCGGCAGCCTTGGTCGTGGGGTATGTGTGTTGCAACGTGTAATATATATATGCACAAAAATGTCTCAAGTGAGACATGAATCATGAATCAGGAAAAGATAACAGGCAACAAAAAAAAAAAAAAAAAAAAGGAAAAAAAACAGAAAATTAAAGTCAACAAAAGGGGCTGGTGACTGTCTGTTTAAAATTAAATAAAGCAGCAAGTGAAGAGAAAAGGAAGGAGAGAATATTGTGTCGGCAGTGCATTGAGTAGTTGTGTCTTATATGTATAATATATTATATACACATATGTAATATCAATTGAAGCAACAAATGGAAAAATATATATGTGGTGTGCGTGAGGCGGTGGAGTGCAGCAGATACGTGTGCTGGGTGTTTAAGCAGCAAGACAAGAAAATGAGGAAAGAGATAGGGAACCGTGAGGGGCGGTGCAAAGGCTTATATATATATGTGTGTGTGTGTGTGTGAGGGCCATTTGAGTGAGGAGGAAAATGAAAAATGGGGAAACCGAGAGAACAGGGTAGCGTGTAGAACAAAATAAAGAGAAAAAGATAGAAAGAAACAAGGAGTGAAGCAGCTGTAGTGGTGTAGCGTGCAGGGAGATTTTATGTATATATATGTGTTTGTTATGGAAGTGCAGTCGTAAGTGTAATAGAGGCTGCCATTGGAAGGGCCGATTGGGTTGCCGAGAGTTAGAATCTGCAGCAGTTCAACTGCTGCAAAACCTGATGCAAATCAGGGATGCAGATTGGGTCGGTTTGGATGCTGTTGGAGAATCAAGCATGGGCCGTTCCATTCTTGTAGCAGATTGGTTATGTTGGCTTGAATGGTGACCGAAATTGAGTTGGGTCTGTTGGCAGATTTTGAAATTTAGGGGAGAAGTAGCAATCGGCTGAGAAAGCGGCTGTCAATGGAGCAAATTATAGAGAAAGCAGTTTCAAGAGTGACAGACTTGTTGGGCAGTTTCAAGGCAGTAGAACAGTTGCCCAGTGAAGGTGTTGAAAAAATAATAATAATAATAATAATGGAGAAAGCCATGGCGGATAATCTCAGAATTAGTTTAGTTAGTGATGCCGTGAATTAAATAGGGACATGGTGCTATTGAAATAAAAGTTGGGTTTAATTAAAATTAGAAACAAGTTCTCAATGTTATTGGGTTATAGAGTTAGGGAAATTGCTGTGATAAATTGGAAGATTTAGACCTTCAACATATTATTGAACCAGGGGCAATTGTTGAAAGATGATTTCAGTCCGGTGGAACGTTGACAGCAGCCAATTAAAGGAACTCTGAAGGGGAAGGAGAAGGCGACTTGACTTCCTAGACTGACACAGTAGGAGGACTGAGTTGTTCACTGATTGGTTGGACTGCATAGTAGACACAGCTTACTAGGGTTGTGACCAACCCTATCAGGTATGATATTTTGCTAAGTAAGGAATAGGAGTAAGTTTAGGAATGATTTGCATGTTGATTGATTTGTACATGTGTTAATTGGATGCTTAGGAAATCACGTAGGATATACTTACTTGAAGAATCTAGAATTGATAACTTATGCACTCTGATATGTGCTTTGAATTATTTGATGATTATATTCATGTTGATATATCATGTGTTTTGGAAGGTGCGCTAGTTCGATGTATTGGTGCACTATGGAGTTATGTATTCTTTATGACTTAATGAGATTGTGAATGTGTGAACAGAGCATGTGTTTAATTCGACTGCTCATGGCATACAGGCTTGTGGAAAAAGTTTTGAGATTTGGATGATATTATTGCTTTAAATATGCTGCATTATTTAAAGCATACTGCACAGGTTGGCAAGAAATGTTCTGTTGAGATTGTGGCATTGCATGGTGGAACCATGGCATTTGGCATAGTGTAATTCATTGATGACATAGTGTGGGTTGAGGATGAGGTGCTGTGCATTATAAGGGTGTAGATCTTGTGGTGAAAAACCCAAAATTGGCCATTGCATTGGTGCCTGCGACCTAACGGGAGCGATCCGTGAACAGGTGTTGGTTACTAGGGTACCCATCGGGAGTGATCCGTAAACCGAGACATGACATGCATAGTGTTGACATGACATGCATAGAGTGGACATGGATGTGGCATAGAGTTGTGTGAGTGTTTCATATGCATTGTCATGTGGCATAGAGTTATGTGAGTGTTTCATATGCATTGTCATGTGGCATAGAGTTGTGTGGGTGTTTCATGTGCATTGTCATTACATTGCATGGACAATTGGATGGCATATGGATTCATTACCATTATGTGGTATGCATGATTTGGAAAGCATGCGGATTATGGTCGTTATATTGCATAGATGATGTGGAAGGCATGTGGATTGTTATTATTGTCGTGCATAGATGATTTAGAAGGCATATAGAGATAGATGTACACTTGCACATGCCACGCCTTACATTTTGTTCCTTGCATTAGCATTGTATCATACCAGCAGTTGAGCTGACCCATTCGTGGGCAACATTTTTCAGATGACACTCCAGGCACCTGAGACTTGAGGAAGTCTCACAGAGCAGAGGAGACCCGAACTTAGAAGGATATTTGGCCCGTGAGGCATGTATTATGATGTACGGGCTTAAGCCCAAAGACATGTATATATATATATATTGACCGAAGTGAACGTATGCACGTGTGTATCTATTTAATTGCTTCGGTTGTATAATTAGGCGATTTATATTTAATTTGATGAGATTGTGGCCATCGAGTGAGGATGGGATGTACTGTTGTTTATATATGTGAATTGTTGCAAAATATTAGGTGAGAAAAGGCTTAGAAAACAAAGGAGGTTCTGCCGAAATTTTATAAAATAGGAATGTATGTAGGCTTGTATCTAAATCAGTTGAATTGTTATTTATTTATTTATTCATCTATTTATTTTCTTCTTTTATTTTGCTTTAGTCGCGTCCTCGAGTTTGGTTGGAAATTCGGGGCGTGACAGTTACTCACCTCGGTCCTTAGGTCAGTGCAAAAAAATGCGCTTTCCCACTTCCTCTGTAGTTCCTAAGAACAATTCATATATAATCTTGTTAACTTCACATCACTACAATATCACCTACTGATGGTATTCATCAAATTTTATGTCTTTTTATTTCAGACACTTCTTTTGGGTGAATAGACTCTACCATTGAGTCTGGAACGTCGAAGAAAGTCAATTTAGGCTTCCTTAGAATTTAATTCGGTTTAGGACACGTTAGGGGCAAGTTGGTAATTTATACCTTAACGTGTCTAAATTTCTCGGAGTCCCGTCTCGTGAAACAGACCCCACCATTAGATTCAACATGTTTAAAATAGTCAAAATCCACTATTTATTTATTTAATTTGGACCTCGTTTGACTCATTTATGGTGCAGGGGCATTTTGGTCATTTTGACATTTTTACAGGTCTTAAATTTTTCGGGATCTCATCTCATGTCGTGGACCTCACCATTGGACTCAGGAGGTTCGAGATAGTAAGAATACATATATAACTTATCTTATTTGGACACTGGGTATTTTTTAACTATTTAATTTAATTAAATAATTTTAATTAAATGAAATTTATCAAGTATGATATATATATATATATATATATATTTTGTTTGTAACATATGAACGGATGAAATGGGTGGCACGCTAGCCAGCGTGTCACCTCCCTCCCAAAAGATATTGCGTTCGATTCCCAACAGGTGCAAATCCACCTTTTTATTTTCTGATTTATTATATATATTATATATACATATATTATGTAACACCCCGATCCTGTATAATTAATAACTAAATATTAATTATTAATTAATACCGGCTCAGAGAATAATCAAGGGAATTAACCCTAATCTCCCGACGGTCAAGATAAACCGATAAAACAATTAAAACATGTTTGAGAATAGGGTACAATACCCGAACCTAATTACCAATTAATTAGGTGAAATAATGTCAATTTAACACTGACAGAATTCGAATTAATTAGCCACGAAAATCCCGAATGACTAATAAATGACACGGAACCTCTGACACTGTAGATAACTGAAATATGAAACTCTCGGAACAAACCACATCGAAAAAGGAGTTACGGAATAAAAGTTATGAGGCAAACATCAGAAACTGAATTAATGCGCAGCCAAACAGGGCCTTAACCAAAAATGGTGAGAAACGGGGCCAAATGGGAGGCCAAGGGAATTGAACCCTTGACCATTGAGAGAATAAATTCTTCCCAAAAACTTACCAGTTAGGCTACCCATTACTTTGTGCATATATATGCAACTTATTTGTATATATCTTTGTATTGCCCTAACTTGCCACCCAAAGCAACCAATGAGATTACATGCAAACCCCATATGATTGGTTTGCATCAGCCCACCTCAGCCCTAGGTTCCACTGATTCTCTGATGTATACATCTAGAGATGTATATGTATAGGTATGTGTGATATTATATACATAGATATATATATGTATATATTACATACAAAAGACTGATTTTTGCTAGAAAAAGAGGAGAAAAGAGACCTGCCTTTGGGGGTGAGGGCCATGGACTGCATGAGTGTGTCCATGACTTGTGGGTATGCAAGCTTGTGTGCATGTGTGTGTGTGTACCCACGGCTGTGTGCAACATTGTGTGCATGTGATGCACAAAGAGGAGGATTGAGGGCACGACTGCACTAGAGCAGCATGCATAAAGCCATGAGGAGACCTGAATCGAGCCAAGAGGGGAACAGCCACTGTTTGAAAGGTGAGACACCTCAAACTGCTAATTTTTCTGTTTTGATTGTTGGTACTGTATCTGATAGTTTTGGCCTATATAAACTATGCATATAAGCTCCTGTGAGTCTTAGAACTGTTCTAGGACAACTTAGAATGGTCGGAATAGCCTAGAACCCCAAATCGTGAGTGAAACCACCATTGATGGACCTTGAGTTGCAGGTCTGAATTGACCTCAACTAAATCACATTCTGCATGTTCGGGTCTGTTCTAGACCCTTCGAGGTTCTCAAATATCTAGTTTAGCGACCCAAAATCAAACCGAAAGACCCTCAAAACCGCAGATGCAGGTCTCGGGTTTGAAACCCAGACCTTGTAATCGACTCCTACACTGAATGTTCGTAATGAGGACCTCAAGCCCATGATACAAGGATCATTTGGAGACAAACCGCATCAGTTTTGGTGGAGAAACGAGGGTTTAATAGCCAAATTATTGTTTCGGCTATTCCTCTATATATCAAGCTATTGGGCTTGATTCGAACCGTGAAATCGATGCCAAAGAGTTGGCATGACCATCAGGAACCATTTGGGGCCAAATCAGATTGAAAACAGCCCTTGAAACATCACGAAATAGAAGAAGAAAATCTGCAGAAGTAGGGCTACAATACGTGGATCAGTTGGGGAAGATGGAGTCAACTCGCGATTCCAATCGAGTTAGCGAGTTGACTCGGACACGTGTTGGTCTACGAGCGTGCCACTGATTTAAATAGAACGGCACCGTTTTACGAATTACTGTTTTGATTTTAAATTGAAATCTGACTGATTGGCAACACGGTTAATAAATCCGAAAATTTGGGAATTTGGTTTGGGACATGACCTAATTACGGTTAACGGCAAATTGGGGTTACCAGGAATATCTTGTTCCGATTTTATAAAGGGACCCTGAACCGGTTGGCTTCTTTGAATTTTGGACCGGTTCAATCCTTGAACCCAAAAACCAAAGGGTTTGAACCCCTAATTTATAAAATTATGTTTTGACCCCTATAAGTTCCTGGAATTACGGATTTGTCCCCACTATTTAACAGAATCCTACTGTGGCCCAAAATTTTGAAAAAATTATACATTTAAGCCCTGCCAAATTAATTAAATAATAAAATAATTATTTTATTATTTTATTAAATAGGTAAAATTACAATTTTACCCCTGGACATTAAATATGTCAAACGGAGTCCAAATAAATTAAATAAATAGTGTATTTTCACTATTTCAAGCATTCTGGACTCAATGGTACAGTCCGATTTTGGAAATACAGTCCCGAAAAATACAGACCCGTAAGTGATAAATGACCGAACTACCCTTGATGGCACCCAGACCCAAATAAAAATATCAGATAGCCTATTTTGACTATCTCGGGCATTCTGAACTCAGCGGTGAGGTCCGTTTAATGAACCGAGGTCCCGAAAAATACAGACACGTAGGTGTAAATGATCGAATTGCCCTTAATGATACCCAGGGCCGATTAAACATAACAGACAGTCCAATTTCACTATGTTGGACGCTCTGGACCCAATGGTGGGGTCCATTTTATGAACTGACGTGCCGAAAAACACGACACATGAAGTTACCAAATTACCCCTGATACCGTACGAGACCTAAACAAAGTTCGATTGGGACGAAACTGATACCGGTAGGAGCTCAGACACTGGTGAGACTGTATACTTGATTAGATGACGAATCGGGGTCAGAATTACACAAAGCGTAAAATGACCAAAATACCCCTGAGCACTGTAAGTGCAAAGTAGAGGTCGAATAAAGGTCAAACTGATTTGATAAATTATCATAGGGATAATTATGAACACTGAAGGGCTAAATAAGACTCCGAGACAGTCAACACATAAAACGAGAAATGACCGATGTGTCCCGACGATCTAAAGCAGATACTAAATGAAGTCCAAGGGACTTACAAATTTATACATGAGATATATGGGACGTTCTGAGGACCATGATAGGGTCCGGGACAAAAATGATAAAATTACCATTTTGCCCCTAAGACTAAATAAGTACCCAACTGATACCGATTAAAGTCTAAAAGACTTAAAACTTCATATATACGATATATGGGATATTCTGAGGACCATGACAGGGTCCGGGATAAGAATGGAAAAATTACCATTTTGCCCCTATGGTTAAAATGAGAACCTAACTAATACCGATCGGAGTCCAAAGGACGTAGAACTTTGTACTTAAGATATAAAGACTACTCCGAAGACCACGACAGGGCCCGGGACAAAAATGGTAAAATTTCCATTTTTGCCCCTAAGGTTGAATGAGTGCCTGACTGATAACAATTGAAGTCTAAATGACTTAGGATATAATCCTAATAACTGCTAAGCCTAATTAAAGAATGAAATAGCCTCGGGTGAGACCCAATGGAAGGGCGATAGGCTACTAGGCTATCTTAGGTAATCCGATAGGTACCTAAGATGATGAATGAGACCTGAATGGATGAGTTCTGATCTGTCTGTGATTGATGATTATTATTCAGGATATACATGGAGATGCCTGACATACCTGGAGGTTATCGGATTATTTATGCAAGGAAATAAGCGTAAAGTTTGTGAGTAACTTTTGACACTGTTTTGGTACTGTCCCTTGATTTACTGATCTGTTTTGAATGCAATTATTTACGTGCAATTATTTAAATGCATGCTTTTCGTACTATATCACTTATGACATGGTTTTAGTCTTTTTAAATACTTGACTATATTCCTGATCCCTGTGCTAGCATTCCGTACAGTTTTGCCCGTTTTGAACTGTTGAGATAAAATGGATATATTGAACCATTATTTCTGAAACGATTAAATAAACCATGTGATATAGGCAAAGAACAACATTTTGTTGTATCGTACCGCTTTGTATAGTATACTGTCTGAATGCTATATTGTTTAAATGTATGTACTTAATGTACGCCCTTTGTACCACATTCCACGTGATGTGCTTGTATCCTTTGAATTAGGAATTCCGTTCAGTTCGGTTATGTGCTGTTCGTTAATGATATGTCTGCCTCAATTGATATGTTCTGTCCGGCTCTGACATGTTCCGTCCGTTAATGATGTTAAGTCCGCCTTGAATGATATATGGTCCAGTTCCGTTGTGTACTGTCCGTTGATGATACGTCTGTCTTGATTGAAACATTGTTCAGTCCAGTTATGATTAGTTCCGACAGTGATGTGTCCCTGACTTGATTGTTATATTGTTTCTACCCAGTTCTGTTATGTTGTGTCATGTTCATGATTGCCTGTGTCTTGATTAGTGTATTGTTTTCGTTTAGTTCCGTTATAATTTTATCCGTTCGCGATATGCCTTTGCTTGACTGATGTATTGTTACCGTTCGATTCCGTTATATTCTGTCCGTTAATGTTATGTCTGCCTCGATTGATATGTTCCGTCCGGTTTCGACATGTTCCGTCCGTTGATGATCTGTCTGTCTTGATTGATATATGGTCCAGTTCCGTTATGATTCGTTCCGTTAATGAAGAGTCTGTGTCTTGACCGATATATTAGCAATAGTTATTGTTTTGACCAATTGGTTATGTCATGTTCCGATCCGTTTGTATTGTCTGTTCAATTCTGTTTTATTGTACTAGACTGCTTATGAAATGGATTTATAAAATAGTTATGTTTGAAATGACTAAATTATCCATGTGCCTTGGAAGCACAAAACTGGTTTTGAAACCCATGATAGGGAATCTGTGTTACTCAATGGGCTTATTTAAGCTCACCCCATTATTCTGACATTTTTCAGGAATTACCTCCATTGGATTAGAAGGTACTATGACATGACGTGAATAGGCCAAGTGGCATCGCAAGTAAGGATCTGACGGCACTGAATTGTAGAGACTGGTTTATTGTGGATTGAACCTAGTTATTCCGGTGAGTGGTATGTTACGATTGACTTGACTGATATATACTAGATAGACATGGCTCATGGAACTAATGGTACTCTAGAGATATTAGATCTACTCTGTTGTTATATGCTTGATTTTAGATATGCTCTGGAATTAGAATTGTTGACTGACTGGATTTAGTCTTGCTCTGTGATACATATACTTATGATGGATAAGTGAGTTGCATTCCCGTGATACAAAGAAAAAGTTTTAAATTCTGCTGCATCTGACCCTACAGTTGGAGTGCAATTCGTCAGAAAGTTCAGAATTTGCCTTTGGTTGGTCGCGTCGCGACCGACTGGCAGTCACGTCCTCGACATCCGCGTAGGGTGGGGTTCGGGATGTGACATATTACCCCATATGTGACACACGCGCCTGCGTGGCCAAGTGGAAAGAGTTGGGTTTACACGCGTGAGGTTTGGGGTTCGAACCCCAGGGACCCCAACTTCTCCTCTTTTCTTTTAAAAACTAACAGTTTTATATATAATGCCCAAAATGACGTCGTTGTATTAATTCGGTGGCAACTCTAGAAACCGCCACGTGTCCGAGTTGACTCGGTCAAGGTTTTTAAAATCGAGTTGACCCACCATCGTCTTCCCCATTGAACCCTCCCTGTTGCCCTAATTTTTGAAGCTTAAAAGCTTCAATTTCGTGCGTTTTGGTTGAACGATTTCTCTCTGTTTTCATTTAAACTTGTTTCTAAGACATTTTGGAAGGTTTTGGCATTTGTTTGAGAAATCAAAACGAGTTCAAAAGCTGGGTTTAAGACCATTATCCCTTCACGGTTTCTCAACTGGTAAATGGCCATTTCTCCATGAAAGTTCATGGAGTTTGGCTTATTTTGTTCTTCAGATCATGGAGGTTTACTTTTCATTCCAAAAGACAGGTTTTATCATTTTTTTGTGAGGTTGGGTTTTGAAACCCGTACCTGCAACTCGATTTTTGAGAGTCGATTCTTGAGCTTCATGATCGCGCACTAGGGTTTTTAGAACCCTCATGGCCTCTGTTAGAAGTCTTGGTAAACCAAGTTGGGTTTGGAAGAAGCCAGTTCAGACCTGCTGTAAGCAAGGTCTCTCATGGCTGCCTTGTGTACGGCTGATGTTTCTGAGGTGTTTTAGGTTGAAATTTTCATGCTTATCATTGTTTAAACATGCTTCAAACATCATATACACTAATTCAAAGCTTAAAACAATTCATACGTAGAGAACTTCTAGAGAGAGAAAATGTGAGATTTTTGTGGGTTTACCTTAAACAACACCTTTCTCTCTCCTTCTGAATCTCCTCCCTTCTCCTTCTCAGAACTCCTCTCTCTCTCTCTCTCAGTGACAAAATGAGTGTGAGGCATGTGTATGCAATGTGTATGTGGGTGTATATAAGTATACACTTAATTAATGCAAGATCTGATTGCCCCAACAACTTGGTTAACTTGTGGCAGTATCCATGAAGAGTGCCTTACCTATTACTGTTTTGGGGCAGGTCTTTAATCTGTCGTGTGTGTGTATATGTGGTGTTTTACACATGTGTATCTATACATATATATATAACATACACACCTAACACATTTAGGGGCCAGACTCAATCTCTCAGTCGTTCACTCACTGATCACTCCATACCCTTCACTGTTTACCTTTCATTTCTCCCCCACTCCCTTTCTAATCAGCCACATCTTCTTTATATATATATATATTTATAGATTTATATATATATATATATATACAAGGTAGGTCATAATTATTTATATAGTACATATACTTTATATTTAATTATTTTCATATGCTACAATTAATTTTGTATATTAAAATAATTAATTACTTTAAAAATTAATTATTCCCTTAAGTGTATAATCTTTACACTAATCCTTCGTAACCTCGAAATGTGTGCCCAAATCTTGTACTCGTAAGGGTGATTGCAATGAAAGTGATATACAGTCGTCCTGAGTTTTTAGGACTATTACTAAAAGTCCATGCGTCGGGTTTGAAACCGACCTCGTTACTTAAGACGTCGATTTCTAATTTAACAAAACGGCTTAATAGTCCATAATTCGGGTCGGGGTATTACATTGACACCACCCCTTGGCCACCTTTTTGAGCCATGTTTAACCACCCTTTTTAGCTATGTTTGGGTACTGTTTTGGGTCAGGTTTGGCCAATCCTTAGGCCATGTTTGGCCATCATTTTGGGCTATGTTTGGTCACTCTTTTGGGTCATGTTTCACCACCTTATGGGGCCATGTTTGGCCACTTACTTGGACCAATTTTTGGTGGACCTTTTGACCTATTCTTGGCCTGTGCCTTAAGGTATTTGGGACCCATTTGGGCCATTATTCCAAGGCATACTTAGTGACATTTTGGGGCTATTTTGGAGACCATTTTTAAAAATGACTTAGACCTATTTTGAATAGTGATGTGGGGAGATATTTAATTGGCATTAGACGACCATTTTGGTTAAGCCCAATAACAAGTTTTCATATCAATCTTGGGGAAACATGGGGGAATAAAGGCATAATCAACTGAATCCATTAAATTATCTCTTATTTTCTTTTCTTAATTCATTTCACTCACTCATCGGGTTTTTGAAAATTCGAGGCATAACAATAAATGTGTCATTCCACATCCCAAGAAGACAAATATTGATGGGACAGTTAATGTCCCGTCATTTACGCCTATCGTTGTTCTGAATACCGACGCCATTATTACATCCAATGGTTGGACTAGCTCAACGGGGATGATTATAGTTTTGTTCTTTGCGTATAAAAGGGGACGAGTTCATTTTCTCACACTCTTTTATCATTTTCATAGAATTCGCCTATTACTCCCTTACATTCCCTTATTGGTGCTCAATATCGTTTTTTGGTGCAATAGTGGTTCTTTCTGATCAAATTTTCAGTGCCAATTCTATAGTCAAGTTTGAATTTGATCGTGTTTGTTTTCATTTTAGTTCTGTATTCCTCCTTTTTCTTCTACCTTTCTTTTTGTTTATTTTAAAAATGTCCAATTCGGATGCCTAGTCGAGCATTTTCTATGAACTTATAGAACCTTTAGGAGTCGAGAATTAATTAGAATTGGGTCTTGAGGTTGGTAGTTCATTGAAAAGCTTAGGAACAGAGCGGCTGAGACCATCTCGAGCCAAGGAACAGAGTGGCTAGGACCTCAGATACGACACGTAAGAGAGAAAAGGGTCGAGTGCCATAACTCAAAGTATGATAGATACTCTGAGGGTCATATATAACTTCCTTGGGAATGTGTTTTGTAGGGTTCCAGGCCCTATAGATTGTCCCTCTAACATTCAAAATGGTGAGATTTGTGCCTACCTTGAGTGGTTTAAGGTAAGGGTACGCTTCCCATTCCACCGCACTATAAGAGAATTCTTTCGGTGGTTCAATATGTGTCCTACCAATCTCAATATCAATAGTTGGAAGCATCTAATTGCCTTCATAGTTCTAGGTCACTTGAATGGGATTGAGGTAGATATTCACATGATCCACAGTAACATGGATATGAAGTACATGAAGTCGGAGGGCATGTTCTACATGTCCTCTGGTAAGGGGTTCAAACCCCTTACCTCTGTACCATCTTTCAATAAAATTTAGAAAAAGTGGTATTTCTTTGCTAAAGGAGGTTGGGAGTATGAGGACTTCGAAAGACGAGCCACTATCTTCTCGAGAGAAACTGGTTTCAAGTGTGAGATGATTTTCCTATATAACTTACCCTTTCTTATTTGCTAAGATTTGATGTCTAACTTATTTTTGCTCTAGATATGCCATGCAGATAAAATTAAGTAGAAAAGGTCTATCTTCACAAGGAACCTCTAGGAAAAGTAATGACAACTCCTTCAGGCCAAAGACCACTCCTACGAGGCAATCCTAACTCCAAAGAACCTTAAGGACGTTGGCCTGGTGAAAGATATGAGTGAGGGGGTGAAGAAGTCAATTGTCACTAGATGAAAACCCAAGCAGAAAATTAACACTTGGTAAACTTCCGTTCCTACTGAGCCTACCCTTGCGTCAAAGAGGAGGAGGCTACTGTTCGACTCCTATGAGCAGATAGTTTCATAGGAACTGGCGCATCCTATCACCCACGAAGTCCTTCCCCTTCCACCCCTTATTGTACAGAAATAGAAGAGAGGATAGGGGAAAGCTAGGTCCATAGCCCCTGCTCCCGAGGAGTCTAGCCCAAATGTTGTGAAGAAGGCCTTCAAAGACGCCTAGGCCACGGGCCCGAACAAGTACTATCATGCCCTGAATTTTCATAAACTTGGGGAGTGAGTGAAATGAAATAAGAAAAATAAATAAAAGGTCATAAGATGGATTTAGTTGATTATACATTTATTTCCCCATATTTCCCCAAACCCCGAAATGAAAACTTGCTATTAGACTTAACCAAAATGGTCTTTTAATGTCACTCAAATATCCCTCCCAATCAATAATCAAAAATAAGTCTAAGTCATGTTTAAAAATGGCCTTCAAAATAGCCCCAAAATGTCTCTAAATACACCATGGAACAATGGCCCAAATGGCTCCAAATGCCTTAAGACATAGGCCAAGAATAAGTTAAAAATTCTACCAAAATTTGTCTAAGGAAGTGGCCAAACATAGCCTATGAGAGTGGCCAAATATGACCTAATAAGGTGGCCAAACATGGCCCAAAAGGTGTCCAAACATGGCCTAAAATTTTTCCAAACATAGCCCCATAAGGTGGCCAAACATGGCTCAAAAGGATGGCTAAATATGGCTCAAAAAGGTGGCCAAGGGTCCACCCGGGCTACCCGGGATGCCCTTTTGGTCCAATTTTTCAAACTATCTCCGATTGGGATCAAATTCTTGCATGCATTGTATTTTAACATTCTAAGCATGTTTCGCTTCTATGGCATACTCAAAATATGCTTCTAAATATGACTTATGTCTAAATGATGCATATGTAGTGTCCTACTGGCAAATAGTGCATGAATAGTGCCCTACCGGCAAAAATGAAAAATTTACCCTAATTTTTAAGATCTCTATATCCTTCCCCCCTAAAAAAAATTTCGTCCCAAAAATTAGAAATGTACCTCTTTAACAAAATTTAGAAAAATTAATACAAAACGCGCTGTAACATGGACACGCGCATCCTTACCTATGGATCCTTCACCTTTCCCTTCTTTAGGCGATGTAGGATGCATTACCCTCTCCTCCAAAGGAACCTTGTCCTCCCAGATGGGTGTGCAGCAGCGTGCAGACATCCCCACACTCCCTACTAGGGTCCGGTTCCGATACCATCTGTAACGGCCCACTCTACATGGCACAATGCATAATGAAATCCTCAAATATGATGGTCTATCAATGCCAATTTTCCAAATCCATCCAAGCATCATGACCCACCTCAATAATGCAACATAATTAAAATATAAAATTCTCAATGCCCATAAGGATACCTCAATGTTTCTCAACATATGTGATGGCTATCAAACTAACCACAAACTAAGCTATGCGATCATCTAAGTAATCCATCACGATGTCATCAATACATCACCTGCACCTCAATGTAATTTAATAATCCAATATTCTCCAAGTACTATCACAAGACATCAACGACATAATCTCAAAGTAAAGTCATCATCAACTACCTTAGTCTATATATATGACCGAGACTAAACATCATGCATTTAGAAAGATTAGTCTATTAATTTCAATCATATAGATATCAATTAGATATCTAAATGTAGACAATGTAGTCTATGTATTCCAAATATGAAACCTAAGGTAATATATCAAGGTTTAAAAAAATAAAACATTAGAGAAAGAAAAAAAAAATCCCAATTTCATTTAAGGTTATTCTAATTCATCACCATTCTAATCGATATATCAAATAAGGTGTCAAAACAAATGAGATTCTTAGTGAAACTCTTTACCAATTTTAACTATGAATATATAAATCTATACGCACATGTATTAAAACACACTTACATACTACATGGTTAAACATACCCTTATATAGGCATTAATACCAATCCAGTCTAATGTTTTGGGTTTTTGAACGTATAGATATCATAGTCGTAGTACTGTAACCTTATGATTATTGGGTACTAACCTATCATACATACATAAAATCACAAGCAATAGTTAACAACTAACACGTAGCTTACCATATAAACACTTAGGTATAGGATCCATCCTAAGAATATACATATACATAAATAAGGATACAACTTATCATATAGTTAACTATGCACACATCCAATCCTATGGATATCCAAGCTTATAGCTTATCTTATAAATAACTAAGCATATAGCCTATCTCATAAATCATCTATCCACAGTTGATCAATAATCAAGCATACCACATACCCCCATCAAATCAAGAAAATAAGCATATCGTACAATTATACATACTAAAATAACAAGCACACACATAATCATGTAATCTAAACCATCCCAATTAACTTGAGGTCTAACCTCTCCTAACTCATGACAGAGTCAATCCTAGAAGGATCCACGGACACCCCACTACCTGATACAACATGGCCTAGAAATTGTACCTCTTGAAGCCAAAACTCACACTTCGAGAACATAGAAAACAAACGATGCTCCCTCAAAATCTGTAATACAGTCTGTAAGTGAAAAGTATGCTCCTCCTCAGAAGGTGAATAAATCAGAATATCATCTACAAAGACCACTACAAACTGATCTAAATAAGGACTAAAGATGCGATGCATTAAGTCCATAAATGTCGTCGGGGCATTCGTTACACTGAATGGCATTACTACAAACTCATAATGGCCATAACGAGTGTAGAAAGCTATCTTTGCCACATCCTCCTCCCTTACTCTCAACTGATGATACTCTGATTGAAGATCGATCTTTGAGAAACATCTCAAACCCCTAAGCTGATCAAACCAGTCATCTATCTTTAGGAATGGGTACTTATTCTTGGTAGTAACCCGTTCAGTCTCCTATAATCCATACACAAATGTAATGTCCCATCCTTTTTCGCGAACAATACCGAAGCACCCCACAGCAAAGTACTAGGACGACTAAAACCCTTACCTTGTAAATCAGTCAACTATTCTTTCAGCCCCCTCAACTTAGCTGTAGCCATATTGTAAGGTGGAATAGAGGCATAGTGCCTGGGATAAGCTCTATCGTGAACTCTATCTCTCGTCTCGGCAGTAGACTAGTCAAGTTATCTGGAAAGACATCTGGAAACTCATCCACTATTGGAGGTAATACACTCTCGGTAGACTAATCGATTTCCTAGAAAGAAAACTTCTAGGAAATCGATTTCACCTAATCCCTCACTATGCTTTACTCATCTAACTAATTGAATTTAATTCTCTATGTTTGTTAGAAAATCTCCAATTCATCGAAAAGCTCTTTCAACAGTCGATTGGAAATTATTCTTGTTCATCATTTCACACAAGAGTATGCAAATTACTAAAGAAATAAAGCAATAAGACCAATGATTTTAATACTACATAGGTTCATACAAGTCTTTCGATCTCTATATTCACCTATGCTGAAATATCCAAGATCCATCCTATAATTCCCTTTTTTGACAGCAAATTACGAGATCAAAATCATCTAATTAGCATAGAAAAGCAAGCATAGTTCGAGACTAGATTACATCATTTTCCTAGAATAAAGAAAATTTAGTTCATGCTAAAAATTAAATTCAACATAAATGAATTCACCATAATTTCTTCTGAGAGGAATGGAAGAAAATGAACATTGCAAACAAATACTCTCCTAGCCGCAGCAGTGTTCTCCAAGCCGTAGCCTCTTTTTTTTTTCTCTTTTTTCTCTTCCTGCTTCAGCGCCCAACCGCAGCGTCTTTTTGCCAAATCAATAACTCAATTTCCAGCCGCTTCCCCTTTTTCTTTTCTCTTTTTCTTTTTTCTTCCCAGCGGCAGCGCCTTTTTTTCCCAAATATCTCTCTGCCGCTTTTTTCTTTCCCTAGTCTCTGCTCTTTGTCGCAGCCACTCATTTCTTTTTTTTCTTTTTTTTTTTCTAGCCGCAGCTCCAAGTCGTAGCGCCCCTTTTCCTTTCTTTCTTTTTCCTGCCGAGCAGCCGCAGTTTCTTTTCTATTTCTTTTCCCAAGCCGCAGCCTTTTCTCTTCTATTTTTTCTTTCCTGCGCATCCACTTCTCCTTTTTTCTCTTCAAGTGCAACCGCTTCTCTCTGCTTTCCTTTTTTTTTTTTCTCTTTTTTCCTACCACCTTTTTAAACCACAGGACCCCTAAGCCCTACACGCTAGAAGCAGCCCAAGATCTAGAATTTTCTCTTTTTTTTTTTAAAGGGGCTTTGGCTGGACGGCTGGCATAATATATGGGATCAGCTACCATGGTGAGGAGCTCATGGCCTAATTAACAGGTTGTCCGGCCCAAGTAGTCCTTAGACGATGGGCTGCTTCAATTCCTTCAAATCTGAAATAAAATTTAAATGATGACAATGAAGCCTAAAATCAACCAGAAAATAAATAAAATTAGACTAAAGTTTAAAGTTTAAAGTGATAAAATATTTTAAATTATGCAAGTCATCAAACACCCCCAAACTTAAAATTTTGTTTGTCTTCAAACAACAATAAAATAAACAGTATAGACAATATCAACTAGACCCCATAAAAAAATCTCATCACTCACCAAGCCATGATCTGAAATTAGATTTCATCACTAGTATCTTACTCTTTTAACATCAAAGATAGCAGGAAAATCTATAAAAAATTTAGCAATTTGTCAAGCAAGGGTTACGTGTTTACTTCAACCTAAAGCTAAGACTTTTAGTGTGTGTGTGATATAGTCAATTTAACTTCAAACCACCTGCAAACTCAGATAAAAGCAGAATAACTAAAACCAAAAGAATTCTCTCAAAACTTAACCCCATAAGTCCAATTTTCATAAATTCTCTCCACTAATGTAGTCAACACCAAAATCAGAGATCAAAAGGTCTTTAACTAGGTTGTAATGACAGGCCACAAGGTGAGGGCTAAGAAAGAAATGGATATGAAAAATCAAAGCAAACTAGGAAAATAATTGGTGGAAAGAACAATAAAATAGAATTCCATAGGATTCAAACCATAACTCTTTCTCGACAATATGCTCATACTTTTTTTTTCTGCCATGATGGATAAATCACCTCTGCATAAAAGACAAACCCATCAAAAATACTTTTTTTTTTTTTTGAAGACTTTCTTTTCTTTTCTTTTCACTCTTTGATCAAACAGAGCAAACATAATGTGGATAATTTCATTTGAACTAACTTTCTCTTCAAGTGTAAATTTCCACCAAAGTATCTGCTCAAACTGTAAAAGGTAAATTCATGGTTTTTCAGGCTTAGAACAGGAATGGTTTATGTAGTTAAAAGAACAAATAAAGGCTGATGACACATAAGGCTCAAGGGGGCTAACTATGGGAACACACCATGCAATGACGTCATGATAACTAAGATGGCTGGGAAAGCTTTTTGGTTATGACAAAAAAATGCCTAGATCATTTCTCTAATATTTGGTATCAACTAGGATTCACCTCAAGGATCCATCAATGGATTCTAGAGCAAAGCAAGATTGAACTTCCCTAACCCAGTTAATTCAACTCCTTCTCTTCATAAGCAAAATGGAATACAGAAAAAAATGACTATGTGCTCAATTATGTTCAAGGACAAAGATTTAAATCAAAGTACCCATAAAACTCTTCCTGACATAAATGAAATTTTTGAAATTTTTTTTCAGTCCCATCCTTAATCACAAATTTTGGAGTCATGGAGAATTCAATCATACTCAAATGCATACTTGGTAAAAGAATCCAACAAGACTTATAACCAACAATCAAGAAGACAAAATAACTATAGGAGTTTACACCCCCAAACTTAAACTAAACAATGTCTTCATTGTAATTCAAAAGTGAGAAAGATTGAAGAAATGAAAGGAACTTCCCTAGTTTTATAGTGAATCAGTCGTAGTTTGTAATTTTCAGCTCTTTATTCATGCTAAATAAACTGCATCAAAATCTAAATTATTAAAAATAAAAGAAAGTTCTATGGGCTGCCTCCCATAAACGCTTGTTTTAAAGTCTATAGCCAAACTTTTCAATCTTCATCAATTAGGATCTCCAAGAGGAATAAATGCACAGTTCCTCTCCGCTTGTTCTCTATGATAGTGTTTCAATCTCTGACCGTTAACTCTGAATATATTCTCTGTCTTGTCCTTCAAGTCTATTGCTCTAAAAAAAGAAACTTTGTCAATTGTATCAGGACCTGTCCATCTTGATTTTAACTTGCCCGGGAAGAGTTTGAGTCGTGAATTGAAGAGTAAAACCTATTGTCCTGGAGCAAACTCACGCCTAAGAATCTATTTGTCACGCCACTTTTTCGTCCATTTTTTGTAGATCTTTTATTTTCATAAGCATCACCCAAGAATGCATAGCGAAGATGCTCAGGTAATTGCTTCAACTTTGAAGTTGTCGTTTGCTGCATCTTTTCTTTAGAAATTACAGAATCCGTCTTTGCTACCATCGGCTCTAGTCTCCCCACTTCATTGCTAAGTGATGTAACCTACTGCAAGGATCATTCTAGGTGATAGGCTGGCACATCTTATTGGAAGGCTTCTTCTAGACATTGCTTAATGACATCTACCTGAAAGCAAGTGCTTGGATCTTTTGGGAATCTCATGGCTTGGCAGATATTGAACCTAACCTCTTTCTTATTTACTCCCAATGTTAATTCACCCTTTTGAACATCAATTAAAGCCCTTCCCGTAGCCAAGAATGGTCGGCCAAGAATTAGTGGGACTTCTTGGTCTTCCTCCATATCTAACACCACAAAATCAATAGGAAAATAAAAGTTATGCACCTTTACCAATACGTCTTCTATGATTCCACATGGATGTTTGATGGATCGATCTACTAGTTGCAAAGAAACGGTTGTTTGTTTCAACTCTCCAAGTCCCAATTTCCTACATACAGAAAGTGGCATAAGATTAATGCTAGCACCAAGATCACATAAAACTTTATCAAAAAATGAATTTCCAATAGTGCAAGGCAAAGTGAAACTCCTTGGATCTTTTAATTTTTTAGGCAATTTCTTTTGAAGAATGGCACTGCATTCTTTTTAAAGCTTCACTCTTTTGAACTCCAACCTTCTTTTCTTGGAAATGATGTCCTTCAAGAATTTGACATAGTTTGGCATTTGTTCCAAGGCATTTGCAAAAGGAATATTTATGTGAATTTTCTTAAAAATATCCAAAAACTTAGAAAATTGTTTATCTAATTTTTGTTTCTGAAAACATTGAGGATAAGGAAGTGGAGTAGAGAAAATAGGAGGATTGTGAGGAAATGAAATTGCGGGAGGCATGTCAATCTCTCTTAGTGTACCATCCACAATCTCCTCTTTTTCTACTTTATTCTTGCTTTGGCCATTGTTTGCAGCTGTAGGGGTAGACTTGGTTTTGATTGATTGTGACCTCTTAATTTCTCTTCCACTCCTAAGTGTGATGGCCTTGCATTGTTCCTTTGGATTCACTGCTGTGTTGCTAGGAAAAGTTCCTCTTTTTTAGGCATTGATGGTCGTGTGTCACGACCTGAAATCCACCCTTTGCGGATCTTGAGTCGCGACCGCCGCCCCAAGACCCGAAGGCCTCGGGACAAGGCTCGCATCTGCAGCAGTATCGAATAGATGTGCTTCATGTAGTTACGGAAGCATGAAAAATTTTTTCTTCTCTTTTCTCATTTTGAAATTTGCACATCCATCCGATACTGCCGCTATTCACAATGGTACACATGATCATACATTCAGAGCATAATAAAACTTAAGAACTTTAAAATCACAACATGTTTAGTTACCCCATAGGGCTTAATACATAATGGTGTACCATCTCACTAATACAAAAGTGATTAACTTAAAACTTTATAAGTCTTTCCAAGAAGACTGCCAGTCTTGCAATAGCTGCTTACACTCTTCACAAAATGGGTAAGCTCTAACATCAACCTTTTCACATCAAGACTACTGTCAGTCACCTGAAAGGGGGTAGATATAAATCCGGGTAAGCTAATCTAAGCTTGTGAGTAATTCCTGCATTCGTCATAGGGTTTTCAACTGGTAGTGGTTTAGCACATGAGAATTTATAAAATACTCACTACCAATTGCTCGTGCATTTTAGAGCACAGAATATATGTATTCTTAAAATAGATAGCTTTGAAATATTTAAAGTATTCAAGCTAAATGCACATTTCTTCAAATAGAGCATATGCAATTTAAAAGTATATAAACACGTATAATAAAATGGGGGTAAAAACCTGCTTCCATTTCCAAAAACATTTGTCATCTTTTCTCTTTAATTAGGTGGAATTTGTTTCGAACCAGACTCCCGTTTTATTGCCAATACTGCCAATCATATTTTCCTGGGGGATTAGATCCTGCTACCGGGCATTTCACATGACAGGGCAATGAGTTCCGAGGAAACCCAAAATCCTGACTATGTGACATTTACTGTTGAATCCCGAAGGATTTCAACCATCATAGGGGGTGCTTTAAACACCATTTACCTTATAAAACATTTATCACATGGCTACTTCAATAAATACTTTTCATGAATATTTAAAGCATGAAATATACATAACTTATCACATGACTTCTTCAATAGATATTTTTCATGAATTTTTAAAACATGAAATATATATAACTTATCACATGACTTCTTCAATAGATATTTTTCATGAATTTTTAAAACATGAAATATATATAACTTATCACATGACTTCTTCAATAGATATTTTTCATGAATATTTAAAACATGAAATATATAACTTCTGCAATAGAACTTCAATATTTGGAATAATCAAATTCAGAACATTTATGAAAATTTAGCATTTTAAACCCAAACATGCTGAAACATAATAAAAAAGGAAAACCGTGATTCAAACCAATCACCCAGCATGTCACAATATAGTTTATGAAAGCAGAAAACATTGTAAAATAGGAATCATATGATACTGAATTTGATATTTGAGGCTTCAAATAAATTGAACTTAAAACTTCTTCAAATTCATGGAGTTAAATCTCCACTTCAAAGGCAGGGTTACTCACCTCGATCCTTTAGGGTTAGTGCTAAAAATGCGCTTTTCCACTTCCTTGTAGTTCCTAAGAACAATCCATAAATATCTCATCAACTTCACATCATTGTAATATCATCTCGATATTCCTTAACCTATGCTTAAATCGTATTAGATCCTAACACGATTTCATAATTTCATATGCACTTAATTTAACTCGTACTCTTAACCTATGACACAATTTAATGTGTTACAAATTTAATTTATTTCAATTTATACTCTTCTGGTAGCTCCATTAACTTTAAATTAATTTAATTACTTCACATATTTTCGTGTCGTGTCTTTTCGTATTTCACTTGCCTTAGTTTAGTACTTCGACAATATTTCAGTTTATAGTCATCTGACAGATGCTATTCATCAAATTTTATGTCTTTTTATTTTAGACACTTCTTTTGGTTGAATAGACTCTACCATTGAGTCCAGAACATTGAATAAAGTCAATTTAGGCTTTCTTAGAATTTAATTCGGCTTAGGACATGTTAGGGGCATTTTGGTAATTTATAGCTTAACGTGTCTAAATTTTTTGGAGTCCCATCTCATGAAACGGACCCCACCATTAGGTTCAAAATGCCCAAAATAGTCAAAATACACTATTCATTTATTTTATTTGGACTTCGTTTGACTATTTATGATGTAGGGGCATTTTGGTCATTTTTGCATTTTCACGGGTCTTTAATTTTTCGGGACCTCATCTCATGTTTTGGACCTCACCGATGGACCCAGGGGGTCCGTGATAGTAAGAATACATATATAACTCATCTCATTTGGACACCGGGCATTTTTGAACTATTTAATTTAATTAAATAATTTTAATTAAATTAAATTTATCAAGTATGATATATATATATATATATATATTTTGTTTGCAAATATGACCGGATGAAATGGGTGGCACGCTAGCCAGCGTGTCACCTCCCTCCCAAAAGACACTGCGTTCGAGTCCCAACAGGTGCAATTGCATCTTTTAATTTTCTGGTTTTATTAAATATAGGTTATATATATTTTGTCATGTATACATCACACGCGTGCGCGTGGCCGAGTGGAAAGATGAATGGTTTAGGCATGTGCGGCGAGGGTTCGAGTCTCAGGGCTTACACCCTTCTCATTTTTTTGCTTTTCGGAACCAAATAGCTAACAGAGGCCTCATCCGTGGATAGGCCATCTTAACCGCATGTGAGATATGATTTAAAACCCATAACCGTGTAACCAAACAGGGGAGGTCAGGGTTTTTTTTTTTTTTAAAACCCTTAAGCCAAAACGACGTAGCTTCATTTATTCGGTGGCAGTCTTAGATTCTGCCACATGTTCGAGTCGACTCGGTCAGGGCTTTTAAAACCGAGTTGACTCACCATCGTCTTCCCCATTCGACCCCTACTGTTGCCCTAGATCCCGAAGGTAAAGAGCTTCAATTTTGTGCGATTTGGCTCGATGGAACCCCATTATTTTCACCTCAAATCATTTCTGGAATGCCAAGGATTCTGCTGGCATTCGTTGGAGGGATTAAACTGGTCCAACGAGCTCGAACAGAGGTTTGATAATCCAAACCTGCAACCCATTCGTATATGCTCATTTCTGAGCCAAACTCGATGGGGTTTGTTTTGTTGGGATCCCCTTATCATAAGGTTTTAGTTTTCATTCATATTTCTTGGTTTAAATGTAAGTTTATAAGGTTGGTTTTCTAAACCCAGACTTGCAAGTCGAGTTTCCGTGGCCTTCTCTTAGGGTTTTTGGTCGCGGTTATATATTTTTGTGACCCTCATGATATCTACTTGAAGCCCCAATATGTCAAACTCGGTTTTGTTGTCATGGATCCAGACCTGTTATGTGCAAGGTCATCCATGGCTATTTTGTGTACGGCTTGATGTTTTGGTGTGTTTTTGAGTCTATTTTTCATGCCTTGTTCATGTCTATATACTTTAAACATCATATATACAAAAAATCAAACCGAAACAGCCTATATACATGTATATTTTCTAGAGAGAGAAATTGTGGTATTTGGTGGGTTTACCTCAAATGGTATTCTTCTCTCTCCTTCTCCTTCTGAATCTCCTCTCTTCTTCTTCCCAAAATTCTCTCCCCCTCTCTGTATGTGACTAAACTTTCGTGTGGCATGTGTGTATACAATATGTATGTTTCTATATATGTATTTTTAACCATGCACCATCATTGTACTTCCTGATTTTGCCCCACCAAACAACCTAACTTGTGGCAGCATCCATGCTTAGTTTTCTTTTACTGTTTTGGGGCAGGCTATGATGGCCGGGTGTGTGTGTTTTGTTTTTGCCTATATATGGCTATATATATATATATATATATGTATATGTCGTTATACTTACACTCACACACTCCTTTCAGCCGACACACACACACCTCAATTACCCATTGGTTAGTTGCATGCCTTCATTTAATACACACACATGCATACATATATATTCATGCACACATGTGTATATATTTACACACATATATATATATATATATATATATATTTGAAGTTATAATTATTTATATAGTATGTATATATATATATATATATTTATTACAACTTATTTCTTATATTAAAATAATTAATTACTTTTAAAAATTAATTATTTTTCTTAAATTTATCATCTTTACACTGATCTCCCGTATCTCGTAATGTGCATCCAAAACTCGCACTGGTATCGATAGCCAGCGGTTGACGTGAAAATATAATTATCATGGAACCGACATGTTGGTGACTGCAACGAAAGTGATGTACAATTGTCCTGAGTTTTCAAGACTATTACTAAAAGTCCATGCATCGGGTTTGAAACCGACCTCGTTACTTAAGGCGTCGATTTCTAATTTAATACAATGGCTTAATAGTCCCTAATTCGGGTCGGGGTATTACATCGTGGCTAGTTGCCCAATTTGCACTTCAAGATTTTTCATAGTGGCTCACATATTGCTATAATGAGTTTCAATGCTATCCAACCATGAGTCAGTCTTTCTAAACCTTGCTTTTGTCTCCTCAACAAAGGAAACCATGGCATCTTCAAGTGACATCTTCTTCTCGTTTGGTTGACTATCAAATCCTGGAGGAGGTTGCAACACATTCTTTGTGTTTCTATAAGAAAAATTCTCATGATTTCGAAGCCCTGTGTAACACCCTGACTTGAAATATCAAGTAATAGGGCACGTCTTACGAGATTTCAAATGGTAACTTTAAATTAACTACGAGAAGACCGAGAGATGAGAAATATACAAATAACTATGTTTCAATATGCACTGTATTGTGTGTGTACAAATATATAGTAAATATACATGTGATTATAATATGTATATTATCATATGGAAAATACACACACTAAATGTGTATTTGGTGTGTATAGTCAAAGTATGTATACATATATATATATATATACACATGTAAATAAATATATATATATATTAAAGTATAAATGTGTGTGTGCAGAATTGTGAAAGAGTGTGTGTGAGTGTTGGTTACATGTATGTGTGTTTACATGTGTGTTAGTATGTGTAAACATATAATATACATATAAATTGTAAATATCAACCAAAAATTTGAAATGAAAAAGAGAAATTAAATGGATGGGAAAGATAGCAGAATGGAAGTCAATGAAAGGGGCTGTGAGAAGGGAAGAAGAGAAAGAAATAGGGGCGGCCATGAAAATGTCTTTTTATAAATATATGTGTATGCATGCACTGAATTTGCATTGGAGGGAGAGATAAGAAACTGAAGGAATTCTGGGATATTTAGAAGTGGAAGCGAATGGAAGAGAGGAGGAAAACTGAAAGAAAAGGTAAAAAAGCTTCAAAACTCACTATTTTCTCTCTTTAGGTTTTACATATGTTAATAAACTGTTTTCGCCTCGTTCATGCATATGTGATGTTTAATATATATAAATTTGAATAAGACATGAAAAATGGACCCTAAACATATCAAAAACACTCAACCGTACATCAAACCACCATTAATAGACCTTGTTGTAGCATATCTAAAACAGTCAAGACCAAACAAAGATTTGCTTATTGAAACCTCTACAAGACCCCCAAAACCTCTACAAGACCCCCAAAGCATGTTAAACACACCAAGCTTTGACCAAGAAACCCAAAGGAATCCTCAAAACCTTGTGTTGCAGGTTTCGGGTTTGAAACCCAACCTCATAAACTCACTATAAAACCTAATTTTGAGAATGAAGACTTAAACCCCATGATGATAAGACCAAAATAGAGGAAACCCCATGAACTTTGGGCTAGAAATGAGTATAAACGATCAAGTTACAGGCCTTAATATCAAAACCTCGACCGAGCATTTGAGCTCAGTTTGAACCCTAATATGAATGCCAAAATGATGCTTGATGTCCCAAAAACAATTTAGGGTTGAAAACAAAGGGATTAGATGACCTAAACTTCACGAAAATGAAGAAGAAGAATTCTATAATTAGGACAACAGTGCCTTGGTTGAGGAAGAAGACAATGTGTCAACTTGCCCAACTCGATTGAATCAGGCGTGTTGACTCGGACATGTGTTGGGAAGGGAGGAAAGCCACCGCATAAGTGGGACGACACCATTTGGACTTAAAAGGTTTTAAATTTTAAAACCTGAATACGGACCATTTGGTTGCAAGGGCTTAGGCCCAAATTAAATAAACTGTACGAGAATAGGATAGCCTATCCCGGTTTTAATGCATTATTTGCTGTTCGGCCTGATAAAAATCAGAAAAATAAAAAGGGCTACAGCCCTTGGGACTCGAACACGAAACCCCTCAGACCCAACCCCCTATCTTTATCATGTGGATGGGACAATCCTGTGTAACTAAATTGTCACATCCCGCACCCCACCCTACGCGGATGCTGAAGATGTGATGCCAGTTAGCCGCCTTGCTAGTCTCTGACCGACAATGCGACCAACCAAAGGCAATCTTCAGAACTTTACGATGAATTGCATTCCAAATGTAGGGTCAGAACAGCGAAAATTAAAACCTTTTTATCTCGGGAATGCAACTCAACTATATACCTCATAAATATGTACCACAGATCAAATCTATAATCAGACAGCTAATAACTCTAACCACAGAGCACATTTATAATAGATATATAACACAGAGCATACCAAATTCCTCCAGAGTACCATTACCATGAGCCATGTTCCTACTCATCTATTATATATGAATAAAGTTAACTATATCATTACGCTCACCTGAATAGCTAGAATCAATCCATTAGAACCCAAGTCTCCACATATTATTGCCATCAGATCCTCACTTGGGAATGCCTCTCAGTCCACTAGTGACATGTCCTTGTGCTTTCTAATCCAATGGAGATATATCCTAAAAAATGTTAAATAAATGGAATGAACTTAAACAAGCTCAGTGAGTAACATAGGTTCCTGCCATGGGTTTCAAAACCAGTTCATATATACATGTATGCTCCAAATGCAGCTCAAATAGAACAATGTAGCTCAAATAAAACAATGTAGCTCAAACAGATCAGATCAGAACAAAATAGAACAGATCGGATCAAACAGAACAGAACAGAATGGACAAACAGATCAGAACTGAACAGAACAGAATACCAATCAATCAAAGGCGAAACACCAAATGCCTGAACCTTCCCCAGCAATGTGGGATGCCGCACAAGATAATCCGTTAGTCACCCACCCCACACATGGAGGCCCGCGTCCCCGAAGCACATTTTCGCTTGGGGTCAGTATCAGAGCGGAACAGATCAGATAGGATTGCGCGGATGCTGAGTTCTGGGCGTCCCACAGAGTCAGCTATCCATCTACTGATATACTCAATCCCATGGTGGGCCCCAGATAAGACTCAAACATGACAAACAGAATCAAAGCAGACTCCAAAGGACAGGTAACAGAACAACAGACTTCAACAGAATCAACAGGATATATCAAAAGGCAGGATAGAACAAAATCATGCCACAAGTAATGCAGATCAAGAGGTATGCATGAAAGCATATGCATTTAAAATAGTTCAGTGTATAAACAGTTCAGCATATTAAACAATTCAGTATACAAGTTTAAGTAATACAGAAAATATACGCCAAGTCAAGAGTCCGAGTTACTCACAACTTATGCTTATCTCCATTCACAGATATCCTCCAAATACGATAGGTACCTGCATGCATATCCTGAATAATCATTATCCTGAATATCTATCACCAATTATAGACACATCAGAATTTAACCACTCATATATTAGTCATTATCTTAGGCGTCTATCGCATCACCTAAAATAGTCTAATGGCCTATTCCCACTCATTAGGTTTCAACTAAAACTATTATTTTCTCTAAATAAGCTTAGTAGCTATCAAGATTATGAGCTAAGTCATTTGGACTCTAATTATTATCCATTGAGTACTTATTTAATTTTTATGCGAGGCATTATAACTTTGCTAGGCACCAAACTAAATTTATCATTACATTTAGACCTCAGATTCAATATAATTTCTATATTAAATATTTGCTGTCTGCTTTTAATCTTGGATTTTAATATCAATTCCATGCCCCTCAGTTTAACTCTTTGGACCAAACCAACATCAAGGTTACGGTTGCCATCTACTCTTTGTTTTTCCTGTGTATAGGCGTAGTTCAGATCAATTCACATTTGGACATGATCTAATTTGGAACTCCTGTACAGAACATAATGCCGCCCAATGGCTAAAATTATACTCAAATTATAGCTGAACTGTACTTAATTTAATGACTGAACTATATTTAAATCAAGGGCTAAACTAAATTCAACTCCTCACATATTCCAGTTTTCCAACAGACCTCATGACTAAAATGTAATTCCATTAGAGATAGTAAATTCAGAAAATAAGTTTCATACCTACTGGTTCTGCTGTCCGGAGCGCACTCTACCATTATCCCCATTCACTTCCTTACTCCTACTGTAGCGTCTGCTTTGGAAGAACAATTGCCAACACACCTGGGTTGTTCCACCTATTTTCCATAATTTCCAGGCTCAATGAAACGATCTAGAAATAAATAAGAATTCAGATCTTCATCTTTAGCTCCAGGCGTTGACTCAGAATCACCTAAAATAATCCCTCACGCACCAGAATAATGCAGCTCAAAGGTTTTATTAATAGCCCTTTCTATTGCTTCAGTCACGCTAACATACTGCCTAATAACGTCCTTCAGCTGAACAGATATTGGTGATTTTGTTGTCATAAAGCACCTTCATACGAAGTGGAATTTTATTTGATCAAGGCATGATGAGTGACCAGAGATGACTCATCCTTAATTACAGACCAAGTATCAATATTTTGAGAGAGTGTTTTGGCCCCCAGCGTCAAAACCTTTATTGCTTGCAAATTTTGCAAGTTAGGATTCTATTTATAAATGGAATCCAACTCAAAAAGTATAGATCTGCCAAAATGTTGAGCCCACCATTCAGCACCAACTTCCGTAAGCCAGCCACATAAGAAATCCTCTGTTTTCTCACTAAATAAAATAGACAGTAACAGCAATACTAAATCTCGTTAAAATTTCAATTCAAGCTTCAATTTCTAGCTTTCTTTTCCTTCAATTTTCTCGGTAACCAAAACGGAAGGGATAGCGACAGAACCTTTCTTCACTCCCTGTTGCAGTGCACTGCTGCTGTTAGGGATCGCCCATTTCAACAAATCCTGTTGTGCAGCGGGGGACTCCACCAAAGCCCACATGTTTTCCAACTCAACCTCAAGAATTGAAACATCAAAGGTACCTCGTGTTGCACCGCCATTCATCCCCTGCAACGTTACACAACCACATACATAGACACACACAACCCTGCTGCACCATTGGTTCCTCTCCCATCCAATCATCTGGCATTAGTTCGACATCACAATCACCAAACACTTCACCCATATACCTCATAGAACCCAATCCACTACAGTCGCAACATCATCATCGCCCCAATAGAGCAGCTCACTCCTCCAAATCCCCGTTGCAACCGCTGCCTGCAACAACCTCCATTTCCTCTGTTTTCTTACCAACAAAACAACAGCCACAGCAGCACTAAACTACATAAAAAGAAAAATCCCAAATTCAAGTATAGAAATCTGCTGTTTCAAATTTGACATCCACATGAACTAGCCCATCAAATTGGAAGGCTGGTGCTGCCGCACCGCTGCTGCTGCAGCTCCCTCTCTCCTGCATTTGTTGGAAAAATGGGTTTGAGCATATTAAATTAGCTATATTTTAGCTAAAATTAAAATGGGTCCCACAACTTATTTTTGGTGGGTTCACATGGGAATGTGTTCTCCTCCATGAGGAGATGAAGATTTTATATTGGGTTGCTCAAAACCATTAAGGAGTGAATGAGAAATTGCCTCCATACATCACCACTTGAAAATGGTAACTAAAGCTTAAAGCTTGTGCAAAAGCTTGTGTCCCACATAGGATGGGAACAAGACTTTTAAAGAGTATATATACACCTACCTTGGAGTGGGGTTTGGGCCCCAAGGGGCACCCCAGTTTTGTGGAAGGGGGAGGACCTAGCACATGCTTGGTTCACCACACACGCGCGCGCGCCGCCGCCGCCCAGCCCCGCAACGAACCGGGCCGGGCTCGGGTTCGAGTCTTGGGCTTGCTGTGTATATATCTTTTTAGAGAAAATTTATTTAAATTTTTCAAACCTGAAATGCTGTCGGTTTGCAACATGCGTATAGTTACCATTGGGAGTCCAAAACACTGTCGTTTTGGAAACATCGTTTGACTGAAAGGGCGTATTCTTCACGGACGCAACTGTGTCTGTTCGCCATGAACAGACACGACCCAAGCTTCATGCCTGTACCAAACAGTCATGAGCGAGTCTATAAATAGGACACGATCGTAAGCATTCTGCATCGCATCGAATCCATTCATAACATATTCATTTGTGTCTTCATATTTCGAGAGAGAGAGTTCTGCATAAGTTCTGGTTCGACAAACAACCATTGGTAGTGCTTGCCTTTGTGTTGGGAGATCATTTTATCCTGGGAGACAAGTTGCCAAGAACTCTTTAGCACCACTGAGAGGGCAATAAATTGTCTTAAGGAAATTGTGTCCAACACAAGACTTGATCAGTTTTTTGTATTCGGCAAATTTCCATTTCTACGATTTCGTATTCTGCAAACAGGTTCTAATTTTACTGTGTTTCAGTTTCTGTTCTTTATTTCAGTTCTGTTCTGACAGTAATACTGATATATATTACCAACAATCTTAAGACAATTTATTATTTTATATATATATATATATATATCAGTTCTGCAGTTCGAAAATTTTACAGACCTTATAATTCAGTTTTGAAATACAGAACTTGAAATACAGAAATTACATACCTTAAAATTCAGAATTTGAAATTCAGAAAATTCAGAACTTAAATGTTCAGTTCTGTTTTATTGTTCTGAAATTCAGAACTTAACATTCAATTGTTTTACAGTTTTGAAGTTTCTGTTCTGTTTTACAGTTCTGAAGTTTCTGTTCTGTTTTACAGTTCTGAAGTTTCTGTTCTGTTTTACAGTTCTGAAGTTTCTGTTCTGTTTTACAGTTCTGAAGTTCCTGTTCTGTTTTACAGTTCTGAAGTTCCTGTTCTGTTTTACAGTTCTGAAGTTTCTGTTCTGTTTTACAGTTCTGTCTGTTTTACAGTTCTAAAGTTCCTGTTCTGTTTTACAGTTCTGACTGTTTTACAGTTCTGAAGTTCCTGTTCTGTTTTACAGTTCTGACTGTTTTACAGTTCTGAAGTTCCTGTTCTGTTTTACAGTTTTGTCTGTTTTACAGTTCTGAAGTTCAGAACTCATATCTGTTATGTTTTACAGTTCTGAAGTTCAGAACTCATATCTGTTCTGTTTTACCTATCTGTTATGTTTTACAGTTCTGAAGTTCAGAACTCATATCTGTTCTGTTTTACATATCTGTTCTGTTTTACAGTTCTGACATCCAGAACTCATATTAGTTTTGTTTTACTATTCTAATTTTGTGCAGAAATATATTTACAGAATTTGCTTTTATTTACAGAATTTGATTGTGAAATTTATTTTTACTAAATTTGAATATCTTGAATGCAAACAGTAATGGCTACTGATTCTACTCCTCCTCCTACCCCGACCGTTACGGTGGTGCCTCCTCCTACGCCTGTTATGGCACCTATGACTGTGAGTCATGGAGAGAGGCCAGAGAAGTTTAATGGGACAGATTTCAAGAGGTGGCAACAAAAGATGTTGTTCTACTTGACTACTTTGAACTTGGCCCGTTTCCTTCGAGAGGATGCTCCCTCATTGAAGGAAAGTGAAACTGATAGGCAAGTGGTTGCCGCTGTGGAAGCATGGAAGCATGCTGACTTCTTGTGCCGCAACTACATTCTAAATGGCTTGGACAATACATTGTATAATGTGTATTGTGCCTTTAATACTGCAAGAGAACTGTGGGAATCCTTAGACAAAAAGTACAAGACTGAGGATGCAGGGCTCAAGAAGTTTGTAGTGGGAAAATTCCTAGACTACAAGATGGTTGACTCCAAGACTGTAATCAGCCAAGTTCAAGATCTACAAGTGATTTTGCATGACATACATGCAGAAGGGATGTCTCTGAGTGAATCTTTCCAAGTGGCTGCCATTATTGAAAAATTGCCACCCCTATGGAAAGAATTCAAGAATTACCTTAAGCACAAGCGAAAGGAAATGAGACTTGAAGACTTGATAGTGAGGCTGAGAATAGAGGAAGACAACCGTGCTTCTGAGAAGAAGGCAGGCAAGGCCATTATGGAATCCAAGGCTAATGTTGTGGAACAAGGGCAGAGTTCTCACAATAACAAGAAGAGGAAGCGTAATGGCAATGGTCCCAAGCAAGGTGCTAATAAGAAGTTCCAAGGCAAGTTCTATGTGTGCAACAAGCAAGGGCACCGTGCTAAGGACTGCCGTAGTCGCAAGGACCAAGGAAATCCAACCAAGAAACGCCCTCAAGCCAATGTGACTGAAATAGACGGCCTTTCAGATGATGTCTCAGACATGAATCTCTCAGCCGTAGTCTCTGAGGTGAACTTCATTGGCAGCAATACCAAGGAATGGTGGGTGGACATAGGGGCCACTCGTCATGTTTGCTCAGACAAAACGATGTTCTCATCATATCATAGCACAGATAATGGAGAACAACTTTTCATGGGCAACTCTTCTTCTTCCAAGGTTGAAGGCCAAGGAAAAGTGGTATTGAAGATGACATCAGGCAAGGAACTTACTCTCAATGATGTGCTGCATGTGCCAGATATTCGAAAGAATCTAGTGTCTGGATCATTGTTGAGTAAGAAGGGTTTCAAATTGGTGTTTGTTGCAGATAAGTTTATCCTCACCAAAAATGGGATGTATGTGGGGAAGGGGTACATGAGCAATGGGCTTTTCAAAATGAATGTAATGACCATTGTACCTCCTATTAAGAATATTAATAAAACCACATCTTCTGCTTATATGCTTGAGTCTTCAAATGTGTGGCATGGTAGACTAGGACATGTTAATTATGATACATTGCGTAGATTAATTAATATGGAATGTTTACCTATATTTGAAATAGATCCAAATCATAAATGTGAGATTTGTGTGGAATCTAAACTAACAAGAACTTCTTTTCAATCAATTGAAAGAAGTAGTGAACCTCTAGAATTGATACATTCAGATATTTGTGATTTGAAATATATTCAAACAAGAGGTGGTAAGAAATATTTTCTTACATTCATTGATGATTGCACAAGATACTATTATGTTTACTTATTGAGAAGTAAAGATGAGGCATTGGAAATGTTTATTCAGTTCAAAAATGAGGTTGAAAATCAACTTGATAAGAAGATCAAGATATTGAGAAGCGATAGAGGTGGTGAATATGAAGCACCTTTTGGTGAGTTTTGTTCACAACATGGTATAATACACCAAACTACTGCACCCTATTCACTTCAACAAAATGGGGTTGCTGAACGTAAGAACAGAACTTTAAAAGAAATGATGAATGCATTACTATTAAGTTCTGGACTACCTCAGAATTTGTGGGGGGATGCAATTCTTTCCGCAAATTATATTCTCAACCGAATACCTCAAAAGAAAACCAATAAATCCCTTTATGAGTTATGGAAAGGTCGAAGACCTTCTTACAAATACTTAAAAGTGTGGGGGTGTTTGGCAAAAGTGGCAGTACTTATACCTAAAAAGGTTAAAATAGGACCAAAGACAGTTGATTGTGTTTTCATTGGGTATGCTCATAATAGTAGTGCATATCGCTTTCTGATTCATAAATCAGAAATTCTCGATATGCATGTCAATATTATTATCGAGTCAAGGAATGCATCTTTCTTTGAAAATGTATTTCCTTACAAATCCACACAGGAGTCGAACTCAAGTAAAAGAACTCATGATACTGCAATAAGCAGTAGTCAAGGCCAACAAGATGATGATGAACCTAGACGTAGCAAAAGAGCTAGAACATCAAAATCTTTTGGACCAGATTTTCTAACATATATGTTAGAAGATGAGCCTCAAAGCTTTAAAGAAGCAATGTCAAGCCCTGAAGCTCCATATTGGAAAGAGGCTATAAACGATGAAGTAGAATCCATTCTGCAAAATTATACGTGGGAACTAGTGGATCTTCCACCAGGTTCTAAACCTCTCGGATATAAGTGGATATTCAAGAAGAAAATGAAAGCAGATGGATCTATTGATAAATACAAGGCTAGACTGGTTATCAAAGGTTACAAGCAAAAGGAAGGCTTGGACTACTTTGATACATATTCACCAGTTACGAGAATATCATCCATTCGAATGTTAATAGCTATTGCAGCTATACACAATCTTGAGATACATCAAATGGATGTAAAGACAGCTTTCTTAAATGGTGATTTGGATGAAGAAATATACATGGAACAACCCGAAGGGTTTATTGTTCCAGGTCAAGAAAAGAAAGTTTGTCGGCTTGTCAAATCTTTTTATGGATTAAAGCAAGCAACAAAGCAGTGGCATGAGAAATTTGACAGTGTAATGATGTCAAATGGGTTCAAAATCAACGAGTGTGACAAATGTGTATATGTCAAGAACACCGAACATGGTTTTGTCATTATTTGTCTCTATGTTGATGATATGCTCATTATGGGTAGTAATAATGAAATCATTAAAACTACCAAGAAAATGTTAAACAATAAGTTTGACATGAAGGATTTAGGTGTTTCCGATGTTATACTTAGGATAAAGATCTCTAGAACTTCAGATGGACTGATATTATCTCAATCACATTACATTGAGAAAATTCTCAAGAAATTTAAACAAGATGATAGCAGTCCAGCGAGAACACCTGTAGATGTAAATCTACATTTATCCAAGAATAATGGTAAAAGCATATCACAACTAGAATATGCACAAATAATTGGCAGCCTAATGTATGTCATGAATTGTACCCGTCCAGACATAGCTTACGCTGTCAGCAAATTGAGTAGATACACAAGTAATCCAGGTCCAGACCATTGGAAGGCAATTGTTAGGGTTTTGAGGTATCTAAAATACACCCAAAACTTTGGATTACACTACTCAAAATATCCAGCAGTACTTGAAGGATACTGTGACGCAAATTGGATATCCGACACCAAAGACTCGAAGTCCACAAGTGGCTATCTGTTTACACTTGGTGGTGGAGCGGTGTCTTGAAAATCTTCTAAGCAAACGTGCATTGCTAGATCCACGATGGAATCTGAGTTTATTGCACTAGATAAAGCTGGGGAAGAAGCAGAGTGGCTTCGTCATTTCCTAGAAGATATTCCAATGTGGCCAAAACCTGTGCCTGCTGTTTGTATTCATTGCGATAGTCAATCAGCAATTGGTAGGGCACAGAGTCATATGTATAACGGTAAGTCTTGACATATTCGTCGAAGAAATAATACCGTGAAACAACTTCTCTCAAATGGTATTATGACCATTGAATACGTAAGGTCAAAAGATAACATTGCGGATCCGTTAACTAAAGGTTTGACCAGAGAGCAAGTAAGTAAATCATTGAGGGGAATGGGTTTAAAGCCTATACACTAAAGAGTCGCCATAATGGCAACCCAACCTAGCTGACTAGAGATCCCAAGATCTAGGTTCAAAGGGACAACCGAATTGTGTGTGACTCATTGAGATCACTATGGAGATCAAATCTCCTACTCATTCCTATGATCAGAATTGTGATGCCTGCAGCGTTGACCAGGGTAAAATAAGCTTTTAATGATTCTTATATCTTGTTAAAGACAAGTGGGGTATAGCAGAATACTCTTCATAAGAAGTCACCTATGTGAGTGTGAACTGGGCCGGTTCTATGAGAATGATAATGGCTAAATTCTCTAGGAGCACTCATGAAACCAGGAATTGTTCAGGGCCAAAATGAACACAATCGTGAGAACCAACTGTGTTAGAAAAGATTCTGTGTGAATGCTATTGTCTTGGTTTACACAAATGATTGAACAGTTCAAGACATCATGTTCACTGATCAATCAGTAACCCCGATAACATTTCACAAGGGAAGGTTCAAGGCCACAAGCTACCTTCCTCTATGCAGAAAATTTTCAACTGAACTCTCTCTTAGTGTTTGCATGTCATTTGCATTACTTTCAGTCAATTTCATTCATGTGGGGGATTGTTGGAAAAATGGGTTTGAGCATATTAAATTAGCTATCTTTTAGCTAAAATTAAAATGGGTCCCACAACTTATTTTTGGTGGGTTCACATGGGAATGTGTTCTCCTCCATAAGGAGATGAAGATTTTATATTGGGTTGCTCAAAACCATTAAGGAGTGAATGAGAAATTTCCTCCAAACATCACCACTTGAAAATGGTAACTAAAGCTTAAAGCTTGTGCAAAAGCTTGTGTCCCACATAGGATGGGAACAAGACTTTTAAAGAGTATATATACACCTACCTTGGAGTGGGGTTTGGGCCCCATGGGGCACCCCAGTTTTGTGGAAGGGGGAGGACCTAGCACATGCTTGGTTCACCACACACGCGCGCGAGCTGCCGCCGCCCCGCCCCGCACCGAACCGGGCCGAGCTCGGGTTCGGGTCTTGGGCTTGCTGTGTATATATCTTTTTAGAGAAAATTTATTTAAATTTTTCAAACCTGAAATGTTGTCAGTTTGCGACATGCGTATAGTTACCATTGGGAGTCCAAAACACTGTCGTTTTGGAAACATCGTTTGACTGAAAGGGCGTCTTCTCCACGGACGCAACTGTGTCTGTTCGCCATGAACAGACACGACCCAAGCTTCATGCCTGTACCCAACAGTCATGAGCGAGTTTATAAATAGGACACGATCGTAAGCATTCCGCATCGCATCGAATCCATTCATAACATATTCATTTGTGTCTTCATATTTCGAGAGAGAGAGTTCTGCATAAGTTCTGGTTCGACAGATAACCATTGGTAGTGCTTGCCTTTGTGTTGGGAGATCATTTTATCCTGGGAGACAAGTTGCCAAGAACTCTTTAGCACCACTGAGAGGGCAATAAATTTTCTTAAGGAAATTGTGTCCAACAAGACTTGATCAGTTTTTTGTATTCGGCAAATTTCCATTTGTACGATTTCGTATTCTGCAAACAGGTTCTAATTTTACTGTGTTTCAGTTTCTGTTCTTTATTTCAGTTCTGTTCTGACAGTAATACTGATATATATTACCAACAACATTTCCATCTCTCCTGCACCGCCATACACACACGTCCATATATATACAACCAACACAACCCATTCTCCTGTTCCGCGCCGCTACCCACAAAGTCGCAACATCCATTCAACCACTGAATAGCATCAAAAACTTTTTAGAACCGCAACCCCAAGGATCACTGCTCGGTTAACGTAACCCCCAACAACATTAGGCGCTTTCTATTTGTGCACAAATTGGCTGAACAACCCCTTCTAAAGGAGGTAATCTCGTCTAATATAGGCCCTACAACTGCACCGACATAAAATTTTGGAATTTTCCACAAGTTCCATCAGCTTTTACATATAATATAATCATAATATTATATTATATTATATATATATATAATATCTCTCAATTCCATAAAATATTAATTTATGAAATGCCGGTAAACTTGTCACAAGGTTGGGGCTCAATTATCATATTTATTTATTTATTGATTTTGAGTCCGTTAGTGTCTTTTATCATTTTATTACAATTATATAAAATATAATTTCTATATATTTTATATATATCCTATTTCCATTTATCCGTTTCGGCACTCGATCGACTAGGTTAATTAATTTTCCGAGCATTTATTATTTTCAGTGGTCTGGATTAATTTTATATTTTCTAATAATTAATCCAATCATGGTTTACGGAATTTTGGGTTATCTCGAATTATCAATGTCACTGAACCTACTTTTATTAGGTCAGAATATAATCTGGATCATGTCAAATTTTGGGGGTATTACATAAATCCCTCAAATATATATATATATATATATATTATACATAAATTATATTAAATAAAATAAAATTAATTAATTAAATTAAATAATGACGAAATAGTCCAATGTCCAAATTGAACAAATTATTAGTGTTTTTTTATTATCTTGGGCCTTCTGAGACCAATGGTGAGGTCAATGTCGCGAGACGGGACCGCAAAAAATAAAGACACGTAAAAATGTAAAATGACCAAATTACCCCTAGTGCCCCTAAAGCCAAAGGAAAGTCCGAGAGGGTCTAAATTGACTTTCTTCGACGTTCTGGACTCAATGGTAGAGTCTATTTGACCAAAAGAGGTACTTGTAATAAATAGATATAAAATTTGATGAAGAACATCAATTCATGTGACTATAAACTGAAACGTTTTCTGACGTTGTTGCCTTAATAGTGGGGTCTGCGTTTTGAAATAAGGTACGAAAAGACACGACACGTAAACATGGGAAGTAAATAAATCAAACTTAAAAATAATGGAGCTACCAGAAGAGTATAAATTAAAATGAAATTTAATTCCTAACACATTAAATTGTGTCGTAGGTTAAGATTACGAGTTAAATTAAGTACAAATGAAATTTATGGAATGTTCATAATCGTTTTAGGATTTGTCAAAGGAAAAGGGAAGGCACACCAGTAGCACCAACCTTGAAGTTCAAAGTGAGTAACCTTGTATTTGAAGTGGAGATTTAACTCCATGAATTTGAAGAAGTTTTAAGTTCAAAATATATGAAGTATTTGAATATCAAATTCAGTATTACATGTTTTTGTTTTAAAATATTCTGTTCTTATAAATCCTATTGTGACGTGCTCAGTGAATGGTTTCTACTACAATTTTTCTTAAAATATGTTTCAGCATGTCTAAGTTTAAAATGCCAAATCTCTTTAAGTATTCTGAATTTTGCATATTCCAAGTATTTGAAGATTTATTATGAAGTCATGAACATTTTGTTAAATGCTCATAAAAGCATCTAATTAAAGAAGTAATATGTTAAATGTATTTAAATGCAACTATAGGCAGGCCATGTTTTGATGTTTTGAAATAGCATCTATTATAAGCATTTCATACCTTTTGTTGCCACTGGTAATGCAAGATAAACTGTGCATAAGCACCACGTACGACGTTAGGTTTCTTTGGAACTCAATTATGACACGAATAAATGCCAGGTAGCAGGATTTAATCCCCCAGGCATGAGATATCTCCACGAAAAGAAAAATGGGGAATCTGGTTCGAAACGGATTCTACTAATGAAAGTGATAAGATGACGTGTGTAGAAATGGAAACAGGTTTTACCCTCATTTTACTATGCATGTCTACATGTTTTGAAGTTCATATACTCTATTTGAGGAAGTTCATGTTTAGCTTGAATACTTTAAAGGTTTCAAAGCTATCTGTTTTAAAGAATGCATATATTCTGTATTTGAAGTATACGAACAATTGGTAGTTATTGTTTTATAAAATCTCTTATACTAACCACTGCCAATTGAAAACCCATGACAAATGCTAGAATTACTCACAAGCTTAGATTAGCTTACCCGAATTTTTATCTGACCCCCTTTCTGGTGACTGTTAGCAGTCCTGACTTGATGATGATGATGATGATGATTAGAGCTTTGCCCATTTTGAGGAAGGACGTAAGAAACTACTTACAAGACTAGCAGTCTTTTTTTTGGGAAGCACTATGAAACTTTAGTAGTCACTTTTGTATTAGAAGATAGTAAGACTGTTATGTATTAAGCCCCACGGGGTAGCTGAACATGTATTAATTATAAAGTCTTTAAGCTTTTATTATACTCTAAATGTATAATCACGTGTACCATTTTGAAGAGCGGCAGTACCAGGTGGATATGCGAAAAAATTAAAATAAAAAAAAAAAAGAAAAAGTTTTCCACGCTTCCGCGAACACAGGCCGCACTGCCATTCGATATCGTCGCTTACTTGAGCCTCGCCCTAAGGCCCTCGGGCCTAAGGGCAGTAATCGCGATTCAAGATCCGTATAGGGTGGGTTTCGGATCGTGACACCCTGGATGGTAGTAATTTGGCATAGGATTGCCACAATAGTTGTAGTTCCAATTGTTGAGGTATTGAACTTGTTCTTGACTCGCTCCATTACTCGAAACTATCATACTTGTAGCTGCAACATATTCCACACTATGGTATCCTTTGGGTTGTCAAAGCTGAAATATGATGAGATAAAGAAGAAAGTTGAGCTGAAAGGGATGCTAACGGCTCTAATTCATGAATCCTAATAACTTTCTTAGCCATAGTTCTTTCGGTTGGCCATTGATAGTTGTTTGGGGCCATTTCTTCCAAAAGAGAAGTAGCTCCCTCAGTTGTCTTTGACATCAAAGTTCCACCAGAAGCAGCATCAACTATGGTTCGAGTTTGCCCATTTAACCCATTATAAAACATCTGAACTTGCAACCAATCCGGCAATCCATGTTGAGAGCAGCTTCGAATCAAATCTTTATGCCTTTCCCATGCTTCATAGAGTGACTCGAAATCATTTTGCTTGAATTGACCAATTTCACTCCTGAGTTGGGCTGTTTTTGCAGGTGGAAAGTATTTAGCAAGAAACTTTTCAGCCATGTCCTGCCAACTAGTGATGCTTCTCGGTTGTAGAGATTGTGGCCAACCTCTTGCCTTGTCCCTCAAAGAAAAAGGAAACAATCTCAGTCTAATGGTGTCTTCAGTAACACCATTAATCTTTACAGTGTCACACATCTCAATAAATATTGCCAAATGAATATTGGGATCATCAAGTGGTGATCCGTTAAATTGGGCTTGTTACACCATGCTGATCAAGGCTGGTTTAAGCTCAAAATTGTTGGCATTAATAGTTTGGCATCATATACCGAGTAGTTATCATTCACAATTGGCCATACATAATCCTTCAAGGTGCGTGGCTGTGCATCATGTTGTCCGTCAGCCATGGCTAGTACTTTCTTCTTTCTTTGCACCGATCTAAGAGTTCTTTCAATCTCCGAATCAAAAAGAATAATGTCATGAGTTCTAACACGACGCATCCAATGTTAAAAACACACCTGTAGAAAATAAATAAATAAATAAAAAATAAAAATAAAGTTCCAAATAAAAAAAATAAAGTTTTAAATTAAAACCAAGATTGCTTTGTATCAATATTGGCAAAAATAAGAAGAAATCAATCCCCGGCAACGGTGCCAAAAACTTGATTGGTGCAAAACTGCAAGTGCACAGTATTGTAGTTTTATAGTAAAGTGATGAGAAGAATATCGTTCTCAAGGATTGGTAACTTACTTTTGTCAAATACAAAAATTATACTAATCTCAAATTTATCTAGAACAATCACTAAGATTTTTGTAATTGCAATTTAAAATAAAATCAATTCAAAGAAAATAATCAAAGGTAAAGAAAGATGTTGCTCGAAAATCAAATTAATGGGAAAGAAAACTTCTAGGAAATCGATTTCACCTAATCCCTGACTATGCTTTACTCATCTAACTAATTGAATTTAATTCTCTATGTTTGTTAGCAAATCTCCAATTCATCCAAAAGCCTCTTTCGACAGTCAATTGGGAATTATTTTTGTTCATCATTTTGCACAAGAGTATGCCAATTAATAAAGTAATAAAGCAATAAGACCAATGATTTTAATACTACATAGGTTCATACAAGTCTTTCGATCTTTATATTCATCTGTGCTGAAATATCCAAGATCCATCCTATAATTCCCTCTTTCGAGAGCAAATTACAAGATCAAAATCAACTAATTAATGGCCAGTTAATTAGAAGTGATAAGCTCAGAATAAATCAGACAAACATGAAAAAGAATTACTTCAAATTAGCATAGAAAAGCAAGCATAATTCGAGACTAGATTACATCGTTTTCCTAGAATAAAGAAAATTTAGTCCATGCTAAAAATTAAATTCAACAAAAACGAATTCACCATAATTTCTTCTAAGAGGAATGGAAGAAAATGAGCACTAAAAACAAATACTCTACCAGCTGTGTAATATCCTGACCCGGGATACCGGGTCACATGACACGTATCACGAGAAAAAGAAATTATACATATATATAATTAATTAATTAATTATAAGTGATGCTGCACTTTTTGACTCGCAACACGTGAGGGCTCCGTGACCTGTAGAACACTCAGAAAGATGATCAGAGGACCACCGGATTGGCTCCGGCGGTAGCCGCTCCGATGCTTAAGTGAGTAAGGGAATTGAAAGACTGTATTGAAAGTCAAAGAATGAGCATGAATTTAAAAGCGTACCTCTAGGGTTTAATATATAGGCCGAAGCTTTCCTAAGTTGATTAGGATTCTACGCCATGAATATAGGGATATGATCATCGGAGATTGCAGTTACCTTGTGGGCATTGAGTCGTAGATGGAGATAATCATAAATGGTAGTTTCCGTATTGGAGACTGCTTCCTTATCCTCTGCCCGGAATCCGCTAAGGCGGAGATAATCACAAATGGTAGTTTCCGTATTGGAGACTGTTTCCCTATTCTCTGCTCGAAATCCGCTAAGGCGGTGACGAGATCTGAAGCTCTGGTCTGGACCCCGTGATCAGTTCTGGATATATTTGTTTGGTCACTTCCGACCTTATGTGATGATTTGGATGTCATTGGCTGAGCGAGAATCATGCTAGCTGGACATAAATCGGACTGTGGTCATACGTGTCAAGTGTTGATTGGCCTGTCTTTTTATGGTATATCAGTTACTCCCCCCCCAAGTCCTAGTTTGATGTAGTAACTAGGGCTAAGAGAGTTATGTGTCTCGCTTTTTTGCCTTCTAAGACAATTGTTGGGGCGCCATTTATTGCGTAGTCGGCGATTAAGTCTTTTCAAGGTCACAATTACACTGGGCGGATAGTTGGTTTTCTCGAGAGCATCATTGTTCTGAACCGTCATGGCGTTTGGGCTTGGTGGGTCCCTTCTGATATCGTGTTTATAAATACGGGATGAGATTTTTGAAATGACCTTTCCCTCGACATTTTTACTGTGCTAGAAGATTTCATCCGCCATTGTTGGTTCATGCGACCTTGAAGAATACAGATCCTCTAAGTGAAAACAGGTTCGACTGATTTTTCCCCCTCTCTTGCTTCTTTCTTCTTGAGTTTGAGAATAATGTCTGTTCCTTCGGAATCTCGAATTGTGAAAGAGGGAGTAGGAGACCATTCTGAGATGGCTGGTCCGTCTGTTATAGGAGATGTAGGTAACCCTGCTCTTGAAATTATTGAGGAGAGGCCTGTTGATCCTCCCCCTAGTCCAGGGGTTAGAATAGTTGATGCTTTCGAAGAGCCCCGAGACAGGGCCGGGAAGACCTCTGGTAGGTCTTCTCATAGAGAAGAGGGTGAGAGTGCCGTCACTCAAAGCCTCTTGGATGAATGGAGGGTGAAATTCGAATTTCCCCCAAATGTGACTTGCAGAGTTCCAGGACCCATGGACCGTCCCCAAGATGTTAAAGCCGGGGAGATTTGCGTTTTCCTTGCCTGGTTTGAAATGGGCTTAAGGCTTCCATTGCCGGATTTAGTCAGGCAATTCTTTTGCTGGTTCAAGCTCTGCCCTGCCGACCTGAATCTCAATAGCTGGCGGCATCTTCTAGGTTTTATGGTGCTGGGACACCTGAACAAAGTGGACGTGTCTCTGGACTTGATCCGTAGCAATATGGATCTGAAGTTCAAGCAGGCAGAGGGCCTCTATTATATGTCCTTCGAGAAGGGGTTCCGACCCCTGTCTTCCGTTCCTACTTCCAACAAGACGTGGAAGAAGTGGTACTTCTTCGTTGGAGGAGGATGGGAGCATAAGGACTTCCAGGCCGGAGAGACCTCGTCGTTTCCTTGTGTTACGGGCCATAGGGGTGAGACTTATTCTCTTGGGTTTGCTTTAGCTTTGCTTATATCCTCAGAACTGACAAACTTGGTATTTTTCATTTCCTTTGTGCAGTCAAGAGTGCTCGGAAGAGGCCCAAGTTTACTAAGGCTCTGCAGGATCAGTACCGGGCTTTGCTTTCAACTTCTAACCGGGCTGATACTGTTATCGTCACTCCGGACCAAGTGATGGCCACCCGTAACGCAGAGTTTAAGAGGAGGCTAGCCTCGAGGTGGGAAGTGCCGAAGCCTCAAGTGGTGGGGGAGTCTTCCTCCCCAGCTGAGCCTGATGCTCCTTTAGAAGTGAAGAAGAGGAGATTGATCTCTGGTTCCCCTGAGCCCTCCCCTGCCGAGGCTGAGGAAGCCGAGCCTGCCATTCCCGTATCGGCTGTTCCTCCTGGTCCGAGCAAGAGGTCTAGGAAGGGGAAAGCTCCTGCCGCACCTTCTGAGCCATTTGTTGAGCCGGATTATCAAATTGCCAAGAAAGCATTTGATCAAATATGGGCTCAGGGCCCACATCGGTACAGAGGGGATGATCCCTCCAAATTGATGATTGAGATGATGACTCTCCAGATGAAGGTAACTTCTGAAGCCTTTCCCTGGCCTTTTGTTTGCTCATTTGTTTCACTCTAATTTATCTGTCTTGCTTTATACAGAGCATGCATAGTTTAGCTGCTCTGATGGTGACCCCCATGGGCCTTGAGGAGGCCGAGAAGCTGAGGACGGAGGTGAACGAGATGAGACTGGAGCTCGGAACAGCCTGTTCCAAAATTCAGTCTGTTGAAGAGGGTCTGGAGAAAGCTACCACCAGCCTTAAGGTAGCAGAGTCTGAGAGGGATATATTTGCTCAGACGGTTGAGAGGCTTGAGGCGGAGTTGGTTGGTCTCCGTAGTTCCATTGATCAGAGGGTTCAGGAGGCAGTTGGTCAAGCCAAAGCTGAGGCTGAGATGGAATTAAAAGAGGAAGTTGATCAGATGGGTGATGACTTGATCCTGCTCGGCTTTGAGAATTTCCGAACTAGATTCCAACTTCAGTTCCCGGACTTTGATGTGTCATCAATCGTTCCTCCTGAACCTACCTCATCTCGTCCTGATCCGGATAAGACTGCTGGGGCTCGTGCCCTTAATTTGGAAGAGGATGCAGGCCCCTCTGGGAAATCCTGAGGCTTTTATAGGGTTTTGACCCTTTTTTTCTTTTTTTTGATGTAGTGAATATATTTTCCCTTTTGATCAATAAGATTGACTTTTCTTCAGATTCTGCTTGTATTTTTCCCTCTTGTGAATTTTGTTGCAAGTGTGGCTGCTCTGAACCCTTTGCATGTTAGATCAAACAGTTGCTTTCTAATCTTCAATACTTGTCATTGAATAGTGAATATAGATCTGCCTTATTAAAATAGGACGAGAAAGTAGATATAGCCAGACAGAGTGGGAGTGGATTTCTGTAGAGCTCTGAGATAGACTGCTCTGAATTAAGAGTCTGTGAGGTTAACCGAGCAGCTTGTGCTCGTTATTATGATGCTCGGTATGCTGAGTACTTGGGATTGGTATATATACGATCTGTTCGGTCTTTGTCTTGAGAATTCTGTACTCTGTCTCTTGATATATTGAAGAGGCTTATTTAATGCACCGCTTAGTCATTCGACCGTCGTTTGGGTTTTCGAGGCCACTCTCTTTTTCACCGTTGCGACGGTTCAGTTGGGTGGCTTTTGGACTCCAAGGGTCTATATATATGGAAACGGGGCATACGGTTGCGCTCAACCCTTTTGCTCCCCGATTTGTTCGTGAGAGAAACCTCATATGCTGCCGGAGTTTCTCCCATTCGTCCGGAGATGATGGAAGATTCCTTGCCTGAGTTAGGAATAATGAGCCTGTGGCCGAGAGTTAACCTCCCCCTTTTTTCAGTCTCCAAGGAAGGATTGAAGGAGGCCCAAGTCTTCTTGTTTCCTCTGGCATCCGGTCGAGATTTCTCCGATTGGTGGTGGCCCCTCCCTGATTCAACCGAGGCCTGGAGTGTTGGTGATGAAGACGAAGGTGAGTTGCCTCCCCTTCCTCACGCTCTGTCAGAGACCCTTGCTCTAAGTGGCTGGGGTGAAACAGACGGTGTGAAGAAGAAGATTGAAGGTGGACTACCTTCCCCCCCATGTGTCTTGGCAGAGACCCTTGCTTTATTCTTCTGAGGAGTCATGCCGATTACAGAGGTGGAGAATGAAAAGTCTCCTGAGGCTCAGAGCCCTCATCATCCGTTGGTCATGGGACCAGTGATAGTGATGATGAAATGGCCTGGGCACTACGTGATGTAGACTGGGGTTCAGGGTTCCTTCCTTTCAAATGGAGCCGATGAAGGCGGTTTTGAAGGTTTTGGATCTTGTGCCCCTTTATCATCCCAGGAGAAGAGCCATTATGTTGCCAAGCGTAGCTTCTGTAATAGCTTCTGTAATAGCGTCTTGGTACTGATGTAAATCTTTTTGAGTTATTAATAAAGTTAAATTTCTTCTTCTCTGATCTGATATTTTCTGTGAATGTGCTCTTTTGAAACTTAAGCATCTTCTAATGCGTTGCCGATTGTTCTGAAAATAAATCAAAAACTTAGAAAAATGCCAGAATCGAAGTACTTCACCTTTGGTTGAAACCATGGTGCTGGTTTGTTTGACAGATAAGTCAAATAATGTAAGTGTCAGATCCGAGGTATTCCGTTCTAGTAAACTTTAGTTGACAGGTGCTCGGAACTTCTGCCTTTGGATAGACTGGATTACAGAACCCGCTAGTTGAAGATGGTCCAGGCTCTGAAGGCCTGTGCATTAATAGATGGACCAAGTCATAAGACTTGTGCATTAATAGATGGACCAAGTCATAAGACTTGTGCATTAATAGATGGACCAAGCTCTGGAGGCCTGTGCATTAATAGATGGACCAGGCTCTGGAGGCCTGTGCATTAATAGATGGACCAGGCTCTGGAGGCCCGTGCATTAATAGATGGACCAAGTCATAAGACTTGTGCATTAATAGATGGACCAGGCTCTGGAGGCCTGTGCATTAATAGATGGACCAGGCTCTAGAGGCCTGTGCATTAATAGATGGACCAGGCTCTGGAGGCCTGTGCATTAATAGATGGACGAAGTCATAAGACTTGTGCATTAATAGATGGACCAGGCTCTGGAGGCCTGTGTATTAATAGATGGACCAGGCTCTAGAGGCCTGTGCATTAATAGATGGACCAAGCTCTGGAGGCCTGTGCATTAATAGATGGACCAGGCTCTGGAGGCTTGTGCATTAATAGATGGACCAAGTCATAAGACTTGTGCATTAATAGACGGACTAGGCTCTGGAGGCCTGTGCATTAATAGATGGACCAAGTCATAAGACTTGTGCATTAATAAATGGACCAGGCTCTGGAGGCCTGTGCATTAATAGATGGACCAGGCTCTGGAGGCCTGTGCATTAATAGATGGACCAAGTCATAAAACTTGTGCATTAATAGATGGACCAGGCTCTGGAGGCCTGTGCATTAATAGATGGACCAGGCTCTGGAAGCCTTTGCATTAATAGATGAACAGTTTTAAGGAAGTAAAAGAAAAATTTTTTATTGATAATACTTCCGCAAGTGTTCTACGTTCCATGGCCTAGGAACAGGTTTCCCAGTCGTGTCTTCAAGCCAGTAAGTGGTAGGTCGAACGACCTTCGTCACTTTGTAGGGGCCTTCCCAATTAGGTGACAACTTTCCCATGGTGGGATCCTTGGTGTTCTGAAAGACTCTTCTTAAGACGAAGTCTCCAACTTGAAAGCTGACTGTCTTGAGTCCTATCCTGGATTTATTGATCATTCTTTGTTGGTAGGCTTCCATCCTGATGCTGTCCTGATCCCTTCTTTCTTCGAGCAAATCTAAGTTCTCCATCAGCTGCTGATCATTGGATTCTTGCTCAAAGGCCTCAGTCCTCAGAGTTGGCATACCGATTTCAACCGGAATTACTGCTTCTGTCCCATAGGCTAATGAGAAGGGTGTTTCGGAGGTGGGAGTTCTTCTGGTTGTACGGTAGGCCCAAAGGACTCCTGGGAGCTCTTCTGCCCATTTCCCTTTGGCTTGCTCCAACCTTTTCTTTAACCCATCAAGGATTGTTCGGTTGGTGACCTCTGCCTGCCCATTTGCTTGTGGATGGCCTGGAGAGGCAAAGTGCTGCCTGATGTTGAGATTTTCGCAGAATGCCTTGAAGCCTTTACCAGTAAATTGTGTCCCATTATCCGAGATAATTACACGTGGTATGCCAAATCTGCAAACAATGTTCTTCCAGGTGAAGCTTTCGACTTCCTTCTCTGTAATATGCATTAAAGGTTCGGCTTCGGCCCATTTAGAGAAGTAGTCGATAGCCACCAGGAGGTACTTCCTGTTTGGAGGTGCTCGTGGTAACGGGCCCACAATGTCCATTCCCCATTGAGCAAAGGGCCAGGGACTAGGAATCGGGATGAGCTCGTGCTGAGGCTGGTGTTGGTACGAGGCAAATCTCTGACATTTGTCACACTTCCGAACATATTCTTTAGCCTGCTTCAGCATGCCGGGCCAGTAGTAGCCCTGTGATAGAGCTCGGTGGGCTATAGTTCTGCCCCCATTGTGATTCCCGCAAATTCCCTCGTGAATTTCAGCCAAAACATATTGTGACTCGTCTGGAGCCAAACACTTTAACAGAGGTTGAGAGTATGATCTCCTGTAAAGTTTGTCGTTCAGGATCAGGTACCGGGCCGCTCTGATTCGGATTCTCCTGGCTTTGTTTTTATCCTCTGGGAGGAGCCCGGATCTTAGATATTGGAGGATTGGGGTCATCCAGCTCTGGGTTTGTTCATCAATTTGAGCAACTGATGCTTCCTCAATGCTGGATCCTGGTTGAAAAGAGATTTTAATGGTGGAATCTGCTTCAGACTTGAGGCGGGAGGCCATGTTAGCCAGAGCATCTGCTCTGCAGTTCTGACTTCTCTCAATCTTCTGAATAGTGAAAGTTTGGAAGGAACGCTTTAAACGGTTTACCAGTTCGGAGTACCGAAGCATCCTATCATCCTTAATGGCAAACTCTCCCAAAACTTGGCTTACTACCAGTTGGGAGTCAGAGAAGACATCGAGGTTCTGAGCCTCGCATTCCAGGGCAAGCTTCATCCCTAAGATTAGGGCCTCGTATTCAGCTTTATTATTAGAAGCCCTAAATCCCAGGCTGACTGCTTTTTCCGATGTAAGTCCATCAGGGGACTGTAGTACCAGTCCTACCCCTGATCCTTGATCGGTTGACGAACCATCAATATACAGCAGCCAGGTTCCTGTAGTTTCGGCGTTTTGTGCTTCGTTCTGCAGTGCTGGGGTGAACTCGGCTACAAAGTCGGCTAAGGCCTGCCCTTTGATGGAGTTTCGGGGTACATATGCTATGTCAAACTCCCCTAGCTCCACAGACCACTTGACCAATCGTCCCGATACCTCGGGTTTCCTCAGTATTGACTTTAGAGGATAAGCAGTTGGAATCTCAATTGGATGGGCCTGGAAGTAAGGTCAAAGTTTTCGGGCTGATACGACCAAGGCATAGGCCAGCTTCTCTACTTCTGGGTACCTTTTCTCCGTGTCAAGTAGTGCCCTACTGACGTAGAATATAGGCCTCTGTACTCCTTTGTCCTGTCTGATTAGTGCGGAACTGACCGCGTTTTCAGAGACTGCTAGGTACAGGAGCAACTTTTCTCCTTGTACAGGTTCTGACAGGAGCTCTGGAGAGGCTAGGTACTCTTTTAGTTCTTGGAAGGAAAGCTCGCATTCTTCTGTCCATTGCAAGGCCTTGCTGCCCTTCAGAGCTTTAAAGAAAGGTAGGTAGCGATCGGTGGACTTGGATATGAATCTGCTCAATGCGGCGACTCTGCCGTTTAGTGCCTGAATCTCCTTTCTGGTCCTTGGCGACTTCAGTCCAATCAGGGCTTGGATCTGAGTGGGATCTGCTTCGATACCTCTTTGAGAGACGATGTACCCCAAGAATTTTCCCTTCGTAACTCCGAAGGTACATTTCGAGGGGTTGAGCTTCATCTTGTGCTGTCTGAGGATATCGAAGGTCTGGGCTAAGTGCTGGAGGTGGCTGCCTTTTTGGAGGCTCTTTACCAGCATGTCGTCGATGTATACCTCCATGGTGCTGCCAAGCAGTGGGCTGAACATCTTGTTCACCAACCGTTGGTAAGTGGCTCCAGCATTCTTTAAACCGAAAGGCATCACTCTGTAGCAGTAGAGTCCTCTTTCGGTTATGAAGGCGGTCTTTTCCTGATCTGGAGGGTACATCTGGATCTGGTTGTATCCAAAGTAGGCGTCCATGAAACTCATAAGCTCATGCCCTGCAGTGGCGTCAACCAGTTGATCTATTCTCGGCAGTGGGAAGCTGTCCTTGGGACATGCTTTGTTAAGGTCTGTATAGTCAACACAGACTCTCCACTTGCCGTTCTTCTTCTTGACGAGCACAGTGTTGGCTAACCACTCGGGATAAAAAACTTCCCGTATCATCCTGGCGTCCAGCAGCCTCTGGACTTCTTCGTTTATAACCCGATGCCGTTCGGGAGCGATCGGTCTTCTCTTCTGTCTGACCGGGGGGTGGTCTGGATCTACCATTAGTTTGTGAGTTATCAGATTAGGATCTATTCCCTCCATGTCCCTAGTCTCCCAAGCAAAGATAGAGAGGTTGTTCTTCAGAAACCTGACTATCTTTTCCTGCTCGGCGGGCGTAAGGTCTGGGCCGATGTACAAATAACGCCCCTCTGCTCCTGAACTGACCAGTATCTTGATGGGCTCGCCAACAGGCTTGGCTCGGCTATCACGTCCCCTTGGGCTCAGGGGCTCTTCAATGCCGGATGGGCAATCTTCCACCTCGGGAGTGTGAGTGAAAACCGGATCTGCACAGTCCCGAGTGTACTGTAATTGCTATTTTGGGGCTGTCTCCTTGAGGGCAATAGCGTGACATTCTCGTGAGGTTGGCTGACATCCTCGGACCGAGTGCACGCTCTGATTGTGGACGTACTTCAAACACTGATGAAGGGTCGAAGTGACCGCCCCTATCTGGTGTAACCAGGGTCTCCCAATGATGACATTGTATGGAGACTTCATGTTCAACACCATGTACTCTGAGATGGTGGTCTTCTGCCCTTCACCTTCCCCAATAGTGGTAGGAAGGTCAACTCTCCCCAGGGGGGTGCTGAGGCTGCCATCAAAAGCTGCCATTACGGCAGTGGTGGGCTTGACGCTGTCCTGGTCTATGCCCATCTGCTTAAGCGGTTCGTAGAATAGAATGTTGACTGAGCTGCCAGTGTCGACTAGGACTCTTCTAGTTTCGAAGTTGGCGATTCTGAGGGTGATAACAAGGGCATCACTGTGAGGGCAGTGTACCCCTGCTAGATCTTGCTCGGTGAACTGGATCTCTGGCCCTGGCTTGAGCCTCTTTTCGACGTTGGAGACCTGCAAGATGTTTGGGGCGGTTCTGGCCTCCCGAGCATATCTTTTTCTTGCCCTGTTGGACATTCCTGTAACAGGGGAGTCAGCATGGAGGACGTAGATAACATGGTTGTTCTGCCTCTGAGGCTCGTTTCGTCCTTCCCGCTGCTCTTGCCTCTGTTCGGGCCTCTGATCTGGCCGCTGCTGAGGCTTGTCTTCTTGGGGGTTCTGCCTTCCATCTTGTTTGACGAACTCCCGAAGACGTCCCTTTTTTATGAGCTGTTCTATCTCATATCGGAGGGTCCTGCAAATGTTAGTAGTATGCCCATGATCTTTATGGAAATTGCAGTACTTACTTTGGTCCCGCAGGCTGGGATCTCCTTTGATCGGCTCTGGCCACCTCAGGTTCTCCCGATCTCGGATCTGCCGGAGTACCTGGTTCGGAGTAGTGTTCAAAGGCGTGAAGTTGGTGAACTCCCTTGGTGCGGAGTTGTACACCGCTCTGGGAGCTGTTTTCTTCTCTGGGCTCCTGACCCTCTTTTTGTTGGAGTCTCTTCTGTGATCCTCCTTCTTATGGTCCTCCCGCTTCGGATTATCCCTCTGGGTCTGATCCTTGCCCTTCTGGGCTGAGCGGTTGGCTTCTTCCAGGTTGATGTATTTTTTGGCCCGATCCATCAATGCTGCCATATCGGCCGGGGGGCTCTTTGTCAGGGAATCTCTGAAGCCACCTTGGGCAAGCCCGGCAGTAAGGGCCTCAACAAGGAACTTCGGGCTGCAATCCGTAATCTCAGTGAGCTCGGTGTTGAAACGGGCAATGTAGGCCCGGAGGGATTCTTCCCTGGTCTGCTTAACATTCAGCAAGAATTCTGGCCCCCTTCTGAGCCTTCTGCTGGTCATAAATCTATCCAAGAACTGTCTACCGAGCTCGTAAAAGCTGGCAACTGAGTTCGGAGGGAGGTTGTGGAACCACTTCAGAGCTGTTCCCTTCAAGCTGGTGATGAACGTTCGGCACATGAAAGCATCTGAAGCTCCGTGAAGGGCCATCGTATGCTGATAATGAGATAGGTGATCCCCTGGATCTCCAGATCCATCATAGAGAGTGAATTTGGGCACCACGAACATTCTAGGCCTCTCTTCGGACATGATGGCGAAGGTGAACGGTGTGGCTAGTCTTCCGAGCAGCCTGGCCAGTTCGTCTTGCTCTGGAGGGTTCTGAGGTCCTCTTAAGCCGATTGTCTGGTCCATAGACTCGGCAATCTCCTCTACCCTTCGCGGGTCTCTGAGTCTGACATCTTGTGAACCCTGCCTGACAGCCTCGGCTTCAGGGTAATAGGGTGGAGTGCGCCCTTCGGATGGAGGAGGAATCCGAACTGGTGGGACTGGCGCTGCATGATAAGGTTCCTGTGGTGTCGGGGGTGCTCCCGAAACCCTCGGAGTTGGGGCTCGAGTAGTGCTCCGGTAATGCACGTCGGGGACAAAAGCGGATGTTCCCCAGCCAGGAACTGTTGATGGCTGTGGATCTCGGCCATCGTGAGCAACGCCTGAAGGGTGCTCAGGCTGGTTAGTAGGGGCCTGCCCACGAAGTTCTTCATTCCCCGTGGCAACCGGGGGTTGCGTTCCTGCAACGAAGTTGGCTGGCGGGCTAGGAGAAGCCGCTGCTTGGTTCTGCGTGAGCGTGGCCAGCGTTCTAGTGATGGCTAGCAACTGCTCCTGCACCAGGTCATTGTGTCATTTTATTGCTTCGATCTCTGAGCGTTTTGCGAACTCTGAGTATTCTGTCGGGGTCAGAGATTTGGTGCCATGGTTTTCCGGTGGGGAAAAAGATGAGTTTACGAATAAAGCACGTAGAGATTAGTCGGTTCCCACAGACGGCGCCAAACTGATGCTGCACTTTTTGACTCGCAACACGTGAGGGCTCCGTGACCTGTAGAACACTCAGAAAGATGATCAGAGGACCACCGGATTGGCTCCGGCGGTAGCCGCTCCGATGCTTAAGTGAGTAAGGGAATTGAAAGACTGTATTGAAAGTCAAAGAATGAGCATGAATTTAAAAGCGTACCTCTAGGGTTTAATATATAGGCCGAAGCTTTCCTAAGTTGATTAGGATTCGACGCCATGAATATAGGGATATGATCATCGGAGATTGCAGTTACCTTGTGGGCATTGAGTCGTAGATGGAGATAATCATAAATGGTAGTTTCCGTATTGGAGACTGCTTCCTTATCCTCTGCCCGGAATCCGCTAAGGCGGAGATAATCACAAATGGTAGTTTCCGTATTGGAGACTGTTTCCCTATTCTCTGCTCGGAATCCGCTAAGGCGGTGATGAGATCTGAAGCTCCGGTCTGGACCCCGTGATCAGTTCTGGATATATTTGTTTGGTCACTTCCGACCTTATGTGATGATTTGGATGTCATTGGCTGAGCGAGAATCATGCTAGCTGGACATAAATCGGACTGTGGTCATACGTGTCAAGTGTTGATTGGCCTGTCTTTTTATGGTATATCAATAAGAAATGTATATGTATATATATATTGATTAAATGTATATATATATGTGTATTAATTTAATGATATGTGCAAATGTTAAAAAGTAAAATGGAAAAAGTGTGAAAAGGTGTGTGTGTGTCGGCTGGTGTGTGTGTGTGTGTCTTGTATATATGTGTATATGTATATATATGTATATATTATATGTATAAATATCTTATAGAAATTTAATGCAAAGTTGAAAGAGAAAAAGCAAAAATTAATGAGATGGGAGAGCTGTGTAGGGCTAGAAATCAGAATGAAGAGAGAGAGAGCTGTAGGGAGAGATTTGGAGGAAAGAGAGAGGTCGGTCACCTTCTCTATAAAAATCCCAAGCATGCAAGTCATGCTTTCTCCTTGCAAAAGAAACCAAAAGAAGAAGAAGTGAGGAGAATAGAGAGAGAATTGGAAGTAGAACAAGATAGGAATCAGGCATAACAGGTAAAGTTTCCAAACTTTTACATTTTTCCCTCTCTAAGGTTTTGATTTATATGAACTGTTTTAAGTTGTTATATACGTAGGATATGTTATATATATGTTTAGAAGTGTAATAAGCATGAAATTTAAGCTTTAAAACACCTTAAAACATAAGACCCAGAAGCATCCGCCATTGATGACCTTGCTTGAAGCAGGTCTGAACCAACTTGTTCCAAACCATTTTTGGCTTACCAAGGCTTTGAGATGAGACCATGAACAACTTAAAAACACCACTACGTGACCAAAAATCACAAACAATGGCCCTCAAATATCGAGTTGCAGGTTACGGGTTACACCCCAACCCTTTTAAAACTTAGTTTAAATCGATGTTTAGGAACAAGATATGAATCCCCATGAAGAGGGGATCATAACAAACGAAATTCCATGAAATTTGGTTAAGAAATAAGCATGAACGACCGAAATAACAGTTTGGATTATCCAAACCAAAACCGAACTTATGAAGGGGTTTTAAAGCCTAAAATGAATACCAGTCGATTTGTATATACCTTGGGGATAATTTGGGACCAAAACAGTGGAGATTGGCTGAGTACAAATGCACGAAATAGGAAGAAATGGATTCGGAAATTAGGGTTTTCAGAGGGGGTCATGTGGGGAAGACGAAGACGAGTTAACTCGTTTTTAAAAATGGGGCTGAGTCGACTCGGACAGGTGGCAGCCTCTGGGCTTGCCACCAATTAATTGGAACGGCGTCGTTTTGAATGTCGGTTAACTTAAATGAGATCTAGGGCTGACGTCATCATGACGTCAGCCACATGCAATAAACCGGATAGACCGGTTGGGTTACAACTGAACCGGACCGGTTCACTTATATTTTAACTGAACCCTTTGGTTTTTCTAAATTAATTAAAATAAAATAAACCAAGACTTTTGGTTATTACGGATTGACCCCTGGGCTTTAGAAAAATATACTGAGGCCCAACTGAGGGAAAATTTATGCATTTAGACCCTGGAAAAATAATTAAATAATTAAATAATTAATTTAATTCTTTAATAAATAAGGTTAAATTACTATTTTGCCCTTATGGCATAAATATAGCAAACGAAGTCCAAATTAAGCTAATGAATAGTGTATTTTTACTATTTTGGACATTCTGAGATCAATGGTAGGGTCCGTTTTATGAGACGAGGCCCGAAAAATAAAAACACGTAAGGGGTAAATGACCAAAATACCCCTTGACCACATTTGACAAGTTATTAATGTATTCTTACTATTTTGGACCTTTTGAGTCCAATGGTAAGGTCCACGACACGAGACGGGGTCCTGAAAAATAAAGACACGTAAAGGGGTAAAATGATCAAAATACCCCTGGTACCCCTAAAGCCAAAATGGAATCAGAGAAGACCTAAATTAACTTTCTTTGACATCCCGGACTAAAAAATGGAGTCCAAATTACGAAACGAATTACAAAAAAATATGACACGTAAAACGGTAAATGACCATTTTGCCCTTCCACATATAAAAGTCTGAATTAAATATTAGGAAAGCCTAAACCGACTTTCTTGGACACTCCGGACTCATTGGTAGAGTCTATTCGACCAAAAGAACTGTTTAAAATAAAAAGACATAAAATTTGATGAATAGCATCTGTTAGATGACTATGAACTGAAATGTTGCCAAAGAACTAAACTGAGACAAGTACGAGAAATGAAATACGAAAAGACACGACACGTAAACATGTTAAGTAAATAACTTTAAATTAAAGTTAATGGAACTCCCAGAAGAGTATGATTATAGAAATTTGTTTTCTTGACACGGTAAATTGTGTTTTTAAACAGAGAATTTAATAAACACAAAAATGAGCCAAGAACGAGAAGTTACTCCTATGATGACGAGGGCACAACTAGCGAATGATCCCAAACAGAAAGTTTTCCGGGAGAAGTTAAAAAAACAGCTCCAGCTGATTCAAAATCGCATTCGGATTTCCAAAACGAACGAAGTGTGCTGTGTTAGCCCCTTTATTTACAAGACTATAACTAAGGAGCAACTAGCAGCGAAAAAGCTTAAGAAACAGGAGGATACAGAAACGTTGCAAGAATGGCTTCAAAGGTTAAGGAAAGCCAAGGGAAAAGCACCCAAATAGAGCAGGACTAGAAGTACAAGGTGAGTAACCCTGTGTTTGAATTGGGGATTTAACTCCATGAATTTGACAAGGTTTTAAGTTTAAAGATATGAAGCATTTGAAATTTCAAATTCAGTATTTACATGATTCAGTTTTTAATTGTTCTATTTTATAACCCCATTGTGACATGCTTAGTGATTGGTTTCTGCAACAGTTTTTCTTTCAAATACTTTTCAGCATGTCTAGTTAAAATGCAATTATTGTTAAATATTCTGAATTTGCTTATTTCAAGTATACGAATGTTTATTACGAATTTATGAAAAGTATCTATGAGACAAGTCACATGATAAATGTTTTATAAGATGAATGGTGCATAAGCACTTAGATAGGATTCTGAGTTTTCAGTTGCCCTGTAAAATAGGCAGGATTTTGGGTTTTACGGAACTCAATTGCCCTGTAAAATGCCCGGTAGCAGGATCTAATCCCCCAGGCAGATGAGATATCTCCATTTATAAGTAAAACGGGTGTCCGGTTCGAAACGGATTCCACTAACGGAAGTGATAAGATGACAAATGATTTGAAAATGGAAGCAAGTTTTTACTCTCATTTTCAATATGCATATGTTTGAGTTTTATATACTCTATTTAAGAAATACATGATATGTTATATGTTTTAAAGTTCATATGTATAAGTTTAGCTTGAATGCTTTAAATATTTCAAAGCTACATGTTTTAAGGAATGCATATATTCTGTATTCAATTTTACGAACAATTGGCGGTGACTATTTTACAAACTCTTATGTACTAAACCACTGCTAATTGAAAAACCCCATGACGAATACTGGAATTGCCCACAAGCTTAGATTAGCTTACCCGGACTTTGTTCGGACCCCCCTTTCAGGTAATTAGCAGCAGTCTTGACTTAAGGACGACGATGACGAATCTGCTGATTTTGGGAAGATATGGTTAAATAGTTTCTTTTGATAAATCTATGAACTCTAATAGTACTTTTTGTATTAGTAGACATTGTAAGGACATGTAATAAGCCCTCTGGGCAATCGAACATGTATTGTATCTAATGTTATAAGTCTTTAAGTTTTTTTTAGTTATACTCTGAATATGTAACCATGTATGCTATGTATGGAGCGGCAGTACCGAACGGATGTGCATAATTTAAAAATGAGAAAAGAAAAGAAAAAGTTTTTCACGCTTCCGCAAAACGTATGTTGCACATCTATTCGATACCGCTGTATATGCGAGCCTTGTCTCGAGGCCCTCAGGTCTCGGGGCGGCGATCGCGATCCGGTAATCCGCTTAGGGTGGGTTTCGGGTCGTGACAAGCTGCAGCAGTGTTCGTCGAGCCGCAGCCTCTGTTTTTTCTCTTCTTGCTGTAGCGCCCAACCGCAGCGTCTTTTATCCAAATTAGGAACTCAGTCAGTTGCTTCCCCTTTTTCTTTTCTCTTTTGTCTTTTTCTTCCCAACTGCAGCATCTCTTTTTCCCAGATATCTTCCTGCTGCTTTTTTCTTTCCCTGGTCTCTGCTCTCTACCGCAACCTCCCCTTTTTTTTTTTTTTTACCACAGCTCCAAGTCTCAATGCCCCTTTTTCTTTCTTTCTTTTCCCTGCCTAGCAACTGCAACTTCTTTTCTTTTTCTTTTCCCAAGCGGTAGCCTTTTCTCTTCTGCCTTTTCTTTCCTGCGCGGCCGCTTCTCCTTTTTTCTCTTTCTGTGCAGCCGCTTCTCTCTACTTTCTTTTTTTTTTTTTTCTCTTTTTTCCAACTACCTTTTTAAACCACAGGACCCCTAAGCCCTACACGTTGGAAGCAGCCTAGGATCTAGCGTTTTTGCCTTTTTTTTTAAAGGGCTTTGGCTGGACGGCTAGCATAATATATGGGATCAACTATCATGGTGAGGAGCTCATAGCCTAATTAACAAGTTGTCCGACCCAAGAAGTCCTTAGACGATGGGCTGCTTCAATTCCTTCAAATCTGAAATAAAGTTTAAATGATGACAACGAAGCCTAAAATCAACCAAAAAATAAATAAAATTAGACTAAAGTTTAAAGTTTAAAGTGATAAAATATTCTAAATTGTGCAAGTCATCAACTAACGTAGCCAATAAATGAGAATGTCACAACAATCAGTCAACACAATAGAAGGTCATAATAATTCTTTAAGAATAAGTGAATATCTATGATGCAGGGTGTCACATCCCGCACCCCACCCTACGTTGATGCGAAAGATGTAATGCCAGTTAGCCGCCTTGCCAATCTCCGACCGACAATGCGACCAACCAAAGACAAACTTCTGAACCTTACGATGAATTGCATTCCAAATGTAAGGTTAGAACAACGAAAATTAAAACCTTTTTATCTCGGGAATGCAACTCATCAATATACCACAATTAGAGGTATGTACCACAGAGCAAGTCTATAATCAAACAGTTAATAACTCTAAGCCACAGAGCACATCTATCACCAATCAGAGAACACAGAACATATCTAATCTCTCTAGAGTACCATTACCACGAGCCATGTCCCTACACATCTATTGTACATGAATAAAGTCAACTATATCATCACACTCACTTAAATAGCCAGAATCAATCCATTAGAACCCAAGTCTCCACAAATCCATGCCATCAGATTCGTACTTGAAATGCCTCACGGCCTACTAGTATCATCTCCTTATACCTTTTAGTCCAATGGAGTTATATCCTGAAAAATGTTAAATAAATGGAATGAGCTTAAACAAGCTCAGTGAGTAACATAGGTTCCTGCCATGGGTTTTAAAACCAGTTTATACGTATATATATATATATATATGCATGCTCAAATGCAGCTCAGATAGAACAATGCAACTTAAGTAGAACAAATGCAGCTCAAAAAGAACAGATCAGGTCAAAATAGAATCAAGCAGGATGGATCAATACTGAGTACCAATCAAACAACGATATATCAACAAATGTGCCTAAACCTTGCCCAGGCGATGTGGGATGCCGCACAAGATAATCCGTCAGTCACCCACCCTCACACATGGAGGGCCCGCGTCCCCACAGCACACTACAAGTTGGGGTCGGTATCAGAGCGAAACAGATCAGATAAGATTGAGCGGATGCTGAGTTCTGGGCGTCCCACAGAGTCAGCCATCCATCCACTGATATACTCAATCCCATAGGCCCAAGACTCAACATAGCAAGATGAACATGAATCAGACTCCAATATCGTAGACAAGTTAGAACAACAGACTCCAACAAAATCAGAACAAGAGATATCAAGAAGCAGGATAGAATCATTCTACATGTAGTGCAGTGTAAAACATATGCATTGAAACAGTACAGTTTATAAAACAGTTCAGCATATAAAGCAGTATAGTATACAGAAAATATACACCAAGTCAGGAGTCCGAGTTACTCACAAACTTAATGCTTATCTCCCTTTCACAGATATCCTGATAGTCTCCAGATATGCCTTTATGCACGTCCATACATATCCTCAATAATCATCATCCTGAATAATCATCATTAATCACTAATAGATCAGAATTTAATTATTCATGACTTATCTATTATCTTAAGAGTCTATCGGATCACCTAAGATAGTCTAATGACATACTGCCCTCCCATCGGGTTTCAACTGAGACTATTATATTCTTTAATTAAGCTTATTAACTATCATGATTATAATCTAAGTCATTTAGACTCTATCGTTATCTTTCAAGCAATTATTTTATCTTTAAACAAAGCATTATAATTTTGTTAAGCCCAAAACTAAATTTATCAATGCATTTAGACCTCAGATTTAACATAAATTATATATTCCTTGACCTCATTAACATATTTGCTGGCTACTTTATTAGTGTTGGATTTTAATATCAATGTCCATGGCCCTTAGTTTGCCTCTTTGAACTGAAACCTACACCAATGCTACGGCTTGTAAACAACGTACACAGTATTGCCATTGAATTACAATTATTATGATTTTTGTGAAGGTTTATTTGCCATTGAAGTTCTTTGATGCGACAGAAACTAGAAAAGGTACAAGTTCATATGAAGAAGGTAGGAGTGGATTGACTCAATCAACATAATATATATTATATCCGTATATGAATCAGTTTCTTTAAAACCAATATTTATACTAGTTTGCCATTAAAATGTGATTTAATCAGTCCACTGTACAAAATTGCATTTCCACCCATGATTTTACCCGATAGTTGAAACTATGTTCAAATTAATAGTTGAAACTATATTCAAATTAATAGTTGAACTATACTTAATTTAATAACTAAACTATATTTAAATCAAGGGCTAAACTAAATTCAACTCATCTCATATTCCAGTTTTCCAACAACCCTCATGACTAAAATGTAATTCCATTAGAGATAGTAAATTCAGAAAATAAGTTTCATACCTGCTGGTTCTGCTGTCCGGATCGCACTCTACCATTATTCCTATTCACTTTCTTACTCCTGCTGCAGCTTCTGCCTCGGAAGAACAATCGCCAACACACTTGGGTTGTTCCACCTATTTTCCATAACAGATAGTGACAGCAGCACCCTGATCTGTATTGCAGCTGTTCAAGCTGCTGCTCCATTGCAGCTGAGCCAAATAGTGCATTTTCCTATTTCAATTATTCACAACAATTCCCTTGAATATGCCCAACAACCTATCTTCAAAACCTCCACAAGATACCCCTAAACGTCTGCCAGAAATATTCCCCATAACAGGACTGAACTTCATTGTCATTGTCAAGATTGCACCTTCACCTATATATTACCTCCACAATGCTCATCAATTGCAAAGCCTGTGTTACCGCACCCCTGCATCACCAAATATTCAAGCTTCTGATCAAGGTATAACGCATAAGTCCCCACTTCCCAAACCAACTGCTTCCATATTCCCTTGTCAGGCATTCCGATTCGGCGTTCCTGGAACCAGATTCTCAACGTTTCAGCCACTGCTACCATCACTGCCACTATTATCGGCTCCTACTAATTCCCCATTTTTTTTTTAACAGCTGAGGCAGCCTGAACCCGAGGTTGGGTAGAGCAGAAGAAGAACTAGGTAGTGAAAAAAACCTGCTCGGGTTGAAGATGAGCCACAGAACCTTGCTGATCTTCTTCTCTTCCTGCACTAATTAATCATCTCCCAAAGCATCATCATCCAATGATCAATACGCCCAACGTAATCCCCCCTTACAGCGCTACACCAACACGCACACAGGTATATACATACACATACCTTGCCGCAATTCCTCTACTCAATTTTGAACTCCTCCAACTCAACACCCCTGACCTGCAAAATCCCCTGTTTTGGTGCAAACAACTTCCCAATTACGGAACACACTAGCTTTACACAGCCTGAACCCGAGGTTGGGTAGAGCAGAAGAAGAACTAGGTGGTGAAAAAGACCTGTTCGGGTTGAAGATGAGCCACAGAACCTTGCTGATGTTCTTCTTGTTAGAAAATATAGTAATAAAGCTACACCCTCTCTAACAACTTAAGTTTTTAGATGAGTTGGTAATGTCACATGGTATCAGAGCAGGCTAAAAAGTCCTGAGTTCAAATCTCACCGTCACCCAAAAAAAAAAAATGAATTAACACGTGTAGGCTCAAAGTGGCCACACATGAGGGAGCGTGTTAGAAAATTTAATAATAAAGTTACACCCTTTCTAACAGCTTAAGCTTTTAAATGAGTTGGTAACTTCACACTTCTCTTCTAGCACTAATTAATCATCTCCCAAAGCATCATCATCCAACGATCAATACGCCCAACGTAATCCCCCCTTTGCAGCGCTACACCAACACGCACATAGGTATATACATACACATACCTTGCCGCAATTCCTCTACTCAATTTCGAACTCCTCCAACTCAACGCCCCTGACCTGCAAAATCCCCTATTCTGGTGCAAACAACTTCCCAATTGCGGAACACACTAGCTTTACATTCCCATTCTCATCTCCTTCAATCAAAACATCACTACTAACACTAACACGCTGCTACAGCTTCTCTCTCTCTTTATTTTTCTACAGATCTCAAGAAGCTGCCAGCTTCTTTCCACTTTTTGTTTATATATATATATATATATATATATATATATATATATATATATATAAAACCATATATCCACCGATACAACAGCCCCTTTTGACTATTCCAGCCTTTTCCAGAGGCTTCGTCTCTTTCTCCTTTTTTTTTTTTTTCTTCACCAACCTCCTTTCTTCTAGCAGCTTCGGCTGCTATGTTAATTTTATATATGTATATATATATATATCACATTTCTTTTATTATTTTATTACAGTTATATAAAATATAATTTCTATATATTTTACATATACTATTCCCATTCCAAAATATTAAATTATGGAATGCCAACCAATTTGGTATAAAACCAGGGCTCGATATCATTATTATACATTTTACTGATTTGGGCTTCATTAATAATTTATTTTATATTTATGTTATCTGCATAATTATTTTACTGTATCGTTTAATATTTTATTCTATAAAATATTAAACCATAATATGCCGATAAAACCAAAAATTAATTTTGCCAACATTGGGTCCCTGTTAATGCCTTATTTATTTTCAAATAATTCTTTATAATTAATCAATAGTATCAGTCTCATTTACTTATTTTGGTATTCGGTCGACTGGGTTAATTAATTTCTCGAGCAGATATCATTCTATATCTGAGGATACTAAATTGTGTTACGGCTTACCGTATTTTGCACTATGTTAAATTATTAATCTCATATAACCTATTTTTATTAGGCCGGGTGCAGTCTAAGGTATGTCAGATTTTTGGGGTATTACACAGGGTACATGAAGTCATTAATAAAGGTCTGGTCCAACAATAGTCATACTGTCATAATCATAGAATAACTGATAGTAAGTTAATGAATACGTTTTCAAAGCATATGATCATTCAGAAGGAAAATAAGATCATTCAATGAGTCAATAAAAGATATAATATTAATAAACATTGTGATGCGTATTCTTTTCCTGGCATAACCTCAATAAGTAACCCTCCTAATTCATGGTATATCCTCAATAAAAGTAACCTTCCTTAGTATCATTTCCTTCGTATCCTTTTTTAGTATCCTTCATTCATTGGTTCACTACCACACCGAACCCCTTACCTGGATTCACTCCCACACTGAACCCTTGACCTGGATTCACTCCCACACTTGAATCCCTTCCATGATTCACTCCCATACCTAAATCATACTTAGATTCGTTCCCACACCTGAATCATTTCCTGAACCACTTCCTTTGAACCATATCCAAGATTCACTCCCACACCTAAATCATTGGATATTTTCATAGATTGTAACCTGTAGAACTGATAAAAGTATCGGATGGACATCGTGACTAAGCATAACTCTGGGTACTATTAATATATCATGATCATCATAACTCTATAGAAAGTATATGAGTGGAATATCAATAGCATGAACATAATAGTCAGCCTTTCAAGCTGTGGTATAAAGTGTACAAATACTCGTGATAAAATATAGCAGTTTGATCCTCAATAAATTTCACTTGATAGAACAAGTATCACATTATGGCATAAATAAACATCAGGCACATATTTCACAAGATAGAACATGTATCAAATCATGAAGCCAATAAACGTTGGGTACATATAGGAGTACAACTTGGCAGTAATAAGGAATAACATAACATCGTGACTTGGCTAAGAATCAATGGTACAAGTGTATAAGAAATTATGATCAAGGTATTAACATCAGTCCTCCATAACTTTCCATAAGATAGAATAAACATAGAACTTGTGGATTCAATGACATCGAATATGTATAAGAGTAAAATCATGACAATGAAAGGACCAATCGTGGCTTGAGAGATCTACTTGTAAGAGATCGGGTTTCAACGACATATAAAAGGTATAAACAATCATGAGCAAAGTATAATAATCATCTCCTCAATAAGGTTCATGAGATAGGACAATCATCAATCATGGAATCAATAACATGGTGTACGTATAAGAGTACAATCCTGGCAATAGAATGAACAACATGGTTGAGAATACACATGTAAGAGATCCGAGATTTACTTACAAGATACAACAATCAACTCTCAATAATCTCCTCAAGATAGAATAAACATCAATTTTTGGAATCAATAAGGTCAAATATGTATAGAGTACAATTGGACAACATTAAGAATAATATTGACATTGCTAAGAAATACTGCATAATAGAGATCCAAGATTTACTTACCTCTAATACCGTGTCATTCTATCTCAATAATCGGTCACCATTCCTTTTCCTTTTGAAGTCCCTATAATTCAGTAAATATATCTCAGCTTAGCACTATGTATCGTCTAATGTACTAAAATCTATCAACCTCATGCTTATCCATATCATAAGCATCTTATTTGGGAAAACAGACTCCATTGTTGAGTCTAGAATGCCAAACAAAATAGGTTTAGGCTTTTACGGCTTCCAATTTGGGTTTGGGCATCACTAGAGGCAATATAGTAATTTAGCACTTTTACGGGTCATTATCTTTTGGGAATCTGTCTCATGAAACGGACCCTTCCATTGAATTTAGAATGCCCATTACATAAAGAAAATACTATTTACTTATTTCATTTGGACATCGGGATTTAAATTAACAATTACTTAATTTAATTAATTAAATTATTAATCTTTATAATATATATATACATATATATATATATATATTAATTCAGTATATAACCACACGTGTCCGTGTGGCATGGTGGTGGGTGCTTGGGGACCACACATCTGAGGTCTTGGGTTCGATTCCCAGCCTCGTCAGTTCCTCCCCTATTTTCCTATATACATTGTTCCTATTTTAAAAATTAGTTCATGCCCCAAAGGTACTGTATGAGGTCCCCCGTCACTGTGCCTGGGCAGGTGCTGACCCGACCTGAGGTTTGACCTGACTAATGACCCGAACAGTGTCTCCTTCCCTACAATTTTTCAGCAGCATCTTCGGTCACCCCCTCCGGCGCCTGTGGCTAGAAAATTAAATTTTCAGAAATTTTTTTCCAAAATTTTTCTTGTTGTTTTGAAGCCCTTTTTAATCCTAATCTTCTCCAAACATATTTTAAAACATTCTAATAGTATTTTGAGCCTTCAAAACTAAACAAAATCACAATTTTATCTCTTTCCGATCATTCACTGTTTTCAAGCCATTTCTTAACCATTCAACTTACAATTTCTTCCAATTTTTCCTATTTTGTTCCTAGATTAGTGTTATACAATTAAAATCAAGCTTCATACAAGTTCATGAAAAACCCAGAAAATAATACTTAAAAAATATAGAGAATTTCATACCATTTTTCCTTGTTATTTTTCCTCATTCCTCTTCTGTTTTTCCCTTTCTGAATCTCCATACTCCTCAGTTCCCTCTAGTTTCCTTCCTAGAATGCACCCATGGCTGGTTCCCTTCCTAAAATGCACACATGGTGCATATATATATATAGGAACTGTCACGCCCCTCTTTCTCTCTTCCTTCCTCTTTCTTTTCCTCTCCCCTCTCCTTTTTGTTACTCTTCTGATTCGTAACCCCTTCCCCTTTTATTTACTATTGCCTTTATTTTGTAAGTTATATATGTATATTACATATGTAACACACACACACAAACACACACATTCCCTCACACATAATTAATGCACATGTGATATATATATATATATAATATGTATATACTTATAAATATATATATATATATATATACTGCACATGTAATATACATAAAATGTGTATAGACTTATAAATATATATACCACACACACACACACACATATATATGTACGTTTATATATATATATCAATATATATACTTAATAATTCCTATATATATATATACATGGTTATATATATATATAAATTTATATTACATATATATACATATATGGGTATGTATACATATACGTATACATACACGTACACGTACTTCGATGCTCACTCATGGCTTACTCGGGTATCGCCCGGGCATTGTCGGTACATTAGAGATTGTTTACATGCTAAAACCAGTCAATTCCTTTAATATTATAAAACAACGTTAACAGTTTGGGTATATAATGTTTGCTTGATTACATTTTGGGTTGGGGTATTACAGTATAAGACATGTAAAGGGAAAGTGGCCAAAATGTGCCTAAAGGCTAAACTAAGCCACATAATGAACTACGAAGTGTTAGGAAACCTAACTAAAGACCACGTGGGAATCCTAAACAGTAAGATTAAGTCCAAAAGAGACTAAGAACATTAAGTAAGTAAAGAATTAAGCTGAGATATGTACTGATATAGTACCAATGTGTTTTGATCCATGATTTAGGATCACTGGTAGGGACATGAGATAAGACAAATGGCAAGGCAAGTCAAGTAAGTGAGTAAGCAAGTAAATGTGGACACTGGACCACATGTGAGTAACCCTGAACCTTGAAGTTGAGACATTTCCATGAAATACAGTTCTTTACAATTTTATGACACTACATGCAGTTTTTTCTACTTTATGAAATGTTTTAGACTATTATGTTAAATGTTTTAACTACATGATTATTTTCAGAATACTATTATAAATGTTTGAATTGCATGCTTTCAAGTATTATCTATTTAAATCTTTTATAGCATGGAGAGCTTCAAGAATATTTTGGAAGTATGTTTAAAAGAAAAACGTTACATGCCTTACAGACATAAAAACACCCTAGCGGGAGTTAAGCTAAGTATGTATAAGAACCCGATTGGGAGTAAAGAGCTAGTCAACAATGAACTTGATGGGGATAAAGAGCTAGTCAATGTGAATCCTACTGGGGGCAAAGAGCCGGTAGACTTCCAAGTAAGTTTTCACAAAAGGTAATGTAAGCCATGAGCTCTAAATTACTATTAGTCACCATGTGACAACTTACAAAATGATAAGAAATGTAAGCCATGAACCCAAAATTATAGTATGGTCACTATGGTGACAACAAACAGTCCTACATGACCAAGCTCATAGATGTAGCATGTATTGTTTTGACTACTGCACTTACAGTATCAGAATTTATGAGATGATATTTATATTACAAAACTACCTGGCATAAAGCTTTTGCATGATTTTAGTAAATATCTTCCAACTGAGTTATATGTTTATGTTTTAAAGAATTCTAGTAGCTTTCAGTATAACTTCTTTTAAAATTATATCCATTAAATTTATGAAAGTTTATATAAAGGCGTTTTCCCCTTAAAAACCCATGACAGGTACGCGGTGTTACTCATGAGCCTTCCAATAAGCCCACAAGGTTTATCTTGTATCTTTTCAACAATGACTAAGAAGTTATAGATCTAGATGTTAGTAAATTAAGATAACTAGAGACTCTATCCAAGAAATGATTAGTATTCAGCCATGGAGATAGCAACCTGAAGTGACAGATAACACATAGATGTGATAGCCTGGAGTATGAATAAAATGTGAATGATGTTTACCGAGTATTGGTTTAGATACTCATGTATAATATAATGTTGGGCTCATATTATTGTATCTCTAATGTTATGTTACTTATGCTCTGCCGAGTGTGACTACATTCAACAAAATTTTTACAGACTCAGATTTTCACTACATAACTTTATATGACTGAATGTAACCTACTTTGAAATGTAAAGAGGCTTTGGTTAGACATGTCATCGATATGCTAAACAGAGTTAGTGTATTGGTGAAGTTTCTAACTGGCCAGTCACTATCCCTAATCTGCATACGGTGGGATTTGGGATGTAACAAAGTTTCCCCATAGTGGGATATTTAGTGTTTGAGAACATTGCTCATAGGAAAAGATCTTCAAGTTGGAAACTAACATGTTTTAACCCTTTGTTAAAGTATTTGGCCATCCTTTGTTGGTAGGCTTCAGTCTTGATCCGTACTTATTCACATTTTTCTTCCAGAAGATTGAGATTTTCTACAAGCTTTCGACTGTTGATTTCTTAATGAAAGAGGTATGTTTTAATGGTTGACATAACGATCGTAGCAAGAATGATTTCCTCGGTCCCATAAGAGAGTGAAAATGATGTCTCTATGGTTGGAGTTCTCCTAGTAGTTCGGTAGGCCCAAAGGACCCTAAGGAGCTCCTTGACCCATTTTCTCTTGGCCTCTTCCAACTTCCACTTTATGGCTTCTAGAATGGTATGATTGGTGACCTCAACTTGCCCATTAGCCTAAGGATGTCCTGGAGAAGAAAAATGATGACTAATATGGAGATCCTTACAGAATTTCTCGAATACCTTTCCTCTAAACTACGTTTCATTATTTAAAGCAATGACTCTAGGGATGCCAAACCTGCATACAATATTCTTCCAAGTGAAGTTCTTTATCTCCACCTTTGTGATGCTAGTTAAAGGTTTTGCTTTTGCCCATTTTGAGAAGTAATCAATGGTGACTAGTAGAAATCTTCTATTTTGAAAGGCTTTTGGTAATGGTCCCATAATTTCCATTTTCCGCTGAGCAAAGGGCTAGGGACTGGTTATGAAGACGAGCTCATGTTGAGGTCAATGTTGGTAAGAAGCAAAACATTGGAACTTATCACACTTGTCGAACATACTCCTTAGTTTGTCTTAGCATACTAGGCCAATGGTTACCCCGAGTGAGATCTCGGTGCGCAATGGTCCTCCCACTGTTATGGTTGCCACATATCCCTTTGTCTATTTCAGCTATGATGTATTGACCTTCATCTGAAGCCAAGCACAATAAGAGAGAATGTGTGTAAGATTATCAGTAAAGTTTTTCTTTAAGGATTAAATACCGAGCCACCCTGATTCGAACCCTTTTGGCTTGATTTTTATCTTTTGGAAGCAGTCTTTCCTCTAGGAAATTGATAATGAGGGGGTAATCTAATTAGGAGACTATTTCAAAACTTGGAAAGCCTATGGCATCTCAATGCTGGGATTCGATTGGTAAGAGATTTTTATCGTAGAATCCCTTTTTGGCCTTAGATGGGAGGTCATATTTGCTAGTGCGTCAGCTTTGGAGTGTTGATTTCTTTCAATCTTTTGAATGGTGAATTTGAGTAAATATTTCTTTAATGATTCCCCTTGCTTTGAATACCTCATTATTCTGTTATCTTTGGTTGAATATTTTCCAAGGAGTTGACTAACTACAAGCTTAGAGTCAGAAAATACTTTGAAGTTTAAAGCTTCACATTCCGAAGCTAACTTTAATCTAAGGATGAGTGCTTACTTCATTGTTAAAGGCTCTGAATCCTAGGCTAATGACCCTTTAAACTACAATCCCTTTAGGGGACTAAAGTATTAATACTTCTTCTGAGCCTTGTCCATAAAAGAACCATCTATGTAAAGTATCCATGCTAAAATGTCTGTAGGGATTTGAGCTTTTGATGAGTGTTGTCCTCTGGTAAATTCAGCTATGAAATTTGTCAATGCCTGAGCTTTGATAACAGTTCGTGGAACATAAGATATGTCAAACTCTCCTAACTCCACTAACCATTTAACCAATCATCTAAAGACTTTAGGTTTGTGAAGAACTAATTTTAGTGGATAAAATGTGGGGATTACAATGGGATGAGCTTGGAAATGTGGCCTGAGCTTCCGAGCAAATATCACCAAGGTTAAAGCCAATTTTTCAATTTCGCAATACCTTGTTTCTGTGTCAAATAATGCTTTGCTGATATAGAGATAGGCTTCTTAACCCTTTTTTCTTTAATTAAAGTAGAATTGGCCTTATTTTCTGACATGACCAAGTATATGGGCAATTTTTCTCGTGGTAATGGTTTTGAAAGAAGATCGAGAGAGGCTAAGTATTTTTTGAGTTTTTAGAGGGCCTCTTCATATTCAGAGGTCCACTCTAGGACCTTACTCCCCCTTAAAGCTTTAAAAAATAGGAGGCAACAATTTGTGGATTTAGAAATAAACCTATTCAGTGTTACTATCCTGCTATTCAATCCTTGGATATCCTTCTTAGTTTTGAGGGATTTTAGATCAATTAGAGCCCTAATCTGGGTAAGATCTGCTTCAATTCCCCTTTGCGAGAGTAGGAATCCTAAGAATTTTCCTCTTGTAACCCCAAAGGTGCACTTAGATGGGTGGAGGATAAGTGTTGGAAGTGGTATGCCTTTTGAACACTTTTGATGAGCATATCATCGATATAGACCTCCATTGTACTCCCGATTTGGAGGCTAAACATTTTGTTTACAAGTATTTGATACGTTGCACTAGCATTCTTTAGACCAAACGACATCACTATATTACAATAGAAACCTCGTTCTGATATAAAGGTAGTTTTCTCCTGATCAGGAGGGTACATCTAGATCTGATTCTACCTAGAGTAAGCATCCATAAAGCTCACGTGTTCATGACATGTCGTAGAATCTACAAGTTGATCAATTCTGGGGAAAGGGAAGCTGTCTTTAGGAAAAGGTTTATTGAGGTCGATATAGTCGACGCAAACTCTCCACTTGTCAATACTCTTCTTTGCAAGGACTGCATTGGTGAGCCATTCGAGGTAGAATACCTCTATAGACACCTCATTTTGAGACCCTTGATTGAATAAAATTGGTTTCGCCATTTTTGGTAAGTTGCCACAATATGCCCCATCTAAAGGTATTTTAATAATTTCTCATTTCATCCATAGAGGGCATTTTTGTCATTATGTCCACAGAGGAAAATTTTTACATTTTGGTCATTTTGTCCATATAGGCCATTTTGGTCATTTTCCCCATAAAAGGCATTTTCATCATTTTTTCTAAAGGGCATTTTTGACATTTCAGTCATTTTGTCCATCGAGAGAATTTTTGAAATTTTGTTCATTTTTTTCATAGAAACCATATTGGTCATTTCACCCATAGAGGGCATTTTTGACATTTCAGTCATTTTGTTCATAGAGGTTTTTGGTCATTTTTCCCATAGAGGGCATTTTTGTCATTATGTCCATAGAGGGAATTTTTGGCATTTTGGCCATTATCCATAGAGGGTATTTTGGTCATTTTTCCCATAGAGTGCAGTTTCATCATTACGTCTAAAGAGGGTATTTTTGACATTTTGGTCATTTTGCCCATAAAGGGCATTTTGGTCATTTCGCCCATAGAGGAAATTTTTGTTATTTTTCCCACATAGGGCATTTTTGTCATTTTTTTTATAGAGGGCATTCTGGTCATTTTGCTCATTGAGGACATTTTTGTTATTTTGCCTGTAGAGGGCATTTTGGTCATTTTGCCCATAGTGGAGATTTTTGACATTTTGGTCATTTTTTTAATTGAGGGCATTTGGTCAATTTGCCCATAGAGAGGTCATTTCATCCATAGAGGGCATTTTCATCATTATTTCTATAGGAGACATTTTCATCATTTTGCCCACAAAGGGCATTTTCAACATCTTTATCATTTTGCCCATAGAGGGCATTTTGATAATCTCACCCATAGATGGCATTTTCGTCATTTTTGCCCTAGTGGGCATTTTCAACATTTTGGTCATTTGGCGTATAGAGGGCATGTTTGTCGTTTTGCTCATATAGGGCATTTTGGTCATTTTGCCCATAGAAGGCATTTTTAACATTTTGGTCATTATGCCCACTAACGACATTTTAGTCATTTGACAAATTAGGACTGTAATACCTTGACCCAAATTTTGGCACTTAAACCGAGGTAGACCCAGTTGAGGACACGTAAACCGAGATAAGTTGGATTGAGTAGTGTAACATCAGTGGTAACCCAAACTCTTTAAGCTCCGTATTTTGATATCACATGTATTGTACAACCTTGAAACCTAAACAGTATCAGTTCTACCATCGGTGACAGGCAGTGCCCAAGCTACTCAAGGCCATGCTTAGTAATGCGTGCATGCACGCATTTTTACGCATGCATACGTATACGTATACACGTAGCCAGTCCAATATTAGTGTATGTATACGGCATCAAAAACCAGTATGTATGTGTATACTGAGTATATATATACATGTATAAAATAAGTATAAAATATGTATTATACATGTGTATATACATAGTATGATATTTATATATATATATATATATATATATATGATGCTGCACTTTTTGACTCGCAATAAGTGTGGGCTCCGTGACCTGTAGAACACTCAGGAAGATGATCAGAGGACCACCGGATTGGCTCCGGCGGTTGCCGCTCCGATGCTTAAGTAAGTAAAAGAATTGAAAGACTGTATTGAAAGCCAAAGAATGAGTATGAAAATAAAGCGTACCTTTAGGGTTTAATTTATAGACCGTGGCCTTCCTAAGTTGATTAGGATTCGGAGCCATGAATGTAGGGATTTGATCATCGGAGATTGCAGTTACCTTGTGGAATATTGCATAGAGATAACCATAGATGGTAGTTCCCTTGCTAAAGATTGTTTCCTTGTTGAAGATTGTTTCCTTGTTGAAGACTGTCTCCTTATTCCCTGCTCAGCACCCGCTAAGGCGGTGATGAGGTCTGGTATAATATCCCGACCCGGGATACCGGGTCATATGACACGTATTTCAAGATTGAAGAAAAGTAGTGTAAAAATAAGTACACTCAAAGAGAATAATTAATTGAATAAATAAATAATTATGTATTTATATGAAATCATTAATTAATATTTATAATTAAATAATTTGAACACACAAACACACACTTTATGGTGTATTGTGTGTGTATGTTATAAAGTGTATAAAAGTGAGTATATGTATAACTATAAATACATGTACCCAAGATAAAATATATTTATTATATAAATATCTATATGTGAGTGTATATGAGCCAAATATGTGTATGTATATATATATATATATATACACATGTACATGTATAAGTATGTATGTATAAATAATTAAAATTAAAATTTAAAAGGTATATTAATACAAAATATCTAGTGAACAGTGCAGTGAGTATGTGTGTGTGTGTCGGTGAAGGTGTGTGTGTCTCCATGTGTGTTGGTGTGTGACTATATATATATATATATATATATTACAACTTGATGATAAGTAAGAAATGGGGAAGAACAAAATTAAATGGGAGAAAAGTAAAATTAATGAGATGCGAAGGCTAGTGTAGGGCTATGGAGTCAGATTGAAGAGAGAGAGAGAGAAGGGAGAGAGAGAAGTCGATTCTCTCTTCTTTAAAAGAAACAAGCATGCATTGCATGCTTGTTTTGTAAGAAAACAACTAAGGAACTGAAGGAGAAGAAGAGGAGGAAAACCAGAAAGAGAAAGAGAGAAAACCGTAGCCAAAAAAGTAAGAGATATTCAAGATTTTAATGTTTCTCTCTCTAAGATTTTAAGCATAATATGAACTGTTTTAAGTTTGTTATACACGTATGATGTTTAATATATGTTTAAGACATGATTAAGCATGAAATGTAGCCTCGAAAACACCTAAGAAATGGAAACCCAGAACAAACCGCCATTGAAGACCTTGCTTACAGCCGGTTTGATTTCGTCATCACCAAACTGTGTTTGGTGTATAGAGACTTAAAGTAAACCTTGTGAGCATCACAAAAATCTATATACGCGATCACGAAGCTCAAGAATCGACCCTCAAATATCGAGTTACAGGTTACGGGTTCGAAACCCAAACCTCTAAACTCTATGTCAAACCCACTTTTACGAATGGGGAATGAAACCCCTTGAACTAAGGATCAAAACAAGACCAACCTCATGAAAAATGAACAAGAAATGAACATTTACAACCGAATTACAGTTCGGATTATCAAGCTTAAAACCGAAATAAAGAGTTCGTTTTGAACTCCCAAATGAATGCTAAGTTGGTCGTTTGTACCTTAGGAATATTTTGGAATCAAAACAGTGAGAAATAACTGAGTAAAAAGTCACGAAATGGAAGGAAATGGAAAACTGTAATTAGGGTTTTCAGTCGTGGTCGACGTGGGGAAGAAGAAGATGGGTCAACTCGGTTTTTAAATGAGGCTGAGTCAACTCGGATGCGTGGCAGCCTCTGGGCTTGCCACCGAATAAATGAAACGACAGCGTTTCATAAGGTTTTAAAATCTTTAAAACGATAGGGCTGACGTCATCATGACGTCAGCAACACGTACAAAACCGGATAAACTGGTTGGCTTACGAATGGACCAGACCAGTTCACTTTTAATTGGACCAAATCGTTTGGTTTTCTAAATTATTTAAACTAAATAAACCAAACCTTTTCCTTATTACGGATTGACCCCAGGGTTTCTGAGAAACTCTACTATGGCCCAACTGAGGGAAATGTTATGCAATTAAGCCCCTGAAAAATAATTAAATAATTAATTTAATTATTTAATAAATAAGTAAAATTACTATTTTACCCTTGGGTCATAAATAGAGCAAATGAAGTCCAAATTAAATATATGAATAGTGTATCCTTACTATTTTGGATATTCTGAGACTAATGGTAGGGTCCGTTTTACGAGACAAGGCCCGAAAAATAAAGACACGTAAAGGGGTAAATGACCAAAATACCCCTTGTCCAAAATTAACAAGCTATTAGTGTATTCTTACTATCTCGGACCTTCTGAGTCCAATGGTGAGGTCCACGACACGAGATGAGGTCCCGAACATAAAGACACGTAAGGGGGTAAAATGACCAAATTACCCCTAGTACCTCAAAAGTCAAATTAAAAGCAAGAAAGGTCTAAATTGCCTTTCTTTGACATCCCGGACTCAATAATGGAGTCCAAATTATGAAACGAAGTACAAAAAAATATGACACGTAAAACGGTAAATGACCATTTTGTCCTTTTACATATAACAGTCCAAATTAAATGTTAGGAAAGCCTAAACCGACTTTCTTCGACACTCCGGACTCAATGGTAGAGTCTATCCGACCAAAAGAAATGTCTAAAATAAAAAGACATAAAATTTGATGAATAGAATCTGTCAGATGACTATAAATTAAAGTAATGCCAAAGGACTAATACTAAGGCGTATACGAGAAAATGAAATACGAAAAGACACGACACGTAAACATATGAAGTAAATAACTTTAATTTAAAGTTAATGGAGTTACCAGAAGAGTATAATTGTAGAAATCTATTTTCCTGACACGTTAAATTGTGTTTTAGGCAGAGAATTAAATAGACACAAAAATGAACCAAAAACGAGAAATTCTTCCAATGATGACAAGGGCTCAGATAGCAAATGACCCAAAACAACAAGTCTTCCGGGAGAAGCTGCAAAGGCAACTCCAGGTAATTCAGAAGCATATTCGAATTGCCAAAACAAATGAAGTGGTCTCTGTTAGCCCCTTCATGTACAAGACCATAACCAAGGAATAACTAGCAGAGAAAAAAATTAAGAAACAAGAAGACACTGAAACGCTGCAAGAATGGCTCCATAAGTAACACTATTATCATTAAGTACATGAATAACTAGTCTATGATATAGCTAAGAATCTGATCTTGCACAGTCTGGATATGGGTAAGATTGTAAGTTGAGCAAGTATATATGAGATTCATGCAATCTTTCATAAATTATGATAGGTTGAGAGAAGCCAAAGGAAAGGCATCTAAATAGAGCGAAACCAGGAGCACGAGGTGAGTAACCCTGTATTTGAAGTGGAGATTTAACTCCATGGATTTAAAAAGGTTTTAAATGCAAAGATATGAAATGTTTGAAATTTCAAATTCAGTGTTTACATGATTCAGTTTTTAATTGTTCTGTTTTTATAACCCCATTGTGACATGCTCAGTGATTGGTTTCTGCAACAGTTTTTCCTTCAAATACTTTTCAGCATGTCTAGTTAAAAAACAATTATTGTTAAATATTCTGAATTTGCTTATTTCAAGTATACGAATGTTTATCACGAAGTTATGAACGTTATGTTTTAAAGTACTCACGAGAAATATCTATTTTGATATACTCATATGTTAAATGTATTTTAAATGCAAGATGAATGGTGCATAAGCACTTAGACAGGATTCTGAGTTTTCAGTTGCCCTATAAAATAGGCAGGATTTTGGGTTGTACGGAACTCAATTGCCTTGTAAAATGCCAGGTAGTAGGATCTAATCCCCCAGGCATGAGATATCTCCATTTATAAGTAATATGGGAGTCCAGTTCGAAACGGATTCCACTAATGGAAGTGATAAGATGACAAATGATTTGAAAATGGAAGCAGGTTTTTACCCTAATTTTCAATGTGCATATGTTTTGAGTTTTATATACTCTATTTAAGAAATACATGATATGTTATATGTTTTGAAGTTCATATGTATAAGTTTAGCTTGAATACTTTAAATGTTTCAAAGCTACACGTTTTTAAGGAATGCATATATTATGTAATCAAGTATACGAACAATTGGCGGTGATTATTTTACAAACTCTTATGTACTAAAAACCACTGCTAATTGAAAACCCTATGACAAATACTGGAATTGCTTACAAGCTTAGATTAGCTTACCTGGACTTTGTTTGAATCCCCCTTTCAGGTGATTCACAGCAGACAGGGTCTTGAGGACGATGGTGATGTGTCTAGCTGTTCTTGGGAAGATATGTTTAAGTAGTTTCTTTTGAGAAACCTATGAACTCTAGTAGTACATTTTGTATTAGCAGACAATGTAAGAATATGTATTAAGCCCTCCGGGCAACCGAACATGTTTTGTATTAATGTTATAAATCCTTAAGTTTTAGTTATACTCTGAATGTGTAACCATGTATGTTATGTATGGAGCGGCAGTACCGGACGGATGTGCGTAATTTAAAAATAAGAAAAGAAAAGAAAAAGTTTTTCACGCTTCCGCAAAACGTATGTCGCACATCTATTCGATACCGCTGCCTATGTCAGCCTTCGCCCAAGGGTCCTCGGGCCTGAGGGTGGCGGTCGCGATGCGAGATCCGCACAGGGTGGGTTTCGGGTTGTGACATATGGAGTGTTGGTCTGGATCCTGTAATTAACTCTGAGATCCTTATCCGGATATATGTGCTTTGAAGGCATATGCTTGGTCGCTTCCGACCTTTTGTGCTGATCTAGATGCTCAAGCTCCTAGTCATTGGCTGAGCGAGAGCTGAGTTAGCCGAGCATGAGTTGGATTCATGATCATACGTGTCAAGTGCTGATTGGCCTGCTCTTTTATGGTATATCAGTTACTCCCCCCCCCCAAGTCCTAGTTTGATGCTAACAAGCAACTAGGGCTAAGCCTTTTTCGGAGAGTCATGTGTCCTGCCTGTTCGCCTTCCAAGGCAACTATTGGGGCGTCATGTATTGCGTAGCCGGAGATTAGGTCTTTTCAAGGTCATCATTGTACTGGGCCGGTAGTTGGGTTTCTCGAAATCATCATTGTTCCGAACCGTCATGGCGTTTGGGCTTGGTGGGTCCCTTCTGATACTGTGCTTATAAATACGGAGTGAGATTTTGAAATGACCTTTTCCCCGTCATTTTCACTGTGCTAGAAGATCTCGTCCACCATTGTTGGTTTGTGCAACCTTGAAGAACACCGGTTTCCTGAGTTAGAACAGGTTCGACTGATCTTTTCTCTTCTCTTGCTTCTTTCTTCTTAAGTCCGGGAGTAATGTTTGCTCCTCTTGAATCCTCAAATGTAAGTGAGGGGGTAGGAAATCCCTCTGAGATGGCTGTGCCATCTCCTGTGAAAAATGTAGGTAACCTTGCCCCCGAAGATATTGGGGAGAGGCCTGTTGAACCTCCCCCTAGTCCTGAGGTTAGGATAGTTGATGCCTTTGAAGAGCCCCGAGACAGGGCTAGGGAGACCTCTGGTAGGTCTTCCCATAGAGAAGAGGGTGAGAGTGCTGTTACTCAGAGCCTTCTGGACGAGTGGAGGGTAAAATATAATTTTCCCCCAAACGTGACCTGTAGAGTACCAGGACCCATGGATCGTCCCCAAAATGTTGAAGCCGGGGAGATATGTGTTTATCTTGCCTGGTTCGAAATGGGTTTGAGACTCCCATTGTCGGATTTAGTTAGGCAATTCTTCTGTTGGTATAAGCTCTGCCCTGCCGACCTGAATCCTAATAGTTGGTGGCAACTTCTTGGGTTTGTAGTGTTGGGACATCAAAACGAGGTAGATGTGTCCATGGATCTAATCCGTAGTAATATGGATCTAAAGTTTAAGAAGGCAGAAGGCCTTTTTTACATGTCTTTTAAAAAGAGATTCCGACCCCTGTCCTCCGTTCCCACTTATAATAAAACGTGGAAGAAGTGGTACTTCTTTGTTGGAGGATGATGGGAGCATGAAGACTTCTAGGATGGTGAGGCCTCGCTATTCCCTCGTGCCACGGGTCATAAGGGTGATGCTTATTCCCTTAGGTTTGTTTTAACTTCGTTATGCCTTCCGAACTGATAATCTGATATGCCATTTCTTTTTTATGTGCAGTCAAAAGAGCTTGGAGGAGACCTGAGTTCACCGACGTACTACGAGATCAGTACCGTGTGCTGCTTTCGACTCCCAATCGAGCTCACACCACCATTATTACTTCAGAGAATTTGATGGCTGCTCGTACTGCTGAGCACAAGAAAAGGCTGACCTCGAGATGGACGGAGGCGGAAGCCCAAGCGGTAGGGGAGATTTCCTCCCGAGATGAGTCTGATCCTCCTCTGGAAGTAAAAAGGAGGAAGTTGATTTCTGGCTCTCCCGAGCCTGCCCTTACCGAGGCCGAGAAGGAGGCTGAACCTGCCGTTCTTGTTTTGGCCGTTCCTCCTGCCCCTTCCATTCTGAGCAGAAGGGCTCAGAAAGGGAAGGCGCCTGCTGCACTGTTCGAGCCGTTTGATGAGCCGGACTATCAAATTGCCAAGAAGGCTTTTGACCAAATATGGGCTCAGGGCCCTCATCGGTACAGGGGGGACAACCCCTCAAAGCTGATGAATGAGATGATGAATCTCCAGATGAGGGTAACTTATAAAGCTTTTCTTGTCTTTTCTGTTTGTTTGTTCGTTCAATCTAACTTGTCTATCTTGCCTCGTGCAGAGCATGCATAGTTTAGCTGCTCTGATGGTGACTCCCATAAGCCTCGAGGAGGCTGAAAAACTGAAGACTGAAATGGACGAAATGAGGCTGGAGCTTGGGATAGCTCAATCCAAGGTTCAGACTGCTGAGGAGGGTCTGAAGGAAGCTAGTACCAATCTTGTCGTGGCAGAGTCTAAGAGGGACATATATGCTCGGCAAGTTACAGGGCTTCAGGCGGAGCTGGTCGAGCTCCGAAATTCTTTTGACCAGAAGGTTCAAGAGGCAGTTGATCATGCCAAGACTGAGACTGAGACGGAATTAAGAGAGGAAGTTGAACAGATGGGTGATGACCTGATCTGGTTTGGTTTTGAAAGCTTCCGAACTAGATTCCTGGCTAAGTTCTCAGATTTTGACGTGTCGTCAATCGTTCCTCCTGAACCTACCTCGTTTGGTCCTGACCCGTACAAGACGGCTGGGGCTACCGCCCTTAATTTGGAGGAAGACCCAGGCCCTTTGGACAAGGCTTGAGGCTTTATCAGTTTTTTTTTTTTTTTTTTTACCAGTCCTGTTGATGTAATGAAATGCCCTTTTGAGCAGTAAAATTAACTTTTTCTTCAAATTCTTCTTGTGTTGTTCCCTTTTGTGAAATTTGTTGTGAGTATGGCTGTTCTGAGCCCTTTGCATATCGGATCAATTGTCCATTTAGTTGATAGCTGCCTTCTGAGCTTTAGTACTTGTAATTGAATAGTGAATGTAGATTAACTTCACCTGTCTCATCATAATAAGATAAGAAAGCAAACATAATCAGATAAACAAAACCCAATCTTGATTTTGTATCACACAGAGAGTGAGTAAATTCTGCAGAGTTTTGAAGTAAACCGTTCTGAGCCAAAGATTTGTGAAAATAACTAGGTAGTTTGTGCCCATTGTTATGATGACCGACATTGATGTTTCCGAGCCTTTAGGATCAGGATATATCAGAGCTGTGGGCCTTTGTCGTATGAATGGCCTATTATAAAATAGATAAGACTAGAGGGTCTACATGTCGGATAGGAGGTTTGCATATTTAGACTATGCCTCCCTCTTCTTTGCTAATTCAGGATCTTTAGTGCCGGACTGTAGTTTTTTGTTCAAAGAGCTCTGTACCCTGTCTCTTGGTATATCGAAGAGGCACATTTAATGCATCGTTCATTTATTCGATTGTCGTTTGGGATTTTGAGGCCAATCTCTTCTTAACCGTTGCGACGGTTCAGTTGGATGGCTTTTGGACTTCAAGGGTCTATATATATGGAAACGAGGGCATACGGTTGCGCCCAACCCTCTTGCTCCCAAATTTTTCCCTTGTAAGAGAGACTCTAGATGTTGCCAAAAATTTGTCACTTGCCAGGAGATGATGGATGATTCATCGTTTGAGTTAGGAATGATTGAACTGTGGCCGAGAGTTGACCTTTCCTTTGATTCAGTCTCCAAGGAAGGATTAAAGGAGGCAAAAGTCCTCTTGTCCACCTTGGCCTCTGATCGAAATTCTTCCGACTGGTGGGGGACTCTCCTTGATTCAATCGATGCCTGGAGCATTGGTGGTGAAGACGAAGGTGGGACCCCTCCTCTTCTTCTTGTCTTGGCAGAGACCCTTGCTCAAATCGGCTGGGGTGTGATAACTGCTTTGAAGGAGATAAATGGTGGCCCCTTGAGACCTAGAGCCCTCATCATCTGTTAGTCATAAGATCAATGATAGTGATGATGAAATGGCCTGGGTGCTCCTTGCTGCAGATTGGGGTTCAGGATTCCTTCCTTTCAAATGGAGCCGGCGGCGGCTATAGAAGTTTTGGATCATGTGCCCCTTTATCATCCGAGGCAGAAAGCCATGATGTTATAGATCGCAGTGATGTAGTAGCTTTTGTAGTAGCCTATGTAATGATGTCTTTATTGTAGCCTCTGTTTTATTTCCAGTCTCTTTGTACTGATGTAAATCTCCTGAATCATTAATAAAATTGAGTTCCTTCTTCTCAGATCTGATGTTCTTTGTATTTGAATGTGCTCTTCTGGAGTTTAATCACCCTTCTGTGCACTTCTGATAAATAACTCTTCTGTATGTCACAAGAATAGATAAAAACTTTTTACAAACTTGAAGATTTGAAACAGTATTTGTCACGACCCGAAACCTACCCTATGCGGATCTCGTGTCGCGGGGCCGACCCGAAGGCCATCCCTACTTTTTCCATTCCTGTATCATAGTACTAATATGCAATGTACTAAAAATTTTAAACAATGAACAGCGGAAGTCTTTATCAATTACAGTAATCCAGCGGAAGTCTTTTAAATAAATTAAACAGTGGAAGTCTATTAAATACATGACATAGTTCTACATAAGACAAAATGAGAACTAAACGTAACCAGCACCCGGGGGTGGTGAATACATGGGAGAACTAACATAGACTGATACAATACTTCAAAATGTCCCCCTACGCTCTCAGACTCCTACTGGGGTCTCGTAGCGTCATCACCTGAAATGGGGGGTAAATGGGGTGGAATGAGCTACAAAGCTCAGTAAGTAAAACAGATCTCCAACACTGGTATCGATGATCAATATGAATCCATGAATAAGATAATGATAGCCAATCATAAGGGAGGAGATGCTGTGATAGCCAATGAAAATAATTACCACGAGGGCCAATGGAAACAATTGCCACGAGGGCCAATGGAAAGTAATCACAATACACAATCAGAAATATTGGTGTAAAATGATAATATAACAACAATGAAGTACTGCCACAATGAACCGATCACAATCAAATGTATCAATGCAAGTCCTTCGAGACTTGAAGAATCATAAGGGATAGTGCCATTCAACAATCAAGTTCTGTCAATCATAAGAGATGCTGTTATTCTGTGTCAGGGCTCGGCAGACCCTCGATCTTTTGGGGCTCGGCATACCCCCCAGTAAATTCCAGTAAATTGCCATTTGTCCGTTCACGGACTTGACCCATAGGTCTCATTCAATCAGATAGCATCAGATGGGTATTGTGACTGAGCACAACTCCCGTGTTCATAAAGATGTCATGATCATAGTAATTCTATAGAATATAAAAAGGGAATATTATTCATTCAATGAGGATACAATAGTAGGCCTTTCAAGGCATGGTTCAACATGATAACAATGATATAACAGTCAATCAATGTCCACAAGATAGAAAAATATCACATTGTGGATAGCAATAACATGTGTGCTTTCAAAGCACAGTGAAACATGCAAATAAACGTCCGAGATAATAGGTTTTGACTATTTATTTGCATCGTTTGGACTTTGTTTGACCCATATTTGAAATAGGGGCATTTTTGTAAAAATTAATATTTTATTAATTTTCCTGTTTGGGCCTTAGTGAGATTTTTCAAAACATTTGGGGCCGGTTCAGAACCAGAAACCCTAAACCGGTCTGCCCCCCTTACTGAACCAAACGGTTCAGTCTATTTCAAAGAACCGGATTCCAATATCCTGGTTCTTACCTTATCCATGGTTGGAATAAGCTCAAACCCAATTCCCATTTCCTATCTCCATAGCCAAACAAGCCTAATCCATTTAAATTAAAAGCCCAAACGACACAGTTTCATTTACCCACTTATTTCCGGTCGGGTCCCGACCGGATTCGAACCCGGATCCGGTCTAGATTTAACCCGGTAGCCTCACGACATTCCGGTCGTCTTCCCCACTGCTCCGGTAGGGTTCCAGTGGTGAACAGTCGTCTTCTCCAGCGACTGTCACTAAATTTCTGATGGTTTTTCCTCCCGTTTTGAATGTTGTTTTATTCCCCATCACATGGGGATCATGAATCCATCCTCCGTTTTGATCAAGACCGTCTTGATCTTCACGAATATGGGTTCAAATATCTCCGGCCGATTCTCCGGCCAAGTGATATTTTCCATTTTCGTGGCGTTTTGATCACTGTTTTGGCCCTAAATTTCTTCTAGTGTGTTTCTGCACTTGTGTAGGTTGTTTTTAGAAACTTAAAACAAGTTTTAATCCTAGGTTTTCATGAAACCCGAGATTATTCATCAACCTGCAACTCAGTTTTTCTCCTTGGTTTCTTAACCACTTTCTATCATTCTTTTTGCAATAACTTCCATATCTCATGCTGATTTAGACCTTATAAATAGATAAAAGCTTCATGCTCTAAATCGTAAAAACAGAACTTAAAACTCTTACCTGGGTTTTCGGTTTTTAGCTCACTGTGACCCTCCAACCCTTTCTGTTTCTGCTCCTGAGTTCCTTGCCAATGCTCCTCTCAGTCTCAGTTTTCTTTTGTCTCCCAACTCACTCCCGTATGTACATATATAAAGAGAGATATCTCCACCACCTCTCTCCCTCTTTCTCTTTCTCTCTCTCGGTTACTCCCCCTTCTATAGCCCCTTTCCTTGACTTAAATCCTGGTGTTCCCTCTACCAAATGCAACTTTGCATTTAATGGCTTGGGAGACTTGTGTTGCACACTTATATACATATATCATATTATATACATCACACACACACATTTCACCCAACCGACACACACACACCCTCATTCAGTGCACCTATATACTGCCCAAGGGCAGTTTCCCTTTTCCTCTTTTCTTTTCCTTTTATTTCTTATACATATACATATATACATAAATACATGTATAATACATTATGATATATATATATATATAAATATATACACATCAAATACATCTTTTTATACATGTATATACCTTCATGTGTAAGGGTAGAAATCCATTTTAAATCATATACACATACATTCATTTTGGTCGGGCTACTCATCTATCTTCACGTATGCATGCATGGAAATACGTGCATGCACCTATTACGATGCAATGCCCTGGGGTGCTCGGGTGTTACCCAGCCTTGATCATTCATTTCCATCATTTCTAGTTTCCAGTCATTCATTTCTATGAAAATACCATGATATACATATCTTACCATTCAAGTTACATGTTTTAACTGACCTACCTCGGTATACGTGACGTATCCCGGGTCGGGATATTACAGTATTCTTTAAATTCGTTCGGCACTTGTACGGTTTGTTGCTCGTTGGTAGATAAGCAAAATAAGCTAAGTGATAGCCTTGAAGAGTTCAGATCTAGGAGACTTGTGTGAATTTTGGTCGAAGATGCTTAGAACTTCTGCCTTTGGATGGACTGGATCACAGAGTCTGCTAATTGAAGATGGACCAAGCTCAGAAGGCCTGTGCAGTAGGGTGGACCAGGCTCTGGAGGCCTATGCATTAGGAGATGGATCAAGTACTTAAGACCTGTACAATATGGACCAGGCTCTGGAGGCCTGTGCATTATGGATGGACCAAGTACTGAGACTTGTACATTATGGACTAGCTCTGGAGGCTTGTACATTTATATATAAACCAAGTGCAAAGACTTGTACATTATGGACCAGGCTCTAAAGGCCTGTGCATTTATAGATGGACCAAGTGCAAAGACTTGTACATTATGGACCAGGCTCTGGAGGCCTGTGCATTTATAGATGGACCAAGTGCAAAGACTTGTACATTATGGACCAGGCTCTCGAGGCCTGTGCATTTATAGATGGACCAAGTGCAAAGACTTGTACATTATGGACCAGGCTCTAGAGGCCTGTGCATTTATAGATGGACCAAGTGCAAAGACTTGTACATTATGGACCAGGCTCTAGAGGCCTGTACATTTATAGATGGACCAAGTGCAAAGACTTGTACATTAAGGACCAGGCTCTAGAGGCCTGTGCATTTATGGATGGACCAAGTGCAAAGACTTGTACATTATGGACCAGGCTCTATAGGCCTGTGCATTTATGGATGGACCAAGTGCAAAGACTTGTACATTATGGACCAGGCTCTAGAGACCTGTGCATTTATAGATGGACCGAGTGCAAAGACTTATACATTATGGACCAGGCTCTAGAGGCCTGTGCATTTATAGATAGGCCCAGTGCAAAGACTTGTACATTATGGACCAGGCTCTAGAGGCCTGTGCATTTATAGATGGACCAAGTGCAAAGACTTGTACATTATGGACCAGGCTCTAGAGGCCTGTGCATTTATAGATGGACCAAGTCCAAAGACTTGTACATTATGGACTAGGCTCTAGAGGCCTGTGCATTTATGGATGGACCAAGTGCAAAGACTTATACATTATGGACCAAACTCTAGAGGCCTGTGCATTTATGGATGGACCAAGTGCAAAGACTTGTACATTATGGACCAGGCTTTAGAGGCCTGTGCATTTATAGATGGACTAAGTGCAAAGACTTGTACATTATGGACCAGGCTCTAGAGGCCTGTGCATTTATAGATGGACTAAGTGCAAAGACTTGTACATTATGGACTAGGCTCTAGAGGCCTGTGCATTTATAGATGGACCAAGTGCAAAGACTTGTACATTATAGACCAGGCTCTGGAGGCCTGTGCATTTATAGATGGACATTCCATGGAAGTAAAAGAAGCATCTCTATTGATAATACTTCCGTAAGTGTTCCACGTTCCATGGCCTAGGAACAGGCTTCCTAGTTATGTCTTCTAGCCAGTAGGTGGTTGGTCGAACAACCTTTGTTACTTTGTAGGGGCCTTCCCAGTTTGGTGACAATTTTCCCATAGTGGGATCCTTGGTGTTTTGAAAGACTCTTCTTAAAACAAGGTCTCCGACTTGAAAGCTGACCGTCTTGAGTCCTACTTTGGATTGGTCGACCATTCTCCGTTGATAGGCTTCCATCCTGATGCTGGCTTGATCCCTTCTTTCTTCAAGCAAATCCAAGTTTTCTATCAGCTGCTGATCATTGGATTCTTGCTCAAAGGCTTCAGTCCTTAGGGTTGGCATACCGATCTTAACCGGAATTACTGCTTCTCTACCATAGGTCAATGAGAAGGGAGTTTCAGATGTGGGCGTTCTTCTTGTTGTTCTGTAGGACCAAAGAGCTCCAGGGAGTTCTTCTGCCCACTTTCCTTTAGCTTGTTCCAACCTTTTCTTTAACCCGTCAAGGATCGTTCGGTTGGTGACCTCTGCTTGCCCATTTGCTTGTGGATGGCCCGGAGAGGCAAAGTGTTGCCTAATATTGAGATTTTCACAGAATTTCTTGAAACCTTTACCAATGAATTGTGTCCCATTGTTAGAGATAATCACACGTGGTATGCCGAACCTGTACCCAATGTTCTTCCAGGTGAAGCTCTCGATTTCCTTTTCTGTGATATGTGTTAGAGGTTCAGCTTCAGCCCATTTTGAGAAGTAGTCAATGGCTACCAAGAGATACTTCCTATTTGGTGGAGCCCTTGGTAATGGACCCACGATGTCCATTCCCCACTGAGCAAAGGGCCAAGGACTAGGAATCGGGATAAGCTCGTGATGAGGCTGATGTTGATATGGGGCAAATCTTTGGCATTTGTTGCACTTCTGAACATACTCCTTAGCCTGCTTAAGCATGCTAGGCCAGTAATATCCCTGAGACAGAGCTCGGTGAGCTACAGTTCTGCCCCCGTTGTGATTCCCGCAAATTCCCTCGTGTATTTCGGCCAAAACATATTGCGATTCTTCTAGAGTTAAGCATTTTAACAGAGGTTGAGAATACGACCTTCTGTAAAGCTTGTTGTTCAGGATCAGGTACCGAGCCGCTCTGATTCGGATTCTCCTGGCTTTGTTTTTATCTTTTGGGAGGAGCCCGGATTGCAGGTACTAGAGGATTGGAGTCATCCAGTTCTGGGGCTGTACAGCAATTTGTGCAACTTGGGCTTCCTCTATGCTAGGTCCTGGCTAGTAGGAGATTTTTACTGTGGAGTTTGCTTTAGACTTTAAGCGGGACGCCATGTTATCCAAAGCATCTGCTCTGCAGTTCTGGCTTCTTTCAATTTTCTGGATAGTAAATGTCTATAAGGAATGCCTCAATTGGTTCACCAGTTCGGAGTACCGGAGCATCCTATCATCTTTAATGGAGAATTCTCCCAAGACTTGGCTTACCACCAGTTGGGAGTCTGAGAAGACATTGAGGTTCTGAGCGTCACATTCCAAGGCAAGCTTCATGTCTAAGATTAGGGCTTCATATTCTGCTTCATTGTTAGAAGCTTTGAATCCCAAGCTAACTGCTTTTTCTGACGTGAGCCCATCAGGGGACTCTAGTACCAGGCCTACTCCCGAACCTTGATCGGTTGATGATCCATCGATGTATAGCAGCCAGGTTCCCGAGGTTTCGATGAGTTATGCCTTGTTTTGAAGTGCCAGGGTGAACTCGGCAACAAAATTAGCCAAGGCCTGCCCTTTGATGGAGTTTCGGGGTACATATGATATGTCGAATTCCCCTAGCTCCACAAACCACTTCACCAAGCTTCCCGATACCTCAGGTTTGCTCAGTATTGACTTCAGAGGATAGGCAGTTGGGATCTCGATTGGATGGGCTTGGAAATAAGGTCGCAGCTTCCGAGCTGATATGACCAAGGCATAGGCCAGCTTTTCTACTTCTGGATATCTTTTTTTCATGTCAAGTAGTGCCCTACTAACGTAGAATATAGGCCTCTGTACTCCCCTATCCTGTCTGATCAATGCGGAGCTGACCACGTTTTCAGAAACTGCGAGGTACAAGAGTAGCTTTTCTCCTTGTACTGGTTTTGACAGGAGCTCTGGAGAGGCTAGATACTCCTTTAGTTCTTGAAAGGACTTCTCGCATTCTTCCGTCCACTGCAAAGCTTTGCTGCCCTTTAGAGCTTTGAAGAAAGGTAGGCAGCAATCAGTGGATTTCGAGATAAATCTGCCTAGTGCCGCAATTCTACCATTCAGTGCCTGAATTTCCTTCCTGGTTCTTAGTGACTTCAGTCCAATCAGAGCTTGGATCTAAGTGGGGTCTGCTTCGATACCCCTCTAAGAGACAATGTATCCCAAGAATTTTCCCTTCGTAACCCCGAAGGTACATTTCGAGGGGTTGAGCTTCATCTTGTGCTGTCTGAGGATATCGAAGGTCTGGGCTAAGTGCTGGAGGTGACTACCTTTCTGCAGACTTTTCACCAGCATGTCGTCGATGTATACCTCCATGGTACTGCCGAGCAGTGGGCTGAACATCTTGTTCACCAACTGCTGATAAGTGGCTCCAGCGTTCTTCAAACCGAAAGGCATTACTCTGTAGCAGTAGAGCCCTCGTTCGGTTATGAAAGCTGTCTTCTCTTGGTCTGGAAGGTACATCTGGATCTGGTTGTACCCAGAGTAGGCATCCATGAAACTCATAAGCTTATGCCCTGCAGTGGCGTCAACTAGTTGGTCTATCCTTGGCAATGGAAAGCTGTCCTTGGTGCATGCTTTGTTAAGGTCTGTATAATCAACGCAGACTCTCCACTTGCAGTTTTTCTTCTTGACAAGCACGGTGTTGGCTAGCCACTCGGGATAGAACACTTCTCGTATCATCCTGGCTTCAAGCAGCCTCTGGACTTCTTCATTTATAATCCGATGCCGTTCAGGAGCAATCGGTCTTCTTTTCTGTATGATTGGTGGATGATCTGGATCGACCATCAACTTGTGAGTTATGAGGCTAGGGTCTATACCCTCCATGTCCCTGGTTTCCCAAGCAAATATAGAGAGGTTGTTTTTCAGAAACCTAACTATATTTTCCTGCTAGGTGTGTGTTAGATCTGGGCCATATACAAATAACGCGCCTCTGCTTCTAAACTGACCAATACTTTGACGGGCTCGCCAACAGGTTTGGCTCGGCTGTCGCGTCCCCTTGGGCTCAGGGGTTCTTCAATGCTGGATGGGCAAACTTCCACCTCGGGAGTGTGGGTGAGAACTGGATCTGCACAGTCCCGAGTGTACTGTAATTGCTATTTAGGAGCCTTCTCCTTAAGGGCAATAGCATGGCACTCCTGGGAGGTTGGTTGACACCCTCTAATAGAGTGAACGTTCTGGTTGTGGACGTACTTCAGACACTGATGGAGGGTCGAGGTGACTGCCCCTAACCAGGGTCTTCCGATTATGACGTTGTAAGGAGATTTCATGTTCAACACCATGCACTCCGAGATGGTGGTCTTCTGCCCTTCATCCTCTCCTATAGTGGTAGGAAGGTCGACTCTCCCCAATGGGGTGCTGAGATTGCCATCAAAAGCTGCCATCACGGCAGTAGTGGGCTTGACGTTGTCATGATCCATCCCCATCTGTTTATGTGGCTCATGGAACAGTATGTTGACGGAGCTGCCAGTATCGACCAGGACTCTCCTGATCTCGAAGTTGGCAATTTTGAGAGTGATAACAAGGGCATCACTGTGAGGGCAGTGTACCCCTGCGAGATCTTGTTCAGTGAATTGGATCTCCGGTGCTGGCTTGAGCCTCTTTTCTACGTTGGAGATCTGTAATACGTTCGGGGCAGCTCTGGCCTCCCGAGCATATCTCTTTCTTGCCCTGTTAGACATTCTTGCGATAGGGGAGTCAGCATGGAGGACGTAAATGACATGGTTGTTCTGCCTCTAAGGCTCGTTTCGTCCTTCCCTCTGCTCCTGCCTCTGCTCGGGCCTCTGGTCTGGCCGTTGTTGAGGCTTGTCTTCTTGGGGGTTCTGCCTTCCGTCTAGCTTGACGAACTCCCGAAGACGTCCCTTCTTTATGAGCTGCTCTATCTCATATCGGAGGGTCCTGCATGTGTTAGTTGTATGTCCATGATCTATATGGAAATTACAATACTTACTTTGGTCCCGAAGACTGGGATCTCCTTTGATTGGTTCCGGCCACCTTAGGTTTTCCCGATCTCGAATTTGCCGGAGTACCTGGTTCGGTGTAGTGTTCAAAGGAGTGAAGTTAGTGAACTCCCTTGGTCCGGAGTTGTACACAGCTCTGGGTGCTGTTCTCTTCTCTGGGCTCCTGGCCTTCTTTTTGTTGGAGTCTCTTATGTGGTCCTCTTTCTTGTGATCCTCCCTCTTTGGATTATCCCTTTGGGTCTGGTCTTTGCCCTTCTGGGATGTGCGGTTGGCTTCTTCCAGGTTGATGTACTTTCTGGCCCGATCCATGTCGGCTGGGGGGCTCTTTGTTAAGGAGTCTCTGAAACCACCTTGGGCAAGCCCAACAGTTACGGCTGTTACAAGGAACTTTGGGCTGCAGTCAGTGATCTCCGTGAGTTCGATGTAGGCTCTGAGGGACTCCTCCTTAGTCTGCTTAACATTTAACAGGAACTCTGGTCCCCTTCTGAGCCTTCTGCTGGTCATAAACCTGTCCAAGAATTGTCTACCGAGCTCATAGAAGCTGGTAATTGAGTTCGGAGGGAGGTTGTGGAACCACTTCAGAGCAGTTCCCTTCAAGCTGGTGATGAACGTTCGGCACATAAAAGCATCAGAGGCCCCGTGGAGGGCCATAGTATGCTGGTAGTGCGAGAGATGATCTCCTGGATCTCCAGACCCGTCGTACAGGGTGAACTTTGGCACCATGAACTTTCTGGGCCTTTCTTCTGACATAATGGTGTGAGTGAATAGGGTGGCCAGTCTTCCGAGCAGCCTGGCCAACTCGTCTTGCTCTGAAGGGTTCTGAGGTCCTCTCAAGGCAATTGTTCGGTCCATAGACTCGGCAATTTCCTCTACCCTCTGCGGGTCTCTGAGTCTGACATCTTGCGAACCCTGCCTAATAGCCTCGGCTTCAGGGTAGTAGGGTTGAGTACGCCCTTCGGACGGAGGAGGGTTCCGAACCGGAGGGATTGGTGCTGCATGGGGATGGGGCTCTTGTGGTGCCAGATGTGCTCCCGAGGCCCTTAGAGTTGGGGCTCGAGTAGTGCTCCAGTAATGGACGTCAGGAACGAAGGCTGATGTTCCCCAGCCTAGAGCTGCTGACGGTTGTGGATCTCTGCCAAAGCAGGCAACACCCTGAGGGTGCCCGGGCTGGTTATTTGGAGCCTGCTCATGAAGTTCTTCATTCTCCGTGGCAATAGGAGGTTGAGTTCTCGTAGCAATGTTGACCGGTGGGTTAAGAGGGTTCATCCCTTGATTCTGTGTGAGCGTTGCCAGCGTTCTAGTGATGGCAAGCAACTGTTCCTGCACCAGTTCATTGTGTCGTTTGATCGATTCGATCTCTTGTCGCATGGGATTAATTGTCACATCCCGCACCCCACCCTACGCGGATGCGAAAGATGTGATGCCAGTTAGCCGCCTTGCCAGTCTCCGACCGACAATGCGACCAACCAAAGGCAAGCTTCTGAATCATACGATGAATTACATTCCTAAAGTAGAGTCAGAACTGCGAAAATTTAAAACCTTTTTATCTCGGGAATGCAAATCAACTATATACCTCATAAATATGTACCACAGAGAAAGTCTATAACCAAACAACTAATAACTTTAACCACAGAACACATCTATAACAGATATATAACACAGAGCATATCAAATTCCTCCAGAGTACCATTACCATGAGCCATGTCCCTACACATCTAGTACATATGAATAAAGTCAACTATATCATCACGCTCACCTGAATAACCAAGATCAATCCATTAGAACCCAAGTCTCCACATATTATTGCCATCAGATTCTCACTTGGGAATGCCTTTCAGTTTACCCGTATCATGTCATTGTGCTTTCTAATCCAATGGAGATACAACCTGAAAAATGTTAAATAATGGAATGAGCTTAAACAAGCTCAGTGAGTAACATAGGTTCCTGCCATAGGTTTCAAAATTAGTTCATATATATATATATATATACATGCTCAAATGTAACTCAGATAGAACAATGCAGCTCAAGTAGAACAGATACAGCTCAAATAGAACGGATATAGCTCAAAGTGCCTGAACCTTCCCCAGGCGATGTGGGATGGCATTACTTCCCATCCACCCCCTCACATGGAGGGCCTCATATCGCACACCTCCGGCTGAGGTCGGTATCAGAGCGGAAAGTGCCTGAACCTTCCCCAGGCGATGTGGGATGGCATTACTTCCCATCCACCCCCTCACATGGAGGGCCTCATATCGCACACCTCCGGCTGAGGTCAGTATCAGAGCGGAACAGATAGGATTGAGCGGATGCTGAGCCCTGGGCGTCCCACAGAGGCAGCCATCCATCCACTGATATACTCAATCCCGAAGTGGGCCCCAGACAAGACAACATAACAAACAGAATCAAACAGACTCCAAAGGATAGGTAACAGAACAATAGACTTCAACAGAATCAACAGGATATATCAGAAGGCAGGATAGAACAAAATCATGCCACAAGTAATGCAGATCAAGAGGTATGCATGAAAGCTTATGCATTTAAAACAGTTCAGTGTATAAACAGTTCAGCATATAAAGTAGTTCAGTATACAAGTTTAGATAGTACAGAAAATATACACCAAGTCAGGAGTACGAGTTACTCACAGTTCGATGAAACCAATTCAGATTTCCTTCCAGCTGATTCTACACTCGGGAGTCCTAGAATAGTCATCACAGACATCAGTTATTAATGATAATATATTTTACCTATTTCACTAATTTCCATAGTCACTAAATAGTAGGCTTGCTGCTTATTCAATTATAAGTTACATTGATTCAATTAAGATAGATTGAATTCAATGTCACAATATTATGTCTCAAAATCATGACATGTCCTTAGGGGTGGTGTGTATACATATATATATATATATATTTATAATTAAAGGAAGTTGGAAATAACATTAGTCAGTTGTTGCTGCGATTAATCAATTTAGGACAGTTAGAACAGCAGTAATTTGATGTTGAGTTTAGCCAATTCAAGATGGTTGGTACAGCAGTTATTTTCTGTTGAAGGTAGCCCATTCAGAATAGCTGCGTGTGGGGGAAAAAGGTTGATAATCAGGGAATTTGCTGCAATTTCTACTGGTGGTTTGTCAACCCAAAATGGTGGAGAGAATGGTGTCACGGTAAGCTAGCCGTTTGGGACAATTTCTCCAATAAAAAATCTGCACTAAATTCATATATATTATATGCATATAATCAGCTACAACCATATTACATCAGCACTTTTATATTAGTTATATCCAAGCAAAAGGTGGGTTTCCTAAGCCGCAGCAGTGGGTAACAAGTTGGGTTTAATTGGACCTTGGAAACCATATAGAAGCTGTCCACTACAGGGGTGAAATCAGGGAATTTTCCATGAGATCTAATTCAGATCAGCTCATTGTTTGAGCGTGTCCCTAACAGAGTTGCTATCCAGAATTATTTCTCACCTGATTTCCACCCAATAGCTGAGACTTTATTCAAAATTAAAAACCTGAACTATTCTTAATTTAATAATTGAACTATACAAAAATTTAATAACTAAATTATATCAAATTAAAGGCTGCTCAATATCCAAATCAATGGCTGAATTTCATTCAAAGAAATTGCAAATCCAGTAGCTGCACAAGCAGCCGTACCAACACACCTAATTCTCTTATTTTAGCGTTCCTACTACACATGAATTAAACAATAACATGACAATCAAATCTCTCTTCAACAGTTAAAGGGGCTGTTTAGACTTAACGGTTTAATATATACCACTGTGTAGGACTACATCTCCATAATTAATTTCACCTAGTAGCCAGCAGGTATGAGCTTGCTTATTTATTTTAAAGTATAGTTGAAACTCAATTCAAATACTTTAATTCACTTCAATTACTTAAGTCTGAATCTTTCTTATCACAACAATCCTGCACGAATCAACATGGTGATCCCCAGCCATCATTTAACTTCATGAGTAATTTAGTTCCAGAACTCACTTTCCAATAGGTTGCGGCTGAATAGATTTCCCCTATTATGGTAGAATCAAGTAATCACACTTATTTATAGTTTTCCCAACAGCTGCTTTCAATTATGACTAGAATATAATTTCTATTAGAGATTATCAATTCAGAGAATCAGATTTATACCTGCTTCAGATTGGGTAAATCGTTGGAGAGGGAAAAATCAAGAAAACTGGGGCTGCAGTCGCTCAACCTCCGCCCCAACGCTAGCAGCCAAGAGCTGCTTCTTGCGCCCCAAAATCTGATTCATACAGCTGGGTTAATTTACTGGTTTACAACTCTTAAATCAACCAGCCTTCAAACGTTTATGCAGAGATCTATCCAGGTGCATTAGTTGACCCAATCGGTACAAAACAGAGGAAAGAAGTGTAGGAAAAATCAGGAGGTAAGCAAGGAAGAGAAGATGCAGATTAGACCGTGAGCATCTGGAACCAGAAGCCGTTTCTCTGTGTAGAAGCTTCCTGCTTCATCTATATATATACAAACTCCTGCTGCTCCTACCAGAGAATTTATGGAATTCTCTATATTTTTCCACGGCTTCCTCTGCACCGCCTGCACACGCACCGCTACAAGAGACCCAACCAAACCGTGGCAACTCTGACCTCCTTCCTTTCCTCCTGTGAAGATATATATATATATATATATATATATATATATCTATGTACAGCTCAGCCTAGAACTCTCCCGATCTTCCAATCTTCTAGCAGTTTCGGCCACAACCCCTCTCACTTTTTCTCCGTTTTACTATATAGAGCAGTCAGTGCTCTAGAAGCTTCAAGCTTCTTCTCTTTCCTTTCCTTTGCTATTTTTTACCTTTAGTTACCTATATATATATATATGTGTGTCTCTTTTATTATTTTAATATATAAAATATACTTCTATATATTTTATATATTCTTAGAGCCAATGTCTTAATTATTAATATATATATATATATATATCGTTTAGCTCTTATTATATTAATATTTTATTTCATCAAATATTAGAATATAAGATGCCGGTAAATTTGTCGCAAAGTCAGGACTCGGTTCATTATTATTTATTTTATTCGTATAATTAATCTTTTCTGTATTGATCCCATTTATCCATTTCGGCACTCGATCGATTGGGTTAATTAATTTCCCGAGCATATATCATTTTATATCTGAGGATCTTAAATCCCGTTATGGTTTACCGTAACCCAAATCATCAATGTTACGTAATTTATATATATATATATATATATATTTTTTTTTATTAAATCGAGTGCAGTTTGGGTCATGTCGAATTTTCGAGATATCACATTAACTGTTGGCCCCCTTGCTCGTGGAGCAAGCGGCTGATTCTGAGAGCTTTGCGGAACCTGAGTATTCTGTCGTGGTCGGAGATTTGGGGCCATAGTTTTCCGGTGAAGAAAGAGATGAGTTTATGAATAGAGCACTTGGAGATTAGTCGTTCCCACAGACGGCGCCAAACTGATGCTGCACTTTTTGACTCGCAATAAGTGTGGGCTCCGTGACCTGTAGAACACTCAGGAAGATGATCAGAGGACCACCTGATTGGCTCTGGCGGTAGCCGCTCTGATACTTAAGTATGTAAAAGGAATTGAAAGGCTGTATTGAAAGCCAAAGAATGAGCATGAAAATAAAGTGTACCTTTAGGGTTTAATTTATAGACCGTGGCCTTCCTAAGTTGATTAGGATTCGGAGCCATGAATGTAGGGATTTGATCATCGGAGATTGCAGTTACCTTGTGGAATATTGTATAGAGATAACCATAGATGGTAGTTCCCTTGCTGAAGACTGTCTCCTTATTCCCTGCTCGGCACCCGCTAAGGCGGTGACGAGGTCTAGAGTGTTGGTCTGGATCCTGTAATTAACTCTGAGATCCTTATCCGGATATATGTGCTCTGAAGGCATATGTTCGGTCGCTTTCGACCTTTTGTGCTGATCTGGATGCTCGAGCTCTTAGTCATTGGTTGAGCGAGAGCTGAGTTAGCCGAGCATGAGTTTGATGCATGATCATACGTGTCAAGTGCTGATTGGCCTGCTCTTTTATGGTATATCAATATAAATGATAAAAAGAAAAGAAAAGAAGAAACAAGAAAGGAAGCTGCCTAGTAGGTCTCAAAGTGTGTGTGTGTGTCGGTTAGTGTAAAGTGTGTGTATGAGTGTGTGTTATCATATGTATATATATATATATATACACAAATATCTCCAAGTAATAAATGCAAAGTTGCATTTGGAAGAGGGAGATCAGAACCCTAGGTCAAGGAAGGCTGGAAGTAGATAGAGAGGGAATAGAGAGAGAAAGAGAGGAGAGAGAAAGTGAGGCGGTTTGTAAGTTTTGAATATATATATATATATATGTGTGTGTGTGTATGTCGTGTAAAATGAAAAGAAAAAGAGAAAAGAAAACTAAGAGAGAACTGTGGGTATTGGGAGCTGTTCAGAAGTGAATCTAGAAGCTGAAGTAGAGAGAGAGGAGAAGGAACCCCACCTAGAAACCAGAAATTTCAGGTAAGTGATTGTTTCTGTTTCAATAATTCCTAGCATGATTTGTAGTGTTTAATCTATAAGGTTGTGTCAAGCATGAAATTAGAAATCTAATGCAAGAAAAATCAGAAAAAATGGTTGAGAATTTATAGAGAAAAATGGAGTTACGAGTAGGATAAAATAATCGGATCATCTATATTTTATGCATGAAACCATGATTTAATGACCTAGATATAATGCCATGAAGTGCAGAAAATGAAATGAAAAAGAAATAAGTGAAAACAGTAAGAAACCGATAATGAAATAAGAGAAATTCAGGTCATCAGAGTTGCGGGTTTGGCTAATTTCGTGAGGATTTAATGCTTTAAATTGAAAACTAAAAGTAGATTCGAGATCTCCATGGAAAAATAAAGAGAATTGCATTGAGCTAGGTCAAAAAAAAAACTGATCAGATTTAGGTTTCCGTCACCGAAGATGGTGACGAAACCCTAATAAACCCTACCGGAGTAATGGGGAAGACGACCGTGAAATCGAGGGGCATGTCGGGTTAAGAAGGAATTGGGTTTGGGTCGGATCCGGGTCGGGACCCAACCGAAAGTAAACAGGCAGTGATACTGTGTCGTTTTAAAAGTTAAATTAAATGAAATTTGGCTTGTTTGGTTACAGGGATAGGAAATGTGAAAATTGGGTTTGGGATTATCCGAACCATGGATAGGATAAGGGAGGGTTATTGAGTTCCAATGTTTTTTTAATTAAACTGAACCGGTTGGTTCAGTGAAGGGTCAGGCCGGTTTATGGTTTTGACTAATGAACCCACTGGTTCAGACTGGAAGTGTGGGAAATTATGAACCGACCCTAGAATTTTTAGGAATTTTCACTGCGGCCCAAACAGAAAATTTAGAAAATATTTATTTTATTTCAAAAATACCCCTAATTCAAATATAGGTCAAACGAAGTCCAAACGAGGCAAATGAATAGTCAATTTTTATTATTTCGACCATTTTGGACTCAACCATGAAGTCCAATTTCTGAATAGAGGTCTCGAGAAGTGAGAACCCGTAAAAGCATAAATGACCATTTTACCCTTTATAGTAACGATGTCCAAATTAAACATATGAATAGCATATTTTAACTATCTCGAACATTCTAAGACCAATGGTGAGGTCTTTTTAGCAAGACGAGGTCCCAAAAAATAAAAACACCCATAAAAGTGCAAAATGACCATTTTGCCCTTTTTAGTACAGAAGTCCAAATTGAATTCCGCGAAAGCCTAAATCGACTTTGTTCGACATTCTGGATTCAATAGTAGAGTCTATTTAAATAAAAGAGAAACCAATAGTAAAGAGGCATAAAATTTGATGAATAGCATAACTCATGAAAAGGTAAACTGAGATATATTGTCTATTGATGAATAAGGATTGCAAAGAGGAAGAAACAGTGACTTGAGTTTATTGTGAAAGAACAGAAACGGTTTAAGAGGTAAGTAATCTCTGATTTCTGTACATGTTACATTCTCAGCCATCTCAACAGTTTTTTTTATATCATCTATTGTACTCCATAAATATCAGAACGTTTATCGAGTCCACATTGATATTGCTTTATCTTGTGGAAAGTATTTATTGACTATTGTATATCTTGATGATGATTTCTGTACGCTCTGTACGTAGACCTCAAGGGGCAAGATCTCAGCAGCCCAGTTTATATTGGCCTGTTAAGGCAACAGTTTCTTTCGCTGTTGAGATAGTGTTATTGCATTTACTGTTCATTGGATTTAGCATGATCTTGATATATTATATTGTAGCCGGATTTGTGCTCAGTCACAAACTCCATCTGATGCTTACTAGACCTACGGGTTTAGAAAACGGAATAAAAAAGTGGTATTTAAAATGGCAGCTAAGATGGGATCTGCGAGGCGAGTACTGAACCGACGGGTGAGTGCTTGGCTGAGAGATCGAGGAAAAAAGAATAAAATGGATTAAGGGGTATGCCGGGCCCCAAGTTAAAGTGCATCCGCATTGTTGTTATCAGTATCTCTTATTGATTATCATAGCTTGATCATGTTATATTGTTATTGAATGATCATGAGATTTCACAGCTTTTTGAGTGCATATGATTATACTTGGGATAGCTCATGACTATAGCTTGTATGATTATATTATCAGACAGATTTCATTGCTTTCTCATTTGAGTTTCTATCATTTGATATTGAGTTCTATATTCATTGATTGGCAAGCACATCTGCATTTATCCTAGTTCTTTTATGGATAATGCTTTCTATATTCATGTACACATGGCAGAGCAAAGGAGAATTACTTATTGGGCTTTAGTTAGCTCACCCCAAACTTACCACCCCTTTTAGGAAATGAAGCTGTAGAAGAGTAGTAGTAGTCAGCTAGATAGCAGTGGACATTACTTTTGAAGTTGTAAGTGTAATACTTAGTACAGACAGTCTTGTAGCTCTCCCATGTTATCCACGTCTTGGGGATAAACAATTGTATTAAGAAATTTTGTATTCCGCATTTTGTAAACATATAGATATATATCACATGCAACTTTTATTTATTTTCTTCCGCATTTAGTTGTTGCATGTTAGTAGCACTAATGTGTTGCAAGTTGAGACCCTTGGTTCGACAAGCAGCGTCGGATCGGGTGCGCGACACGAGATCCACATAGGGTAGGGTCTCGGGTCGTGACAAGGACCCTTGAAGGTATTCTCGTTATAATGCCCACTAAGGGTATTTTGGTCATTTTTAGTGTTTCCCCACCTATTATGGGCATTTTGGTAAATACTAAAAGTTTTCTACCTTGTAGGGATATTTTTATAATATTGATGCTATTTTGCCATTTGAAGGGCATTGATTACGCCCAAAGAATAACGCGGTAGTTGTAGTGTAGCTTTGGGGTGTCGATTCCACAAGGAGACTAAATTAAAAGAATAATAAACAGAATTTCTGAAACTACAGAAGTATTAGACGGTTAACAAGAAAATAAAAATATAGAAAAGTGATTTTTGAATGCAAATTAATAATTAAGCAAATTAATTAATAGAAGAAAATATTCAAATTTAACAAACAGTGGAGTGTCGAGAATCTCTTGCACATATATGGTATTTCAATTATTTTTAATTCACAGATAACTCAATTGAGAAATTAAATTCCAAAAATCTCAATCGGAAGATTTAAAATTATGCATCAAAATTAGACTGAAAATAACCCTTCGAAAAATCATTCATCATCTTTAAATCACTCAAATTATTATTCACATTGATAAAATACAACGACAACAATATACCCAACGAGCAATACTGCAGCAGAGAATTGAATCAATATAAATATTTAATTGTTCAAAAAAAATAATCAAAACATTAATCCACTCAATAGAAAAAGCATGACTGAATCTATAAATGGACTAAAACCTTTAATTATTCGGACAATAAAATTTAACAATTAATTATGAATGATCAACAAAGAATTTATCAAATTAAAACCATGTACAGGAATCAAAATAAATTAAAATAGCCACCTATGGTGCAAGTTCATCCCTAACTCCACTCAAAAATTTAGTTACCCATGTACAGGACAGATAACATGAATTTCACGAAGAAATACTGAGCCATGAAGTCGTTGCAGCTTCTTCCCTGCGCCAGAACTGCTTCTGTCTTCTTTCTCTGCACAGCCGTCAACACCTCTTTGTATTTTTCTTTTCTGTTTTCCACAAGCCGCCGTTCAGTTTTCTTCAATTTTCTGCGCCCTAATAGCCCTCATGCCCCAAGCCTTAGCCGCACCACTCTAGCGCCTAGGCCAGGCCTATTAACTCGTCTTCAATCCTCCCTGTTGCGCCTGGGCGCCCAAGGCCCAAGCCTTGCCAATCTTTTTATTTCCTTGTTTCTGCGCAGGGACTGGGCCCTACCTCAGCTACTTTTGACTTCAATTGATCTCATTTCTTTCCTTTTAAACTTGGTCAGCCGTCCAAGCCCCCCCTTTTAATTCTTTTTATTTCTTCTTTTCCAGCCGCATATGCACACAGCCGCAATGTTCAAGCCCATTTTTCTATTGGATAATGATGGAATCTCGATTTGAGTTCTTCACGAAAGTTGTAGTCCCGGATGAGTAGATAATTTGAGGCTCAAGAACCATCTGATTTGACCTTCAGAAGCTCAAGTTATGTCCTCTTCAAGTTGGCTGGACGGAGAGGTTCATAGCTGCTTTCCAGGCCTGTCTTTGAAATAATGTTTGGAGGCCCAAACGAACTCTGATTTTTGCAAACCAGACCTTTTTGAAAATCTCAAGACGTCCTCTAAATATTTCATGAAGACCATTTTCTCATTCTGAAACTTTAACGCTATCCAAATCTCAATTGAAACTCAATGGTCGAATCTGCCAAAAAGTCAAAAATAGTTCCAAAAATATTAAGTATAAAGCGCAATTGCAAACTAACTCTCGCCAACAAAAAATGAAATATTTGAGATTTAAAATATTATAAAATAATGCTCAAATATATCTTACTGTAAATAGAAATTAAATTTAATAAAATCAATTGAAGCCCAACATTTCTATTCATATTTCTAGCAATTTGAATCAAATAATAGGACATTTAGAGTGCACTTTTGGGCACTCATCAGGCATTTTGGTACATATAGCATATTCCTATCCTATATAGGTTATTTTGGTTATCAATGGGACTACATAAAATTTTCACGTTATTTTACCCATATAGGGTTATTTTGGTAATTTTAGTCCTTAGAGATAATTTTGACTTCTTTATACTTTAGTGGTATTTTTGTAATTTTCTTGTCCCTAAATTTTCCACCGAACTAAAGGCAATATAGTAAATATAAGCTTACCCATCAAATACTTGACAAATTCCCTTCCTTCCTTACTCCAATGGATTTACCCTAGATTTGGTGCACAATATAATATCTATATCTAATTGCTTGCACATTAAGCATTTATCCTAGCCTTTCATCCATAAGATTCATTCCTTAGATCAAACCTCATTACTTTTTTCCTATGAAAAAGACCCACCATAGTTCAAGGTTCCACATCGTAGACAAAAGTTTCAAAAATTTAGGGTTCCACATCATAATTGTAATACCCCGACCCAAATTGTAACCGAGCGAACCGTGTAAACCCAAGTCTATAGGACTTTATGTTATGATGTCAAATAAAATGGACGAGTTTCGATTTGAAATTGTTTCGAATGTACAAAGGATGCCCGAGCAAACCAAGAACGAATATAAAATAAAAATAAAATAGAAAAAATAAATAAATCAATAAGTAAATAAAAAGTGGGTTATTTATGTGGATGTATATGAAATGAAATAGTAAATATATGTGGGTGTGTATATGTATATATATATATATAAGCATGTGGGTATATAATGTGTAACATATATATATATAATGTGTAATAAAATAAATTTAAGAAACATAATGAGGGGGGGTTATGGAAATGGAAAAGGCAACTTAATGAGAGAGTAAAAGGAGGAGGGAATTGAGGAAGGGGAGGGGTTATAACAAAGCATGCAATTGCATGCATGAGGGAAAGAAAAAAAAAAGAGAGAGAGAGAAAAAACCTGGGCACAACAGAGGTGTGAGGGGGGGCAAACTGTTATATATGTATACGAAAAATTTGTTGGTGGAAGGTGGGAAAAAGAAGAGTAAATCAGATTAGAACTGAAGCGTGGAGAGTCGGAAGAGGAAACCAGGGGAGAAGAAAGGGAAAAAAGGGATACACGACTTGGGATAAAACCCAAAAAAGGTATGGATTTAATTTTCTATCCTTTTAAATTTCAAGCTGAAATATAGATTGGAACGTAGGTTCTTTATAAGCATGGAATAAGGATCATTTCAAAAAAAAAAAAAAGAAAGGAAAACGGGTTAGAAATGAGGGAGAAATTAGCATTTACAGGTTGTGGTGATTGAGTTGGTTTGAGTGATTTTGTGCATTAAACCTTGTCTAAATCATGAGAAAATTATCCCCTTAGGTGCAGGAAGTCAATAGAAATTTATTTGGGTCAAAACCGTAGAAGAAAAGGGTAGAAAATGGGGGAGAAAAGGGCTGGCCAGAGCTGGCCGAAAAATCGCACAGCTCCGCCGGAGCAACGATTTTTCTAGTTTTAGGGGAGATCCGATGCTTCGATCTAAAAATCGAGGACAGATTTGAGTTACGCATGAGGAATAGGTTCGGGCCTAGTAACAACTACAAGAAAATCTGTCGCCCACAAGTCACCATCGACGGAAGAGACCACCGAACTTCGCAGGGAAGTAGACACACTGTTGGGCTGTTTTGGTTTGGACCAAATCAGTCGGGTCAGACTCGACCCACCCGTGCGTGATGCTGCCCAGCACCGTGACATTGTGGTGCTGTGTTTTTTTTAAATAGAAATGGGGGGTGTTTGGCTGAGGGGCTTAAAGAATTTAAAATTAGAATAGGAATATATTATTCCCATTTCAATTTGTTAGCCACTATTTGGCTTATGAACTAAAAAAAAAAAATGTATGGGGCAGTGACTTGAACCTGTGACCAATGGGGAAGAGTGGGAAGGATGGACCACTGTGCCACTGAGGCATATGTGGTCTATTTTGCTTCAATTAATATATATATATATATATATATATATATATTAGATACAATTAATTAAATTAAAGAATTAATTCAATTAGTAACAATTCAATTAATTTCCAATATACAAACGAGTCAAATAAATCGTGTAACTTCACTGTTTCAGACTTTCTGGATTCAATGGTGAGGTCCGTTCCAAGAGACAGTGTCCCGAAAAATAAAATACCCGTAGAAACGCCAAAATGACCAAAATGCCCTATGTCAAATATTAATCAAACGGACTCCAATTGAGTTAAGTAAATAGTGAATTTTTATTATTTCAAACCTTCTAGACTCAACGGTGAAGTCTGAATTGTGAAAATAGAACCCAAAAAATAGAGGCACGTAAATGACCATTTTGCCCTTGGGTAACTTAGTCCAATTGGGAATTGTGAAGGCTTAAATTAGTAAAAAGGATATTCATAATAATGAGACATAAATTCGATAAATTGCGTTAAAACTAAAACGTGTTTACTAATATATAGGAGACTCGGAAGGAAAATGGATGGTCACAGAATAGTAAGACGCGTTGATAAGGTAAGTGAATTCCTATCTCTTATACGTGGTTTTCCAAGCCACGATCTTTCTATTCCTGCCAAAACTTTGTACTTATGTATGTAACTGCTATTGTTATCCCACCATTGATATTGTCCTATCTGGTGGTTGCCTATTGACTGTCACCTCATTGTTGCTATGTTGTACTGTGCCTTAAAAGACTTATTGATTTATGTTTACTGCATGCCAATTGATTTACATTTACTGCATGCCATTAATACCTTATTCACTTCTTATAGAATCACGATAGAATCTTGATTTATAATTGAATGCCAGATTTGTGCTCAGTCACAATATCCATCCGATTGCTTTTTGAGTTGGCAGGACCTACGTGTCGCGACTATGAAGGGACAATTGGTGATAAGGGTGTTTTTATTAATTGACCGGACCTACGGGCCGATTGACGGGATCTACGGGTCGAATCCGTGATTGGACATATGGTGATGGGGGTGTTCTTACATATGGAGTTATGAGGGTATTTTATATACATTGACCATTCTTTCATGAGTTGTAGTTGACTGTGACCGTTTTATTGTGGCAGTATTCATGTTGATTGTGATTATTGTGCTTTATCCATATCCATGCTACACCACTACTCACACTTGTTATTGGGCTTTACTGTTTATTGGCCTTGTGGCACTTTACTGTTAACTGCAATCGTTGTCATGACTAGCTATCATGTTACCTTTGAATTAATGTTTTGCTATGTAATCCCTAACCCATATTTGAGATAGGATTTTACTTACTAAGCTTTGTTAGCTCATCCAATTCATTATATTTTTCAGGTAGGAATGCTATAGAACCATAGTAAGAGGTCAGGATGACCAATATGCCCTATATCAAATGTGAGTCAAATGGACTCCAATTGACTTAAGTAAATAGTGGGTTTTTATTATTTTAAACCTTCTGGACTCAACGGTGAAGTTTGAATTGTGAAAACAGGACCCAAAAAGTAGAGGCACGTAAATGACCATTTTGCCCTTGGGTAACTTAGTCCAATTGGGAATTGTTAAGGCCTAAAATAGTAAAAAGGATATTCATAATAATGAGACATAAATTTGATAAATGGCATTAAAACTAAAACGTGTTTACTGATATATAGGAGACTCGAAAGGAAAATGGAAGGTCACGGAATACTAAGATGCATTGATAAGGTAAGTGAATTCCTATCTCTTATACGTAGTTTTCCTAGCCATGATCTTTCTATTACTGCCAAAACTTTGTACTCATATATGTAACCATTATTGTTATCCCACCATTGGTATTGTGCTATCTGGTGGTTGCCTATTGACTGTTACCTCATTTTTTGCTATGTTGTATTGCGCCTTGAAAGACTTATTGATTTACGTTTACTGTAAGGCATTCATACCTTATGCACTTCTTATAGAATCATGATAGAATCTTGATTTATAATTGAATGTCAGATTTGTGCTCAGTCATAGAATCCATCCGATTGCTTTCTGAGTTGGCAAGACTTGTGGGTCGAGACTATGAAGGGACAAATGGTGATAGGGGTGTTTTTATTAATTGACAGGACCTACGGGCCGATTGACGAGACCTACAGGTTGAATCCGTGATCAGACACATGGTGATGGGGGTGTTCTTACATATGAAGTTATGACGGTATTTTATATGCATTGACCATTCTCCATTAATTGTACTTGACTGTGACTGTTTTATTGTTGCCGTATTCATATTAATTGTGATTATTGTGCTTTATCCATATCCATGTTGCACCACTACTCACCCTTGTTATTGGGCTTTACTGTTCATTGGCCTTGTGGCACTTTATTGTTAACTGCAATCTTTGTCATAACTGGCTATCATGTTACCTTTGAATTAATGTTTTCCTATGTAATCCCTAACTCGTATTTAGGATAGGCTTTTACTTATTGAGCTTTGTTAGCTTATCCCATTCATTATATTTTTCAAGTGAGAATGCTACCGAACCACAGTAAGAGGTCAGAAGCGTAAGGAGATAGTTGAGGAGCATAATAGAATGATACAGTCTCTCCCATGTACTCACCACCTAAGAGGGTTTCATGTTCAGTTTATTTTTAGTTTTAAGTTCAGTTTTCGAACAACAATTATAATAAGGCTTCCGTACTTTAATGTCATGTTTACATTATTTACTGTTATCATTGATAGAAAGAATGAAAAAAGTAGGGATGGCCATTGGGTCAGCCCCACGATACGAGATCCGCATAGGGTGGGTTTTAGGTCGTGACAATAATCATTAAGAAGCCAGATGCTACAGCAATCATTCTTCTCTCTCTTCTATATTCCTTGAAGTATTGTTCTACATAAGAAATAGTTATAATCCATTGAAGATGGAGTTCTACACCATTGAAGATTCAATCCAATGAGTTCAAGCTCAAGCCGTATCTGGTTCAACACAAACAACCAAGTACGCTTCGTAAAACCCTAATATTCGTTCTTTTCCTAATTTAATTTATCCTATCACTCTTGATAGAATAAATTGAATTAGAGAACTATGTTGGATTTAATTCCATTATCTGAATGGATACATAGGACGCCTCTTAGGCCCGAGTCTACTCTTTTCCTTCAAGCTATTTACTTTATGTCTCTTTCTCACATCCCATCTCTCTCATTATGACCTTTTTATTATTTCATTCATGTCGATCTCTCTCTTTCTCTCTCTCTCTCCCTCTCCACTTCTTTTAGCTTATTTTACTTATTTGTTGGATGTATTTTATTCGTTCATGTCTTTATTGTTATTATCTCTTTCAACTCATTATCTTCCTAATTTTTTTCATGGAATATTAAGCCTTGTGGATGAGAACTTGAGGCTAGTCTATTCAGACTGGGCGGGATGGGTGCCTAACCCCTTCCCATCTCATACCTTAGCTCCCGAATTCAAATTTATGTGATTCACTGTAGACTAGTTTTGCTTACTTTGTTTTAACCCATGTCAAGGGATTTAGAATGTAAATAGGATCAAAGCAATGTAATTTCAATTTTTCTTTGATATTCTTTTTACATGTATTCTTCATTGGTTATATCAGGTTTGCTTGTTATTTAGCCTAAAACAAGCTGGCAACTCCTTTATGTATTCATATATACCCCAATCTGAAAAGAGGGCATGTTCCTCACTCACTTTGAGGGAGCGGACTTTAAAAGTTGTGACTAGATTTTTTCAATGCCTGCGCTTATAATCGTGACTCCACTAGGGACTAAGAGTGCTAGACTCGGTATTGTGTTTATCACGACCCGAAATTCACCCCGTGCGGATCCCGGATCGCGACCGCCACCCTCAAGCCTGGGGGCCTTAGGGTGAAGCTCATATAAGCAACGATATCGGACAACGGTGCGGCCTGTGTTTGCCGAAGCATAAAAAACTTTTTCTTTTCTTTTCTTATTTTAATTTTTCGTACATTCGCTTGGTACTACCGCTTTTCGGAATGGTACACATGATTATACATTCAGAGCATAATAAAAACTTAAAGACTTTATAAATAATACATATTCAGCTACCCCGTGGGGCTTAATACATAATAGACTTGGAGTTTGCAAAAGACGACCTTGTGTACTTGAAAGTATCACCTATGAAAGGAGTGGTCAGGTTTGGCAAAAGAGGAAAGCTTGGACCCAGATACATTGGGCCATTCAGGATCACGAAGAGGGTTGGACCCGTAGCTTACGAACTTGCCTTACCATCAGAATTAGCACATGTCCACAATGTGTTTCATGTCTCGATGTTAAGGAAATGTATACAGAGTGCAGATCAGGTAATCGAGCACGAACCACTAGACGTCCAGGAAAATCTGAGTTACATAGAGCATCCAGTTCAGATTTTAGACCGTCGAGATCAGGTGCTACGGAACAAGACTATTCCATTAGTCAAAGTTCTGTGGAGGAATCACCGGATGGAGGAGGCTACTTGGGAGCGAGAAGAGGATATGCGCGCCAAGTACCCGTATTTATTTTCATAATAATCTATGCTAAGTTTGGGGACAAACTTATTTTTAAGGAGGTAAGAATGTAATATCCCAATCTGGGATACGTCACGTATATCGAGGTAGGTCGGTTAAAACACGTGACTTGAACGGTAAAGATATGTATATCTTAGTATTCTCATGGAAATGAATGATTGGAATGACGGCAATAAATGATCAAGGCTGAGTGACACCCGAGCATCACAGGGCCTTGCATCGAAATACGCACAGACACGTATTTCCATGCATGCGTACGTGAACATAGATACATAGCTTAATTAAAATAAGTGTATGTAAACGAGATTTAAAATAGGCTAATGCCTTTACGCATGCATGTATATACATGTATAAAAACATGTATTGCATGTGTATACGTGTACATGTATAATATAATGGATATTATGTATAGATGTATATATAAAAGAAATAAAAAGGAAAGAAAAAGAAAAAGGGGAAAGGGGAAACTGCCTTGGGCCGCATGCAAGTTCACTGCATGTGCAAGTGTGAGTGTGTCGGCCAGGTTTGCAGTGAGTGTGTGTTATATCTATATATATAATATGATTTATATATATATATAGATTCATGAGTGCAACGAATCTTCCTAGGCCACTACTGTAAAGCTACATTTGGGAAAGGGAAAGCAGAATTCTTGGTCAAGAGAAGGGGCCATCGGAAGGGTTGGCAGAATTAGTAGAGAGAGAAAGTAGAGAGAGAAAGAATGGAAGAGAGAGAAGTATGGGTTACCTCCTCTTTAAGAGGCCAAGCATGTAAACCATGCTCTCTACTTGTAACAGAAGAAGAAGAGGGGAGAGAGAGCTCTGGAAGAAGGAGGTTGAAGCAAGGAAGTGAAGTGAAATTCGAAAACCAAGGTAAGAAATTTTAGTTCTGTTTTTACGATTTAAAGCATGAAGCTTATATATAATGACATGGTCTAAACAAGCATGAAATATAGGTTATAATGCAAAAAGAATCATGAAAAAAGGTTGAGAAATCATAGAGAAATTGGGAGTTACAGGTTTGGGAGGATAATCGGGTCTCATTGATTTTGTGTTTAAAACTTGTTTAAAAGTTTATGAAAATGATCCTTATGCATGCAGAAAACGATTAGGAACGAATTAGGTCCAAAACAGTTAAGAAACTGTTATGAAATCAAAGAAAATCAGTTCACCGGAAAACCGGCCGGAACTGATAATCACCCTATTCGTAAGATTTGAGAAGTTCAAATGGAAAAGCAAAGATAGATTCGTGATCCCCATATGGAAAGGAATTTAACTGCATTGAAAACGGGTAAAAATATCACTGGAATTTTATGGCCGTCGCCGGAGAAGATGGCTGTGCACTGCCGGAACCCTACCGGAGCAGTGGGGAAGAAGATCGGAAAAGCGTGGGGTCTACCGGGTTAAAAGAAACGGGTCTGGGTTGGATCGGGTCGGTACCCGACCGGACATAAATGGTTAACCGAACTGTGTCGTTTTGAGTCTTTAATTTAAAAGGGTATTGGGTTGTTTGGTTGTGAAGATAAGAAATGTGAATTTGGAAATGGGGTTAACCGAACCGTGGATAGGGATAGGGAATTGGGTTTATTGTATTCCGGTTTTTAAATGAAGTGAACCGTTTGGTTCAGGGCAAGAGTGAAACGGTTTAGGGTTTTGATTGATGAACCAACTGGTTCAGACCGCAAGTTTAGGAAATTGTGAACCAGCCCCAAATGTTTTGGAAAATTTCACTGTTGCCCAAATATAAAAATTAATTAAATATTAATTTTTACAATAATGCCCCTATTCCAAAAATAGGTCAAACGAAGTCCAAACAAGGCAAATGAATAGTCAAAACCTATTATCTCGGACGTTCTGAATCCAATGGTGGGGTCCGTTTTATGAGATAAGACCCCGAAGGATAAAATACCGTAAAAGTGCAAAATGACTATTTTACCCTTTTTAGTACCAAAAATCCAAATGGAATTCCGCGAAAGCCTAAACCGACTTTCTTCGGTATTCCGGACTCAATGGTAAAGTTTAAATTAGTATTTGAAATACTTATGATGGAAAGGCATAAATTTGATGAATAGAATCTATTCTAAAACGTATCCATTGATATATAGGAAGCTCCAAAGGCAAGGGTATACTCACGGATTTTTGAGATAGAATCACGATAAAGGTAAGTGGATCATTCTCTCTTACATGTGGTGTTTCCACAAGCCAAGTTTATTCTTATACTGCCAAACTTGTACTCTTGAATGTATTCATATCCTTGTGTTCCACAGTTCGATATTTTCTATCTTGTGGACATTTGATTGACTGATGTATCATTGTTATCATGTTTCATTGTGCTTGAAAGCAACTCATGTTATTACTATCCACAAAGTGATATTGTTCTATCATGTGGACATTGATTGGCTGTTGTATCATTGTTATCATGCCTTGAAAGGCGTACAGTTATGTTTTCACTGAATCTATGATATTCCATTTTATACTTCTATGGAATCACGAATGCTCATGATATGTTATGAATACCGGATTTGTGCTCAGTCACAATATCCATCCGATGCTTCTGTATTGACTGGAGACCTAAGGGTCAAGTCCATGAATGGACAGGTGGCAGGAATGAATTCCTCGAAGGCTCTCCACCGGCAAATGAATGGCATAATCATTGGCATCTCATTGCATTTTCACTGGCATTGCATAAAAAGGAAAGGTGGCAGGAATGAATTCCTCGAAGGCTCTCCACCGACAAATTGACTGGCATATTCACTAGCATTGCATTGCATAATCACTGGCATTGCATTGCAAAAATGTTACAGAATAAAGGCATCTCTTATGATTGACAGATCTTGATGGTTGATTGATATTACTCCTTATGATTCCTTAATTCTTGAAAGATTTATATTGATTGATTTGATTGTGATCGGTTCATTGTGGCAGTACTTCATTGTTGATATATTATCATTGCATATCGTGGCAATTATTCCATTGGCCCTCGTGGCAATTATGTTCATTGGCTATCACAGTATCTCCTTCTTTATGATTGGCTATCATTATCTTATTCATGGATTCATATTGATCATCGATACCAGTGTTGGAGATCTGTTTTACTTACTGGGCTTTGTAGCTCACCCCCCCATTTCAGGTGATGACGCTGCGAGACCCCAGTAGGAGTCTGAGAGCATAGGGGGACATTTTGGAGTATTGTATCAGTCTATGTTAGTTCTCCCATGTATTCACCACCCCCGGGTGCTGGTTACGTTTTAGTTCTCATTTTGAATTATGTTGAACTACGTCATGTATTTAAAAAGACTTCCGCTGGATTACTGTAATTGATAAAGGCTTCCGCTCTACATTGTTTAAAATTCTAGTACATTGCATATTAGTACTATGATACAGGAATGAATAAAAAAGAAAAAGTAGGGACGGCCTTCGGGTCAGCCCCGCGATACGAGATCCGCATAGGGTGGGTTTCGGGTCGTGACAGCTTGGTATCAGAGCTATAGGTTTGATAGTGAGTCATGGGAGATAGGACTAGAGTTAAGACTGTTAGATATGACTGACATCTTATATTGTCTTATGACTAATCATCTCACTAGTTATCTTCATTGATTATATTCACAGCCATGGTTAACACAAGGCAAGGACCGTTACCTATGGATCGTTTGGAACGATTGGAAACAATGATGCGGGCTATCATTGAAAGGCTACCACAGATTCAGGATAGTGCTAGTCAACCAGCACGGCCAGTACCACAGGAGCAGCCTGTCAACACAGGCGACAATGCAGAACTACGTCAAGGAAATGAACGAGATGCTGCATACTTATATGAGCGGTTTCAAAAAATGAGACCCCCGACTTTCGACGGTACAGGAGGAGCCACTAAAGTTGAGGAGTGGTTATTAGAAATGAACAGGATCTTCAAAATCCTGATATGCACCGAAGTTCAAAAAGTGGCATACGCCACTTATATGCTCAAGGGTATGGCGCATAAATGGTGGATGATTGAGGAAGATAGGGAGCCGGACATGAACTGGCAACGATTTACAGATATCTTCAATAAGAAATATTTTTCCCAGGAAGAACGGAACCGTAGAGTTGCAGAATTCATGGTGCTGCAACAAGGATCGATGACGGTGGAGCAATATGAGGCCAGATTTACTGAATTAGCCAGGTTTGCCAAAAGCGCGATCAACACTGAGGATCTGAAGGCCCGAAAATTTGAAGAAGGATTGAGATGGGCTATCAAGGATAGACTGGTACCCCATCGACTGACTACCTATGATGAGGTGGTGGAAACAGCTAGAGTCATAGAAAGGAGTGGCGAAGAATTCGCCAAGAGGAGAGGGAACCAGAAGCATGGAAGCAACCAGAATAGGAGGCAAGGGCCTTCTGCTTCGGGACATGGCTATACATTTACCAGACCTGGAGCCGCTTCACAAGCAACAGGGTCAGGCCTGAAGAAAAATGGCAACACCAACAAGGGGGCAACCAGGTGCTCTCGTTGCAATAAGAATCATAAAGGCCAATGTCTCAAGGACAGCAACGCTTGCTTCTACTGTGGCAAGGAGGGACATTTTGCAAGAGAATGCCCTCAGAAGGATCCGGCTATGCCTAGTGCTGCTAGAGCACCAACCACTGGAGTAGCACCACCTAGACCTCCAGCCCAAAGGAATGGACAAGGGAACGTCCAACAGCAGGCAGGACGAGTTTTTGCCCTTTTACCAGGAGACATGCAGGCTACAACCTCGGTAGTCGCAGGTACTCTTTTAGTATGCTCACAGCCTGCTTATGTTTTATTTGATACTGGATCTACGCATTCATTTGTATCCCCTACATATGCTGCTAGACTGAACTTAGAAACAGAACCCTTAGGGTATTTACTGAATGTTTCTATACCATCGGGGAAATCATTGTTGGGGGATACCATGTATAGGAACTGTGAGATACAGATTGGGGAGACACACTTGTTAGCTAACCTTATACCCTTAAGAATTTGTGGATTCGATGTTATCCTTGGAATGGATTGGCTGGCTGCCAATCATGCTACGATAGACTGTATGGCCAAACGAGTTCTTATACAGAATCCACAGTTTCCGACAGTTAACTTTGAAGGAACAGGAGTGGCTTCCCCACCCTACTTTGTTTCCTCTATCCAGGCAAGACGTCTGCTTCGAAAGGGATGCCACGGATTCTTATGTAGTGTTCAAGACACTGATTCTCAGCAGCCTGAATTAGAGAAGATTCCCATTGCTAGGGAATTTCCCGGAATATTCTTGGATGATCTTCCAGGAATGCCCATAGACAGAGAGATCGAGTTTTGCATCGACATATTGCCAGGCACTGCGCCCATATCCAAAACTCCATATAGGATGGCACCGGCAGAGCTGAAAGAGTTGAAACTTCAGTTGCAAGAATTATTGGACAAGGGTTTCATACGACCCAGCTCGTCACCATGGGGTGCACCAGTATTATTTGTGAAAAAGAAGGATGGAACCATGAGGCTGTGTATCGACTATAGAGAGTTGAACAAGGTTACCATCAAGAATAGATATCCACTACCCAGAGTAGATGATCTGTTCGACCAATTGAAAGGGGCTCAGGTATTCTCAAAGATCGATCTAAGAACCGGTTATCATCAGTTGAAGGTCAGACCCACTGATATTCAGAAAACGGCATTCAGAACACGGTATGGACACTACGAGTTCCTTGTTATGCCATTTGGAGTGACCAATGCCCCAGCTGCATTCATGGATATGATGAACCGTGTGTTCAAGCCATACTTGGATGACTTCGTAATTGTGTTTATAGACGATATCTTGGTTTACTCTAAGAACCAGGAAGAACACGAGGTGCATCTGAGGAGAGTACTACAGAAGTTAAGGGAACAGAAGTTGTACGCTAAGCTGAAGAAATGTGAATTCTGGCTTCCCAGTGTAGCATTTCTGGGACACGTAATCAGTAAAGAAGGAATCTCTGTTGATTCCCAGAAGATCGAGGCAATCATGAATTGGCCCCAACCTACGAGTGTCACGGAAGTAAGGAGTTTCATGGGGTTAGCAGGCTACTATAGGAGATTTGTCCAGGACTTCTCCAAGATAGCTACGCCTATTACCAAATTGACCCGGAAAGGTGTTCCTTTTGTTTGGACAGAAGAGCAAGAGAAGAGTTTTCAAAAATTGAAGAAGCGTTTGGTTACAGCTCTTATATTGACAGTGCCAGATGGAACTGAGGGTTTTGTAATATACAGTGATGCCTCGTACAAAGGCTTAGGGTGTGTGTTGATGCAGAACGGGAAAGTAGTGGCATATGCTTCCCGACAGTTGAGACCCCACGAGAGGAACTATCCGACACATGACCTTGAGCTAGCAACTATTGTCTTCGCTTTAAAGATATGGAGGCACTATTTATATGGAACCACGTGTGAAATCTTCACCGACCATAAGAGCCTCAAGTATCTGTTTACATAGAAGGAGCTCAATATGAGACAACGCCGTTGGTTAGAGTTATTGAAGGACTACGAGGTCAACATACAGTACCACCCAGGAAAGGCAAATGTGGTAGCTGACGCTCTTAGTCGAAAGTCATCAGGAAGTTTAGCTTGCCTGTTAACAACACAGACAGAAATTCTAAGTGATTTGGAAGACATGGAAATAGAAATCGTTCTGCCCAGCTCCAAGGCACTATGTGCAAATGTCACAGTTGGGTTGTCAATTGTGGACAAGATCAGAGGGCAGCAGACACAGGATGAGAAATTGGCTAAGCTTCTCCAAGGAATTGAGACAGGCATGGATCCCGAGTACTCAGTGAGAGATGGATTGTTATACTATCAAGGTAGGATCTGCGTACCCGATGTGCCAGAGATCAGAAAAGAGATTCTTGATGAAGCACACAGATCGAGATTTGCTTTACATCCAGGAGGCACCAAAATGTATCACAATGTTAAGGATACTTATTGGTGGTCCGGAATGAAGCGTCATATAGCTGAGTACATAGCAAGATGTGTCAAGTGCCAGCAAATTAAGGTGGAACATCAGAAGCCTGGAGGACTTCTGCAATCACTGCCCATCCCTGAATGGAAATGGGAACATATCACGATGGACTTTGTATCAGGATTGCCGAAGACAGTCAGGGGGAGTGACTCTATCTGGGTTATCGTAGATAGATTAACTAAGACAGCTCACTTCCTGGCAATCAAGATGACACAATCTCTTCAACGACTAGCTGAACTATATATCAGAGAGATTGTTAGACTTCATGGAGTCCCAGTATCGATTGTTTCTGATAGGGACCCCCGGTTCGTATCACGATTTTGGAAGGGACTACAACAAGCTATGGGCACAGAACTGAGTCTTAGCACTGCGTATCATCCCGAGACTGACGGACAATCGGAAAGGACGATACAGACTTTAGAAGACTTACTACGTTTCTGTGTCATGGACTTTGAAGGAAGTTGGGAAGATCAGTTGCCATTGGTTGAGTTCACATACAATAATAGCTATCAAGCTAGTATTGGCATGGCTCCATACGAGGCATTATACGGCAGGAAGTGCCGATCACCACTATGTTGGTCAGAGGTGGGAGAAAGGAAACTCTATGGGCCAGAGATAGTGGAACAGACAGCACAAAAGATACAGCTGATCCGACAACGTTTATTAGCAACTCAGAGTCGACAGAAAAGTTATGCAAATGTTCACCGACGAGACTTGGAGTTTGCAAAAGACGACCTTGTGTACTTGAAAGTATCACCTATGAAAGGAGTGGTCAGGTTTGGCAAAAGAGGAAAGCTTGGACCCAGATACATTGGGCCATTCAGGATCACGAAGAGGGTTGGACCCGTAGCTTACGAACTTGCCTTACCATCAGAATTAGCACATGTCCACAATGTGTTTCATGTCTCGATGTTAAGGAAATGTATACAGAGTGCAGATCAGGTAATCGAGCACGAACCACTAGACGTCCAGGAAAATCTGAGTTACATAGAGCATCCAGTTCAGATTTTAGACCGTCGAGATCAGGTGCTACGGAACAAGACTATTCCATTAGTCAAAGTTCTGTGGAGGAATCACCGGATGGAGGAGGCTACTTGGGAGCGAGAAGAGGATATGCGCGCCAAGTACCCGTATTTATTTTCATAATAATCTATGCTAAGTTTGGGGACAAACTTATTTTTAAGGAGGTAAGAATGTAATATCCCAATCTGGGATACGTCACGTATATCGAGGTAGGTCGGTTAAAACACGTGACTTGAACGGTAAAGATATGTATATCTTAGTATTCTCATGGAAATGAATGATTGGAATGACGGCAATAAATGATCAAGGCTGAGTGACACCCGAGCATCACAGGGCCTTGCATCGAAATACGCACAGACACGTATTTCCATGCATGCGTACGTGAACATAGATACATAGCTTAATTAAAATAAGTGTATGTAAACGAGATTTAAAATAGGCTAATGCCTTTACGCATGCATGTATATACATGTATAAAAACATGTATTGCATGTGTATACGTGTACATGTATAATATAATGGATATTATGTATAGATGTATATATAAAAGAAATAAAAAGGAAAGAAAAAGAAAAAGGGGAAAGGGGAAACTGCCTTGGGCCGCATGCAAGTTCACTGCATGTGCAAGTGTGAGTGTGTCGGCCAGGTTTGCAGTGAGTGTGTGTTATATCTATATATATAATATGATTTATATATATATATAGATTCATGAGTGCAACGAATCTTCCTAGGCCACTACTGTAAAGCTACATTTGGGAAAGGGAAAGCAGAATTCTTGGTCAAGAGAAGGGGCCATCGGAAGGGTTGGCAGAATTAGTAGAGAGAGAAAGTAGAGAGAGAAAGAATGGAAGAGAGAGAAGTATGGGTTACCTCCTCTTTAAGAGGCCAAGCATGTAAACCATGCTCTCTACTTGTAACAGAAGAAGAAGAGGGGAGAGAGAGCTCTGGAAGAAGGAGGTTGAAGCAAGGAAGTGAAGTGAAATTCGAAAACCAAGGTAAGAAATTTTAGTTCTGTTTTTACGATTTAAAGCATGAAGCTTATATATAATGACATGGTCTAAACAAGCATGAAATATAGGTTATAATGCAAAAAGAATCATGAAAAAAGGTTGAGAAATCATAGAGAAATTGGGAGTTACAGGTTTGGGAGGATAATCGGGTCTCATTGATTTTGTGTTTAAAACTTGTTTAAAAGTTTATGAAAATGATCCTTATGCATGCAGAAAACGATTAGGAACGAATTAGGTCCAAAACAGTTAAGAAACTGTTATGAAATCAAAGAAAATCAGTTCACCGGAAAACCGGCCGGAACTGATAATCACCCTATTCGTAAGATTTGAGAAGTTCAAATGGAAAAGCAAAGATAGATTCGTGATCCCCATATGGAAAGGAATTTAACTGCATTGAAAACGGGTAAAAATATCACTGGAATTTTATGGCCGTCGCCGGAGAAGATGGCTGTGCACTGCCGGAACCCTACCGGAGCAGTGGGGAAGAAGATCGGAAAAGCGTGGGGTCTACCGGGTTAAAAGAAACGGGTCTGGGTTGGATCGGGTCGGTACCCGACCGGACATAAATGGTTAACCGAACTGTGTCGTTTTGAGTCTTTAATTTAAAAGGGTATTGGGTTGTTTGGTTGTGAAGATAAGAAATGTGAATTTGGAAATGGGGTTAACCGAACCGTGGATAGGGATAGGGAATTGGGTTTATTGTATTCCGGTTTTTAAATGAAGTGAACCGTTTGGTTCAGGGCAAGAGTGAAACGGTTTAGGGTTTTGATTGATGAACCAACTGGTTCAGACCGCAAGTTTAGGAAATTGTGAACCAGCCCCAAATGTTTTGGAAAATTTCACTGTTGCCCAAATATAAAAATTAATTAAATATTAATTTTTACAATAATGCCCCTATTCCAAAAATAGGTCAAACGAAGTCCAAACAAGGCAAATGAATAGTCAAAACCTATTATCTCGGACGTTCTGAATCCAATGGTGGGGTCCGTTTTATGAGATAAGACCCCGAAGGATAAAATACCGTAAAAGTGCAAAATGACTATTTTACCCTTTTTAGTACCAAAAATCCAAATGGAATTCCGCGAAAGCCTAAACCGACTTTCTTCGGTATTCCGGACTCAATGGTAAAGTTTAAATTAGTATTTGAAATACTTATGATGGAAAGGCATAAATTTGATGAATAGAATCTATTCTAAAACGTATCCATTGATATATAGGAAGCTCCAAAGGCAAGGGTATACTCACGGATTTTTGAGATAGAATCACGATAAAGGTAAGTGGATCATTCTCTCTTACATGTGGTGTTTCCACAAGCCAAGTTTATTCTTATACTGCCAAACTTGTACTCTTGAATGTATTCATATCCTTGTGTTCCACAGTTCGATATTTTCTATCTTGTGGACATTTGATTGACTGATGTATCATTGTTATCATGTTTCATTGTGCTTGAAAGCAACTCATGTTATTACTATCCACAAAGTGATATTGTTCTATCATGTGGACATTGATTGGCTGTTGTATCATTGTTATCATGCCTTGAAAGGCGTACAGTTATGTTTTCACTGAATCTATGATATTCCATTTTATACTTCTATGGAATCACGAATGCTCATGATATGTTATGAATACCGGATTTGTGCTCAGTCACAATATCCATCCGATGCTTCTGTATTGACTGGAGACCTAAGGGTCAAGTCCATGAATGGACAGGTGGCAGGAATGAATTCCTCGAAGGCTCTCCACCGGCAAATGAATGGCATAATCATTGGCATCTCATTGCATTTTCACTGGCATTGCATAAAAAGGAAAGGTGGCAGGAATGAATTCCTCGAAGGCTCTCCACCGACAAATTGACTGGCATATTCACTAGCATTGCATTGCATAATCACTGGCATTGCATTGCAAAAATGTTACAGAATAAAGGCATCTCTTATGATTGACAGATCTTGATGGTTGATTGATATTACTCCTTATGATTCCTTAATTCTTGAAAGATTTATATTGATTGATTTGATTGTGATCGGTTCATTGTGGCAGTACTTCATTGTTGATATATTATCATTGCATATCGTGGCAATTATTCCATTGGCCCTCGTGGCAATTATGTTCATTGGCTATCACAGTATCTCCTTCTTTATGATTGGCTATCATTATCTTATTCATGGATTCATATTGATCATCGATACCAGTGTTGGAGATCTGTTTTACTTACTGGGCTTTGTAGCTCACCCCCCCATTTCAGGTGATGACGCTGCGAGACCCCAGTAGGAGTCTGAGAGCATAGGGGGACATTTTGGAGTATTGTATCAGTCTATGTTAGTTCTCCCATGTATTCACCACCCCCGGGTGCTGGTTACGTTTTAGTTCTCATTTTGAATTATGTTGAACTACGTCATGTATTTAAAAAGACTTCCGCTGGATTACTGTAATTGATAAAGGCTTCCGCTATACATTGTTTAAAATTCTAGTACATTGCATATTAGTACTATGATACAGGAATGAATAAAAAAGAAAAAGTAGGGACGGCCTTCGGGTCAGCCCCGCGATACGAGATCCGCATAGGGTGGGTTTCGGGTCGTGACAGTGGCTGTTATGTGTATGTATGCATGTATCTCTTTATATACATATACATATACATATACATATAAACCATGTATGTAATATACATACACTTACACACATACTTAAACACACACTCCCATGGATGCATACATGCTGCATGCATTCAATATACATATATATATATAGATTTATACATATATACTTTTACATTTATATTGAATAAATACATATAAATACATAACCTTATATATATATATATCCATATATTTGTTTACACTTTTTTTATATTTATACTTATACATTTACATGTATATATATATATATACATACAATAATACATTTATATATATGAAATACATATATACACACTTGTACTCATTTATGTACAAATTTAGATAGTGCACACACTTCAAGATGTATACCAGTATACGTACACAATTGTCCATACTGCCTAATCTCTCGTATGATTAGTCCTGGGGTACTCGAGGTTCATGGCCTAATTAAACTAAAAAGTTCAAGTTTCGCAACGCGAGTTAATTCACTCGAGTATTTTAGGATTGGGGTATTACAGTGTTCATCTACAAGGCTTTTGTTGTTGTTGTGTATTTATCTTATGTATTATCTTATTTATTTATTGCTTGAATAAATGACTGGATGTATTTAATTCATGTGCTAATGAATTTAATTGGAATACCAAGCACATACTTCACATCATGACATATGCATCTGCACTACATACCCTTCTACCATCGGTAGCTCACACCCTAATTCATTCATTACTACTGGGAATGCCGGTAAAAGCCTTCCGCTCCTCGACCTCTTACTAGTTTCACTTGGGAAAGCCGCTGATGGTACCTTAGGAGGTATATCAAATGAATTATCATTGTACCACTTAACCGTGATTCGTTTATTGAACCACCATGGGAGGTATATAGCACATCCAGTCGAGGGGAGCCTAACTCCTGCAATTACCCAACCTAACGTCATGCATATAATTCACCTTAGACCTTCAGTTTTGGTGAAAAACCCAAAAAAAGTTCAGATGGCACACTCTTTGTGTGCGGATCGGCACTCCCCTCTATGTCGATTGGCACATAGAGAGTTTGCCCTCCTACTTCGTAAATTTGCAAATTTTTTCGAAGTTTTGAACTTTTTTCCTAAAAAAACATCATTTTTCTCACTATTGGGCCTATAAAACAAACTTTTCTTAGGCTTTTCAAACCATTAATGGATCATTATTGTTAAGTACCTTTCAAATAATCAGATCAAGTGATTCCAACAGGCTTGGAGACGAAATATCCAAGGTAGACTATTTCAAGCTTGTGAAGCTCTATGTAAGAACAATGCAACCATTGGGAGCTAACACCAACATGCTAGCTCAAATTTTTCATCAAACTTTGATAGGCACCGCCTTGCGTTGGTTTCTCAACCTAGAAGATGCCATATCCAAGGATTGGGAAGAATTCTATAATGCTTTCGTCAAGCAATACAAATACAACAATGAGCTCAACATTACCATAAGAAACTTAGAGACCACCAAGCAAGAACCAAGAGAAATTATGTCAACCTTTATCACCTGCTGGAGGAGTAAGGTAGCACATATGATCAACTGGCCTAATGAATCAGAAGAATTACAAATGGTGAAGAAGAACTTGCTTCCTATTTACCAAGACCACCTTCTATTTGCCCATTACTAAGAAACACTCAAAGCATTGGTAGGGGCTAGAACTTAGTTTGAGTGTAAAGATTGAAATTTTTGGAAGGAATTTTTTTTTTTTTACTTTTTTTTTTTATTTATTTATTTAGTTATTCATTATTATTATTATTGTTAGTAACTTTCCTCTTAGTGGTGTGTTGTATATATGTGTGATGTATGGTATGTCATGTGAATAAATATATATGTATATATATGGCTGGTGTGCAGTCGTGAGAGTGTGTGAGTGCGTGTGTGTAGGATTTAGGTCACGTGTGAGAAACTATTAGAAATTGGTAGAATATTCTAGCGACACCACTTAGAGTAACGGATATACTCCTTTCTAGACCCTTCCATTTGTTAATAAATTGCTACTGAACAGTGCTAGGGAGGGGATTTTTGATCTCCAGATCTTCACGAATCGATCTACACTTCCTGATCCTCACCTGCTTCTACTTCTTGATTCTTCCCATATTTCCTTTCTCTGTATTTTTCCTTGTGTCAACAACATCGATTAGGTTGGCTGATAAATCTTGTTGAGAGTTGGTCAAGCTAGTCGATTTAAATATTGTAAACCAACCAATTGATATAGCCGCATAGATCAGATTTGGCACAAGAAACAGCCTTGGATTGTTAACGTTTGGAGCAGAACAGTGGTTGGGCGGCTGCTGCTCAATTTCTCTTGGTTTCTCCTTTTAAACAACCTACCCAATCTGCAGTAGGTATACCTCTTATTTCATGAATTGATAATCTTTAATAAAGTTTTATTCTAGTCATAAAGGTGATCCGTTGCTTGGAAATGGGAATATGTGTTGACTTAAATATAATATGGTTCAACCATGGGATGGGATTGTGAGAAAAAAAATGTGAACCTGTACAATAGGATGAAAAAAAAAAAAATTATAATATTCTATTTGCTGATCTTAAGATCTGTTTTCTTAACAATACCGAATAATTGAAAATTTTTCATGTGTTATTTCCTAATTGTTTTAATAATGCCCAGCCCTTTAACTGTTGAAGAGGGATTGATTATTATTCTGTTGTTTAAATTCCTTGTGTAGTATGAATTTGAATAAAAGAATTAGAGGTAACTGATGGGGCTGCTGGTGCGACTGTTATATGTGCAGTGGATTGGGGAATAGAAATTCAACTATTTATTTAGACGTGGTCCAACCATTTATTTAAATATAGTTTAATTTGTAAATTGAACATGGTTCAAACATTAAATTAAAAATAGTGCAGCTACTGGGTGAGAATTTGTGAAGAACTGCTCTGTAGAGCAGTTCTGAACAGCAGCAGTAAGGGCTGATTCTTGATTTCAATAGAACCTCATAGAAGAAAAATATTCACAAGTGAAAATAATATAAAGTAATGGTTTGATAAAATCCTTGTAAACCATTATAAATTGCAATTGATCATTCTTGTGAATTATATGTATACGATAGGCATAAAAATCATTACAGGACTTTGATTAGGAAAATGCCCAAACCAGCTGTTCTACTGTGGCAGGAACTGTTTCTGCCCTGCACCATTTTCCCTACTATTGTGTTGACAGGTTCACCAACTAATGATCAACAATTAGGCTATTTGATTATCAGTTTTCCCCAAACACAACTACCCTGAACTGGTTACCTCCAAACAGTAACAGTCTGTTGTTCCAAGACTGCTGCTCCAAGCTATCCTGAACTGACTACCTCAGCAACATTTAACTGTTATTAGCTTTTAAATTTCTTTTGGTTGGAGGTCTACGTTTTTTTAGCTACCTCAACAACAAGTGGTGGACTATTTTATATGGGTACCAAAGTCTAATTAGAACTCAAATTCTGTTACACATTACTGCAACTTAGGAAACCCTTGAAGTACAAAATGATCGACTTTGTTCGGTATTCCGGATTTAATGGTGGAGTTGGTTTGAGTAAAAAGAAATACCAATCATAAAGGGAAATAAAAATTTGATAAATAGCATAATTTCATAGAGTGACACATTGAGATAAAATTTGTGAATTTTAGGAACTCTGAAGGGGAAGGAAAAGACGACTTGACTATACCGACCCAGTAGGAGGACTGAGTTATTCACTGATTGATTTGGACTGCGTAGTGGACACGGCTTACTAGGGTTGTGACCAATCCTATCAGGTATGATACTTTGCTAAGTAAGGAATATGAGTAAGTTTAGGAATGATTTGCATGTTGATTGATTTGTACATGTGTTGATTTGATGATTAGGAAATCACGTAGGATATACTTGCTTGAAAAATCTAGAATTGATAACTTATGCACTCTAATATGTGCTTTGAATTATTTGATGATTTGTCGTTATAGTGAAGATGGATCTTACCTCTGAGTTTGAATTATTATGTTTTGGCTTATATTCGTGTTGATATATCATGTGTTTTGAAAGGTGCGATAGTTTGATGTATTGGTGCATTATGGAGTTATGTATTCTTTGTGACTTAATGAGATTGTGAATGTGTGAATAAAGCATGTGTTTAATTTAATTGCTCATGGCATACAGGCTTGTGCAAAAAGTTTTGAGATTTGGATGATATTGTTGCTTTAAATATGCTGCATTATTTAAAGCATACTACACGGGTTGGCAAGAAATGTTCTGTTGAGATTGTGGCATTGCATGATGGAACCATGGCATTTGGCATAGTGTAATTCATTGATGACATAGTGTGGGTTGAGCACGAGGTGCTGTGCATTATGAGGATGTAGATCCTGTGGTGAAAAACCCAAAATTGGCCATTGCATTGGTGCCTGCGACCCAACGGGAGCGATCCGTGAACAGGTGTTGGTTACTCGGGTACCCATCGGGAGTGATCCGTAAACTGAGACATGACATGCATGGTGTTGACATGACATGCATAGAGTGGACATGGATGTGGCATAGAGTTGTGTGAGTGTTTCATATGCATTGTCATGTGGCATAGAGTTGTGTGGGTGGTTCATGTGCATTATCATTACATTGCATGGACAATTGGATGGCATATGGATTCATTACCATTATGTGGTATGCATGATTTGGAAAGCATGTGGATTATTGTCGTTATATTGCATAGATGATGTGGAAGGCATGTGGATTGTTATTATTGCCGTGCATAGATGATTTAGAAGGCATATAGAGACAAATGTACACTTGCACATGCCACGCCTTACATTTTGTTCCTTGCATTAGCATTGTATCATACCAGCAGTTGAGCTGACCCATTCGTGGGCAACATTTTTCAGATGACACTCCAGGTACCTGAGACTTGAGGAAGTCTCACAGAACGGAGGAGACCCGAACTTAGAAGGATATTTGGCCCATGAGGCATGTATTATGATGTACGGGCTTAAGCCCAAAGACATGTATATATATATATATATATATATATTGACCGAAGTGAACATATGTACGTGTGTATCTATTTAATTGTCTTCGGTTGTATAATTAGGCGATGTATATTTTAATTTGATGAGATTGTGGCCATCGAGTGAGGATGGGATGTACTGTTGTTTATATATGTGAATTGTTGCAAAATATTAGGTGAGAAAAGGCTTAGAAAACAAAGGAGGTTCTGCCGAAATTTTATAAAACAGGAATGTATGTAGGCTTGTATGTAAATCAGTTTCATTGTTATTTATTTATTTATTCGTCTATTTATTTTCTTCTTTTATTTCGCTTTAGTCGCGTCCCCGGGTTTGGTTGGAAATTCAGGGCGTGACATTGAGGATGCTAACCATGACGGCACTCTGAAATCAAACGATCCTAAGCCATGAAAAGTCATTCCCAACACCAAGCCTAGCGGACCAAGTCACATGATCAGTGCCGTCAATAGCTCAAAGCCTTTCTCTTGGTCCATTTATTAGATGCACTCCAACAGCATCCACAATTGAAGTTTTTCAATTTACCAGCTCCCATAGGAGACATTTACAATAATCTTCATAAAAAGGGGCTTCTTCAGCCTCTAGAGCTTAGACTTGTCCCAAATCCTTTTCCTAAAGGATATGATCCCAACCAACATTGTACTTATCACCAAGGTGGCAGACACAATACCAATCAGTGCCGAGCTTTGAGACACGTCATCCAAGCTCTCATTTATAAGGGAACCATTCGGGCCTCACTGCCGAAACCTAATGTGACTATCAACCCGTTGCCAACTCATAGCAACCGCCTTAAACATCACTATGTTAAGCCTCAAAAGTGGTCATCCCACTGAGTTTATCACCAATTCCAATCATTCTATGACAAATACCATAGTCATTCTAAACTACAATAGATCACTTGGGATGAGCTCATAGGGAGCAATAGTTAAGCTAGCTCGGCTAATGCAGTCCATATCACCCGAGTAGTTTGATCCTTCAAACCAACCACTTATAAATAGATGACCCTGTGACTGAATTTCTAAAAACTAAACAGCCAGTTGAAACTCCACCACAGGTCCCTATCGAGGATAAGCTCCTCAAACAACTCAAAAGGACTCACTCAGATCATTAGAGGATTGTAGTTCAACAATGTCATTACATTCACAGACCATGACTTGCCAAAAGGTGGATCCAGGCACACTAAGGCCCTGTATATAACCATGGATGCCATGCGAAAAAAGGTACATATGGTGCTTATTGATAACGGGTCAGTTGTCAATGTGTGTACTCTTAGGACCGCAAAGTGTCTTGGTTTGGAAATATATGATCTAGCACTCAACACATGTAGTATGGGCATATGACAACACTCAACAAGAAGTGGTAGGAGTCATGACACTCAACATGAATTTAGGTCCAGTTGAAACCACTGCACAGTTTCAAGTGTTAGATATCTTAGTCTCCTTCAACCTGCTACTAAGCCTACCTTGGTTGCATGAAATTAAATTCGTGGCTTCCTCCTTACATCAGAAACTCAAGTTTACATGCTGATCTGTCGTGGAAATCAATCAAATTACCAAACTAAACTACTAGTATAGTAGAGAAGTAAGGGTCGAACCCACAGAGACTGTTAATTGTTTAAAAACCAAAGTTGAGATTAATTTTAATTCAAATTAACAAAGATTGATTGTTGTTGATTTTCTTTCTAAAATTAAAGCAAATATTGAACTGAATTAATAATAAATCGAATTAAAAGAGAATTCCTAGGGTGTTGAATCCACCACTAATCTTGTAACTAGCTTCAATTGTATTATTCTTGGGCCATTAAATTTGGACGTAAAAAATGTATTTTGGCTACAAGCCTCAATACAATCATCAAGAAAATCATGAACCAAAACCCTAAGCACGAATCATCTTTGGTCAACACAAATTGCCTATGCTAATTCTAAGGTCATAGTCACAATTTGTTTTCCCTGAGTTATGACTCGTCCTACGGTTTTGATGTATGTACACATATTACTATTGTATAACCACATAAACAAAATCACAGAAATTGATTATGTGAAACTGAATAATACGATCATTACCTTAATAAAATCCCAACGTTATACAATCAACATCCAAAACTAATTAACCCAAAAATAAAAATACAAAAGAAGCAATATTACTTGACTAGGGTTTCATCTAAACCCTAGGAATGAGAGAACTTAGCCTATGATAGTGGAAGAGGAGACCACCATAGCCATGGAGTTCTTCATCTTCTTCTTTAGAGTCGTCTCCTTCCTTCTTCTCCTCCTCTAGATCCCCAAAAACGGCCTCCTCTTTTCCAAAACCCTAGCTCCCAATATTATCCCCCTTTTTCCAAAATTACCCCACAAATAAGAAAATCAAGAAAATGAAGTAAAATCCCGTCATTAGACATTAGGGGCCCAAAAAGGGAGTCTAAAGTGTTCCAAAATAGAGCCTATAATGCTAAAATAGGCCCTGGTCCACCTACATATGGACCAAGCCTCTCTTCTAACCCAAAATCACTTGTTTTCCACTTCTTTTAGCACTTCAAAGCCCAATATTTTCCTTTTGCTCCAAATCCACCACGAAATCATCAATTTTGACGAGCTTTCTCTGCAAAAAGATAAAATAAGAATTAACTAGGAAATGCATATAGATTGGAGAAATTAAAATAATAAAAGTGCAAGAATATCTAGGGTTAACAAAATAAATTTGCACTTTTTAACCAGTTATCACATGGCAACTCAGAGTAGTCACCATTCATGGAGACATTGATCTCACTCAGGATCTCGTTTCCATCCTAGAAATTCATCACGGATTTGGTGACATAACACTCAGAAGCTTTAGCCATGTCAGACGTTTAGAGACCGAGCAAACACCCGAAGGTGACATTTACAAAGGTCCAGTCCTGCATATCATGAAGCTCATGGGCAACGTGCCCAGTAAGGGTTTTTGTTGTTACTTACAGGGGATGCCTACACCACCCCAATAGCTAAAGATGGACTATACATTCGGCCTCAGTTATACTCCCACTGAAGAAGACTTCTTAAACAAAGCCTTGGTCGCCTAAGCCAAGAAAGTCACAAAAGAGCAGGGGTTGCCCCCAAAGTTGATTGAAATTAAACCCTATTTCCCTACCTTAAACAATAATTTTATTCAGAAAGGGGAAGAACGCCTCTACTGTGGCTTCCCAAAACCCAATCATGATAAGAAGGAAAAAATCGGATTCCCTAGTTGGGAAATTTTTAAGGTCTGCACTTGCAGCTATGACAAAGTCATGATAAATGCTCTTCAAGACCCTTCGGTAGAGGATTGGGTGAAAGAACTTCAAGAGTTGTCTGAGCTCTACACTAAGATTAAGCTGGTAGAAAACATGGTAAGGATGCACAATGAAGGCAGTGTTCAAGGGAACCCCGAGAAGCAGATTATCTAAGCTCTGACATTGGCGAACAACAAGTACATTTTCAAGGGATCACAAGCCTCAAGGGACCAGCTTAAGAAGGATTTTGGCCATTCAGAGAAAAGTGATACAGATTCTGAAAACCTCTATTATTCTTACTCTAATGAGTTATTTGATTTAAATTTTCTTAACTTTGATGAACTTGCAGACCATGTTCTTCCTGATTTTCTTTTCAATGAAATAAGTGCTTCTTTCGAGTATCCTTTAATTGTAAATAATGAATGTGATTATGAGAATGATCCTTACCAAAATCTTGATCTAGAAGATAGGAAGTTCTTAATAGACACCACCAAACAAATCATAAAAAAAGATGATAGAGCTTAACCGGTTATGGAACAAACATTGACCATCAACTTAGGGTTAGAAAATAAAACCAAAGAGGTAAAGATTGGTGTCACCCTAGACCAACTCGAAAAGGAAGCTCTGATTGAGCTGTTAAAAGAATTTCAAGACATCTTTGCATAGTCCTACAAGGATATGCTAGGCCTGGAGACAGACATTGTCCAACACAAAATTCTTACCTACCTTGAGGCCAAGCCAGTTAAACAAAAGCTCAGAAAGTTGAGATTTGAATGGCCTCTCAAAGTCAAAGATGATATCAAAAATTAATTAACCGTAGGGCTTTAACCGTGGTAGAATACCCCAAATGGTTGGCTAATATAGTGCCCGTACCCAAGAAAGGTAGGAAGGTCCGCATGTGTGTAGACTATAGGGACCTCAACAAAGCTTGTCCTAATGACGACTTCCCTTTACCTAACATAGATCTATTGGTGGACAACACAGCCCATCATGTCATGATGTCATTTGTTGATGGTTTTGCGGGGTATAATCAAATCAAAATGCACCCTGACTATAGGGAAAAAAACTCCTTTCATAACACAGTGGGGCACCTTCTATCACACTATTAAGCCCTTCGGACTAAAAAATGTAGGGGCTACGTACCAAAAGGAAACAACCACTATCCTACATGACTTGAACCATAAAAAGGTCGAGGTCTATGTCGATGTTATGATCATAAAATCCAAAGATAGGGAAAGCCACCCTACTGCCCTCAGAAAATTCTTTAAAAGAATCGGGAAATACCAAATGAGGTTAAATCCGTAAAAATGTGCATTTGGAATTTCGTCTAAAAACCTCTTAGGCTTCATGGTGAGCCAAAGGGGGATCGGGGTCAACCTTACGAAGGCCAAGGCAATCATTAAGATGCCTGCTTCTAAAACTGAAAAGCAAGTAAAGGGCTTCCTTGGGAGACTACAATAAATTAGTAGGTTCATATCCCAATTGACTGCCATTTGTGAACCTATCTTCAAACTTCTAAAAAAGGATTCCCTAGAAAGGTGGAACACTGTATGCCAAACAACTTTTGAGCAAATCAAAACATACTTAGCAAGTATCCTAGTATTGGCTCACCCCCAACAAGGCATTCCCTTGCTATTATACCTTAAAGTAATAAATACAACTACAGGGGTTATACTAGCTCAGAACCAAATGCCGAAAAATAAAGAAAGAGCCATTTACTATACTAGCCAGAAGCTAATCTCATACGAGAAAAATTACAATGCGCTCAAGAAAACTTCCACATCCCTTACTTGGGTTACTTAGAAACTCTGCCATTACATGATGGTCTACACCATACATTTGGTATCTAAAATGGACCTTATGAAAGACCTTTTCAAAAAATCGGCCTTGTCAAGTTGCACAGCTCGGGGGCTCTTGCTCATCTCTGAATTTGACATAGTCGATGTAACATAAATATCTATCAAGGGAAAGGTCGTGGCCGATTACCTAGCTGACTACCTATTTGAGGGTAAGGCCGTCAAAGAGACAGAATTCCCAGATGAGGACATCATGCAAACCTAAGAGAATAGATGGTGCCTATCTTTGATAGTGCCGCTAACAAAAAGGGTTATGGTATTGGCATACTCTTGATAGCCCTAGATGGGTTACACACGCATTTAGCCATGGAGCTTCAATAACCTTCTACAAAAAACACCACAGAATATGAAGCCTGTATAATCGGCCTGCAAACTACATTAGAACTGAAATTCAAAACCATGATTTGTATAGAGACTCAACTTTCCTCATTGGCCAAATCTAAGGAAGGTAGAAAATTGAAGAAAAAATGCTTATACCTTATCATCAGTGCTTGGAAACAGTGATGACTGGCTTAAAAAATGTTCAGTTTCACTACATACCTTGGGCCAAGAACAGTTTTCTAGATGCCTTGGCCACCTTAGCCTTGATAATAGATGTACCCGAAGAGGCAATTGTCAAACGGCTCTTAGTTCAGGTTAGCAAAACCCCAGTATACTATTGTAACATCAACGAGGTCACAAGCAGGCCAAAACCCCCTACCTAGTACACCAATGTTTAGTCATTCATCAAATGTTCGCAATACCCTGAAGGATACACTAGAAGGGCAAGGCTGCCTTTAAACGTTTGGGCCTCCCAATTCATTATATGCGAAGAGTACCTACACTCCTATGTTTGGACATGCAAAAAAATGAATTTGTCAGGACAGAAGTCCATGAAGGAGTTTACGGACCCTATATGAATGGACATGTTTTGGCTAAGAAAATAATCTGTTTCGGATATTACTAGAATGCCATCGATGATGACTGTACTTGCTTCGTGAGAAAATTCCACGAGTGCCAAATACTTGCTAACCTGCAACACCTCCCTCCTAGAGAATTGTATAACTTGACATCTAGATGGCCATTTGCCACATAGGGAATTGACATTATCGGCAAGATCACGCCAAAAGCTATAAATGGCCACGAATACATCTTGGTGGCTATTGATTACTTCACCAAATGGGTAGAGGTTACTTCGTATTCCGTCCTCAATGCAAAAAAAAAGTGGCTCAATTTATTGGACTAACATCATTTGCCGATATGGGGTGCCTCACAAATTGGTCTCCAACAATGGCCTATACTTTGAAGGGGAGGTTACATAAGTAGTAAAAGAATTTAGAATCACTCGACACAGGTCCTCACCTTACGAACCGCAAACCAATGGGCAGTTGAAGCAAGCAACAAGAACATAAAGAATATCCTAAGAAAAGTGATAGACACCAGTAAAAATTGGCATAACAAGTTGCCATTTAACTTGTGGGGATACCAGACCTTTATAAGGACACCTACTAGGGAAACCTTTTACACCCTCACATATGGGATAGAGGCAATCTTAACCATGGAACTTGAAGTGCCCTCACTTAAGGTGTTTCTTAAGAGTCAAGTAGCCAAAATAGACTGGCTGCAAAACCGCTACGATGAGTTAGCATTATTGGATGTAAGGAGGATCAAAGTCCTTTACCAAACATAAGGTTGCCACTATTAGATAGCCTGAGCTTTCAACAAGAAAGTTAGGAAAATAGGATTAAAAGTAGGAGATCTAGTGCTAAAAGAGATCAGGGCCCCAGTGCTCGACCCATGAGTAAAGTTTTGACCCACTTGGAGTGGCTCGTTCATCATCAAGTCCAACACAACCGGAGGTGCAACTTGGCTCACAGACATGGATGAAAACGACTTCTCCCTACCCACCAACCTAGACCAACAAAAAATATGCTATGTTTAAAGGCTAGGCTTATAGTAATAGAACTACGACAACCTGACCCCCCATCAAATAATTTTACCAACAACATGGGGGTATATAGGTAGCTCACGAAAACACTATGAGTGTGGTCTCAAAAATAGCAATAAAATCTCATTTTTTCTAAACTAAATTAGATGTTCAATATTTTATTTCATAATTAGTTGAAACCTAATCCGATTTGGTGATAAGATGTCTAGACAATGCTAACTACCACAAAAAAAAAAAGGATCATTAAGGGATCACTCTCATCATTACAAAAGGGATCATCCTTTCCTCTCCACTAACTGTCTTTCAAACTCAAACTCCTTACTTGTCCTTTTTTCCACAAAGCACAAAAGGCATTTCTTCTCATCAATTTTCAAGTCAAAAAGCCCAAAGTTC